>WKFP01015522.1:147230-254266 GCA_011057875.1 Pterocles orientalis | reverse complement strand
GGTCCCTCCTGCTCCTGCCCGCCCTGCCCTCGCCCCTCGCCGGTGCCCCCCGCCCGCCCGGCGCCCCGCTCACCTGCCGCCGCTCTCTCCCTCCCGCGCAGGCCGAGCCATGGTGGAGCCGCCGGCGGAGCCTCCCCCGCAGCCCTGCCCGGCGGCGCCCGGGGGGGCAGCGGCGGCAGCACCGGCAGCAGCGGGGGGAGAGGCGGCCCGGCCCCGGGAGCAGTCGCCGCTGCTGCACCTGGATCTCTACAACTTCGACTGCGCGGCGGCGGAGGGCAGCCGGTACGTGCTGACCAGCCCGCGGTCGCTGGAGGCCTGCGCTCGCTGCGCCGTGCGGCCGGTGGAGCTGCTGCCGCGGGCGCTGGGGGAGCTGCTGCGGGAGGCCCCCGGACGCTCCATGCGGGTGGCCGCCGGTCTCTACGAGGCCTACGAGCGGGAGCGCCGCCGCAAGCTGCAGCAGTGCCGGGAGGAGCGGGAGAGGATTATCCGGGAGGAGAAGCGGCGGATCCTTGCCCCCCTCGGCAGCCTGCCGCCTTCACCTGCCGCCCGCGGCACCCCCCGGGCTGCTGCTGCCGCCGCCACCGGCGGGCCCCGGCCCCATGGAGGGGGGAAGGCTGGGGTGTCCGGGGGTGCCAAGGCCAAGAGCCACTCGCTGGACTCGCTGCAGAAGCGGCGTGAGGGCAGCTGGGGCAAAACCTCCTCCGAGTCGGGGGCCTCGTCCTCCTACAGTGGGGAGAGCCTGCGGGAGCGCGGGGGCAAGGGGGGCAGCCGCGGCCGGGGGAGAGCCTCCGCTGCCATCAACGGGTCCCTGCTGGGGCGCAGCTTCAGCCTGGGCGACCTCAGCCACTCGCCGCAGACCGCACAGAGGGTGGAGAGGATCGTCAGGGAGGTGAAGAGGAAGAAGGGCCTGTCTGAGGTGCCCGAGAGGGACAAGAAGATCGCGGCACTGATGATCGCCAAGCACCAGGAGGCCAGCCTCCTGCGGGAGCAGCGGCAGGCAGCCCACCGGCAGTGGGACAGCCAGCGGCGCCTGGCTGAGCAGCGCAAGGAGCAGGAGGAGAAGGAGAAGCAGAGGGCACTCCTGCAGGGCCAGCGGATGTGGGAGAGCCAGGTGGAGAGGCGGCGGGGGAGGCTGAGCAGGGAGCAGGAGGAGGCTGCCCTGCTGAAGCAGAGGCAGCGCCTGGTGTGCGAGGAGAGGTGGCGGGAACAAGCGGAGAAGCAGGAGCGACTGCGGAGGGAAAGGTTGGAGAGGGCCGTCCAGGAGGACAAGCAGAAGAAACTCCATCAAGAACACAACCTGAAGGCGAAGGAGGAGGGCAAGAAGGAGCACCGGGAGCGAGAGGAGCAGCTCCTGCAAGAGAAGCTGTCTATGGCTGCACAGAAGAGGCTGAAGAAGGAGGTGCAGCTGCAGAAGGAGAAGAAACTGCTCAACCAAGCAGAGAAGCTGAAGCATGAGGCCTTGCTCAAGGAACTGGCCAAGCAAGAGGCGGAAGAGAAGGAAATGTTGAAGGCTTCTCTGGAGATGAGTTTGACTAAAGCTCAGGAAAACTATGAACAGCTAGTGGAGAAGAGGAACCAGGAGCTGAGGGAGAAGGCCAGGCGGGAGGACATGCAGATCCAGAGAGCCAAATTGGCAGCAGAGAAGAAGGAAAGGGAACAGAAGGAGCACTTGGAGGCCCTGGCTAGAGAGTCAGAGAGAAAACTCCAGCATGCTGCCCAGGTGGCCGAAGAGGCTGTCCAAGAAAAAGCCCGCAAGGTAGTCTTGAGCCGCCTGGAGAAGGAGAAGGTGCAGAAGATGAACAAGCAAAAGGTGGAAGAGTACGAGGACTTACGGCGCAGGGAGATCCTCCTCTCTATAGAGAGGAAGCTGGAGAGGAGCGAGCAGATCTTCAAGGAGAAGAAGACTGTCTTAGAAAATGCCAGGTCTGTCGCTCGGGCGTCTTTCCATGTCCGGGAAAGGGTACGGGAGGAGACAAACATGCGCACCTTTGACAAGATGGCCTTGGAAGCAGAACTGCATGCCCACCTGAGTAAGAAATGAAAGATCTTGTCATGGATGAGTGGGGGTACATCACTGGTTGTCTATCATAATGCATCAGAAGGTCTTTGCGTTAACATTTGAATAACAGCAACAAACAGCCACCCTAATTTCTTATTTTGGGGGAGCAGGGTACCGCACAAAAACGTGGCAGCTATTTCACATACTTTTTAAGATACGTTTTTGTTATGGGTGTGTTTTAAGGACAGACCTCAGTCATCTTTACAGAAGGGAAATGAGTTTTTGTGTCCTTCACCCCACAAGCACAGGTATTTTCGTGCAGAGGGCTG
Organism: Pterocles orientalis; assembly: GCA_011057875.1. NCBI lineage: Eukaryota > Metazoa > Chordata > Aves > Pterocliformes > Pteroclidae > Pterocles > Pterocles orientalis. The sequence continues at coordinate 251,938 of WKFP01015522.1, read as the reverse complement.
TAGAAGAAGTCTGCTTGAAGCCTGTGAGTTACTGGTTGTTTACACCGGAGCTGACTACAGCTGCCCTCTTCAGCTGGAAATGCAAACAGAGACTACTGACTACTAGAGTCTACTGACAAAGAACAAAAACCACCCCAGCTGTCTGGCTTGAGTGACAGGCAGCTCAGTTTAAGTTACAGGACTGCATTTTCAAAGCTGCTGCACTCCCACACCAAAGGTGAGGAGAGCTGGAGCAGAGAATGCTGTATGCCCCTGGGTGCCCCTCGCCCGCTACTGAGAAAGCACAGATCACTTGTTCATTAAGATGTAAAAGTGAATGAACCTGAGGAATCTGGCCTTTGTGGCAAACGTGGATCATTGGAAATGGAAATCTGCAAACAGGCTGCATAGAGAAATTGCCAGTCTTGGGAATTCTCAAAAATTTGAGGAGACCCTCAGCAACCTTATCCAATTTGGCCTGTCTGGAGCAGGAGGTTGGACCAGGTGTCCTCCAAAGGTCCTCTCAACTTAGTGGTTCTACAAGTTGCTGATAATGAGATTTTCACCCAGTTCTTATCATCATCTACTGAGCAGGACAGCATTTGTCTGCTGGTGCTAACAGCTGTATTCTTATAAAGAGTAGATGCACAAAATAAGGTACATTACAAAATCTCTTAGGTGAAGATCACAGCTTTTTTATAAGTCTAACTCAATACTGTTTAGAGGGAACAGAGTCCTTCTGCCGATAATATGCTGGAAATGTGAGAAGCCTGCCTACCCCCTCTGCGCAGCATTCAAGTACAACAGTGTTCTGCTCCAGGTTTCCACATTTACTTGCTGGGTTGCAGGTATAAGCACCCATCCAAACCAGGCACTTTCTGCTGTTTTTTTTTCTGGCTCTGTGCAGTGCCAGCTCTCTGTTCCACCGTCTGTGACACCATGCTGGGTTACTGTGGTGATGGCACCAGACCTGGAACGTGAGGGAGAAGCAGCAAGAATAGCCAGGATGTTGTTTCCTTGCAGATGTCTCTGACATATAACACATGGGAAGAGAAAACCAGAAGAAGGTTAACATATGGCACAGGCATGAAGTCCTGCATGTGTAGATTGTGTACCAGAGTTTCCTAGGAGGTGACAGCGAGTGGAAAAAAAAAACAAAAAACAACAACAACCTTTTTAAGGGAGGTGTTAAATGAACAGCAACAACAACAGCAGACCAAGCACACCCTGGTGCCCTGCAAGACTGGAGATGTTATAAAAACAGTGTTGAAGTAAGTAGGGATTTTCTTTGATTTTGATGGAACTTGCTCTTTGAATCACAGTACAATTGGTGCTGTTGAGGGCAGGCAGCATTAAAGTAGGAATTGGGGCTCCTGAGGGATGTTTTCTGGATCAGTCATTGGCTCGCTGTGTAATGCCAGGCAAGGAATCAGGGGCTGGGCTTGCTCCTATTGATATAAACGGAAACAGAGTAAGGCTCTTGGGATTGCTGGGACTCGCAGGAAATGGTAACACTCAGTGCGGCAAAACTCTTCAAAGACTTTGGACAGACGATGCTAACAAAGCACAAAGTACTATTTTGTTATTTATTTATTTATTTATTTATTTCCTTATTTATTTATTATTTGACTGTTATTAAAGTAAAACATACCTCTTGGGGAAAAGCACTAATTAACACCAAAATCTAAAAATATCAGTAGCTGTGGGAAGGACAGCTGCGTTACTGTTTCCAGCCAGGAGTCTGTCCTCTCACCCTCGTCCTCAAAACAGCAATCCGTTTGAACAATGAAACTAATCCTCCTGTAACACCGGACAAAGTCCTTGATAAAAAACAGTCTTCTTCACCTGTTGTTTGTACTGCAGTGGTCCATGTGTGCCCTTGTAGCTGCAAAGACCCAGAAAAGAGAAGCCCAGTGGCCCAAAGCCAGCCTGCACAGAATTCCCTTTCTTCCCTGGCAGCACTAGAGTTGGGATAAAAGCTGCAGCGACTCCAGCATAGCCAACATTTCATCTTGTGCGTAGCCTTCAGGGCTGCAGAGAAAGCCTGCCAGCATGGATGTGAGGTCTCTTGCTCCCCAGTTCATCGCGCTGTGGTTGAAGTTCACTGCTTGGTTCATTTAGCAGAGGGTGAATGGGCAGAGCTGGGAGACAGCAGAAAGAAGGCCAAATGCGGTGGACAAATGAGAAGACACAGTCTCTGTCTGGAACAGCAGTTTTTCCCTGAAGGTCCACTGCAATCTACCTGAAGACTTTGTCCAAACCTCCCTCTGACAGTGCATGTCCAGTGTAGACTGAGAATGTTTTACAACCCAGGAGACATGTCTTGGCCACTGACTGTAATTACACCTGGGGTCCATCTCCTGCTGCTGACTTTGACACCTTGGGGCTACAACCGAGCTAATCAAAACACACCTACATGGTGGTAATTGAATTGGCAAACTACTGTTCCTATACTGTGCGATGTGCAGCTCAAGTTTTGAATGTGCAATCTAAGAAAAAAAATATTTTTTTTTCAAAAGACACTAATCTGTGTATGGATATTTTTTGTAGTGAAAGTCAATGGAGTTTATAAGTTGTTTAAAATTGTGGCACGGAAAATTAAGTCAGCAAGTTGGGTGTAGTCATGAGAAGTGTTTCTTGGATGCTTCTGTTTATTTGAGAAGGAGTTTTACTGCTGGATTTCTGTGGGAACAGAAGTTAAACCCTGGGACACATGTAAAAAGTACGGCCCTTTTAGATGAGGCTTGTATTGAGCTGCAGGCTAGGGAGAACTAAAAATCAAGCAACATGTTACCTCACAGCTCAGAAGTAGATCACAACTTATTTAGAGCAGAGGAGCAGCTGATGACATTCAGTTAGGTCCTGCAGAAAGATAACTTAGGTTGGTCCTCTCCTGGGATTAGAAAACACATTTTAGGTTATTGCTGTATTATAATCATAACGTTATAATAAAGACTTTACTTCTAGGCCACTTGCATGCATGCCACAGAATGACCATGAGACATCGAAATACCTGCACTTTAAAAGCAACAGCAACAAAAGGACAATTACTGGGAAACTTCTGTCACCTGTAACACATCTTAGGTCCAGCTGGCATCAAATTCCCAGGTTTCAATTCCTAAGCACTTGGAGTCTAGCTCCAGCTTTCACGTTGGATCCCACACATCTATCAGGACAACCCAAAATGTGGATCCAATGCCACTAAACATTAAAACCTAAAGCCAAACATTGACATGCGGACGCACCTCTAGCCCCACTTAAAAACCACTGCACTGCTTACTAATGCCCATAGACTAGGACTGCTGCTAGAAGTCGGCCTGCCAGAAACCACTCTGGATGTTTACAGTGTTTCTGAAGCTGAGATATTGAAACATTAGGATGAAAGACTCCAGGATCATAGAGTCACAGAATGGTTTGGGTTGTAAGGGGCCCTAAAGATCATCTAGTTCCAACCCCCTGCTGTGGGCAGGGACACCTCCCACCAGCCCAGGTTGCTCAAAGCCTCATCCAGCCTGGCCGTGAACCCCTCCAGGGATGGGGCATCCACATCTAGTCTAAATCTGTCCTCTTCCAGTTTAAATCAATTACCCCTTGTCTTGTCACTACATGCTGTTGTAAAAACTCCTTCCCTATCTCTCCTGGGGCCCCCCTTCAGGCACTGTAAGGCTGCTATACGGTTCCCCCGGCGCCTTCTCCAGGCTGAACAAGACCAACTCCCTCAGCCTGTCCTCACATGGGAGGTGCTCCAACCCTCTGACCATCTTTGTGGCCTCCTCTGGAACTGCTCCAACAGCTCAGTGTCCTTGTGTTGGGGGGCCCAGAGCTGGATGCAGTACTCCAGGTGGGGTTTTACGAAAGCAAAGTAGAGGGGCAGAATCCCCTCCCTTGACCTGCTGGCCATGCTTCTCTTGATGCAGCCCAGGATGCATTTGGCCTTCTGGGCCTCCAGCAAAAAGAACATCCACAGAGGCAGGGTGAGCCAGGGTGCTAGAAACTTGGGAGAGTTGCAGTTGATGGGCTGATCCTCTGGGCCTTCAACTCAAAAGGGCCACACAAAGAAGAAAAAAAGCATGGAAGACAAGAAAATAAAATGAGAAAGGCAAAAAGCCCAGTGAGACTGCTCATCATCAGCAAGTATTCCAAATCCTCGTGAGATGCCAAAACAGCTGCCTGAACTAGGTCCTCCCCCCTCAGAACCCAATGGAGCCCTAAGCCAGCCGGGAAACCCATCTAGAACCATGAAGTGTTCTAGAACCTGATCTAGAACCACAAATTGATCTAGAATAACCTCCAGAATGTTACGGTGAGTCACAAAGATATCTAGAATGAGATCTAGAATGCTATCTAGACTCACAAAGGCATCTAGCATGAGCTCTAGGATGCTATCCAGAACATAAAGTGATCTAGAAATGAGATCTAGAGTGCTATCTAGAACTACAGTGTTATATAGCATGGGCTCTACAAAGTGCTCCAGACCCACTAAGCGAGCTAGAACCTGCTCTAGAACCACCTCCCTGCCAAAACCCCCAACTCTGCTCACTGCCACACTCCACACACTATTTCATTTAAATAACATTTAAATATTCTAAAAAGAATTACAGGACCAAGTCCTGGGATTCATTTTCAGGTAGAACTCCCATCATTAAATGCTAATGTTTTGCATAGTGAGACAACATGAGCAAGCACACAGTATTGGAAAAGAAAATCTGTCACATTGATGGCTATGGCAGAATAAGACAATTTCAGAGGCCCCAGAACTGTGCAGCCCAGTTTCCTTGGGCAGGTGCTCTGTGATTCTCACTTTGGTGAAACCAAGGTTGTAGGAAGAGCTCATCTTGTACTAGGTGTCAGAGAACTCACACATGGGGGGGAAGCACTGACTGAAGAGCCGTTTCTTTTGCCTGAGCTCTGGATGAATCTTTCACACATTTTGAGTGTGTTCACAGACTATCTTGTTTATGAGTGTGGTGGGTTGACCCTGGCTGGACACCAGGTGCCCACCAAAGCTGCTCTATCCCTCCTCTTCTCGGCAGGACAGGGGAGAGAAAATATAACAAAAGCCTCATGGGTCGAGATAAGGACAAGGAGAGATCAGTCACCAGTTACTGTTGTGGGCAAAACAGACTTGACTTGTGGAAAAATTGATTTAATTTATCACCAATTAAATCAGAGTAGGGTAATGAAAAATAAAACCAAATCTTAAAAACACCTTCCCCTAACCCCTCCCTTTTCCCCAGGTTTAACTCTGCTCCTGATTTTTTTCTACCTCCTCTCCCTCCAGTGGCACAGGGAAACCAGGACTGGAGGTTGTGATCAGTTCATCACACGTTGTCTATGCCTCTCTTTCCTCCTCAGGGGAGGACTGGTCACCCTCTGTCCCTGCTCCAGCATGGGGTCCCTCCCACAGGAGACAGTCCTTCATTAACTTCTCCAATGTGAGTTCTTCCCACAGGCTGCAGTTCTTCACAGACTGCTCCAGCATGGGTCCCCAGGGGTCACAAGTCCTGCCAGCAAACCTGCTCCAGCCTGGGCTCCTCTCTCCATGGGTCCGCAGGTCCTGCCAGGAGCCTGCTCCCGCACAGGCTTCCCACAGAATCACAGCCTCCTTTGGGCATCCCCCTGCTCTGGTGTGGGGTCCTCCCCGGGCTGCAGGTGTCTCTGCTCCCCCGTTACCTCCATGGCTGCAGGCGCACAGCTGCCTCACCAGGGGCTGCACCACGGGCTGCCGGGGAATCTCTGTTCCAACACCTGGAGCACCTCCTCCCCTCCTTCTTCACTGGCCTTGTTGTTTGCAGAGTAGTTTTTCTTGCATATTCTCACTCCTCTCTCTGGATGCAATCCCTGTTGAGCAGCTTTTTCTTCCCCCTTCTTAACTATGTTATCTCAGAGGCACTACCACCCTTGCTGGTGGGCTCGGCGTTGGCCAGCGGTGGGTCCATCTTGGAGCTGGCTGGCATTGGCTCTATCGGACACAGGGGAAGCTTCCAGCAGCTTCTCATGGAAGCCACCCCTGTAGCCCCCCTGCTACCAAAACCTTGCCACACAAACCCAATACAATGGGGATTGTCTAGCTCCTAACAGCATCTGGGCTGAAGCTGGAGCCCTTCAGTGCCAGTGGGAGTGCCAACAATCTTTTCTGCACGCTGCCTCTTCACACAAACTTCGGCACGAAAACACGCTCTTTGTCAAGGTTAAATTTGGCAGACGCGTTCAAAAGCTTGTAAATATTTTACAAGGTATTTTTTTAACCCAGTTTATCTTAAATTCTTTCACCACATGGATAAGAGAGATGTAAGGATTAGGTTTCTTGCATCGTTGCCTACTATGTCGTATGATGCTTATGGAGCTCCAGGCTCATTCTGTGCTAAAATTTCTCCTGATACCAGGGGAATTCTGTTCATAAACCAATGCTGAATATGCAGTGTGTGCATGTCTGAGAGGGGACTTATTTCTGTGTGCATGTCTTCACTAAGCCAAGCCTGGACGGGGAGACGTGAGAAACAGAATTTGCAATACAAAGTCCATCAACCACTAGTTTTCCAGAAGTTCTGCTAAGAACAGCCCCAGAGCCACCTCTGCTAGGTGTCATCAGGGAAATACATTCTGCAGGTAAGTGACATTTTCTGCTCTCTTACTGACCTCAGAGAGAAGCAGGCTGACCACACCCTACCTGAGGATGCCTTCTCATCGCCACCAGTTGTTAAGCCAAAACAAGAGATTTTCTCCCAGCTGTGGTGTTCTTCCTCTGGGGGTGGAGACAAAAATGTAATAGTTAGAATGCCATTTTACAAGGGGTTGGGGGGGGGGGGGGGGATCTTCTTTTTGGTTTTTGGTTTGTTTTTTTTTTCTTAAAGCAGATGCAGGGAGATATAAGGATGAGACACAAAACTAGTTAGATGCAGGTGATGACTGTGGCTCTCTTCATACACAGTTCTGCTTTGCAGACCTGGGACTGTGCTGCTGTTTAGTACAGCAGCCACCGCATCCAGGAGAGCAGAGGTGCTCTAGGAGGGATCTGCCTGCTCCCAGATCCCACAGGCTCTCTTCAGAGGGTGCAAGTTTAAGCTCATTTAATGCTTTGCTGAGTCAAGGTCCTAGGGAATTAAGTTTGTTAGAATGGGACTTAGCTGTCAGTTGTAAAAGGCTGTTGTAGGCAAAAAGCAGGAAAACACTGGCTGATCTGAGTCCCCCTGGAAATGAGCCCCGTGACGTTTACTTTGCATCACAGTACAAGAACATTCTAACTTGAGCTGATGGGGCCCCAAATGCAACTCCTTGAGGGAGCACAGCCCCACAAGCCCTTGGCAAGCACGTGGCACCCACTGCAAAGAGCCAGTACTGAGACATGGTGAGAAAATCAAAACACTTCTGCTTCAAGGCAGGAGGCAGTTCTGCCCATCTTTTTGGTGAGATGTTACTAGATGGTGTTTTGAAGGGAAAACACTGGGAAGAGGAAAAAATGCAAAACTGTTCTGTACAAGATACCTGCAAACACATTCTCTGTTTATGCAGAATAACCAGCACTCAAAGCCAGTGTTCAGAGCCTTCGTGATGGGATATGCCCTGCAACTCATATGCGCCTTAATGCTAGGGAGTAAAAAAAGTCAGTTCTGGGTTTGACTTCTTTGTCCCTAGCCCATTGTTTGAGCATGTTTCTTCGTTATGAAGAGCTTGTTACTGTAATACTCTACTCTGAAAGGACCCAAATAATTCCTTATCAAGTTTGCACTCATCTCCTACAACCCTGCCATTCAGCAAGACATCCCTTGCATTAGAAAACCACTCTGGCAGTAAGAAATATCCTGTATTACAAAACCAAACTACCAGTGCTATTTTGTTCTTACAAAATCGCTCCTTACATCCAGTCTCTTACATCCAACCTCTTACAGCTCCTGCATCCAATCTCGACCCTGCTTTGAGGTAAACCAGTTATCGCCCCCAGCCTAAGTATGGGAAAACTGAAGCAGAAAGAACTGCTGTGACTTGCCCCGGGCCATACTGGCACTCGGTGATCTAGATGGAGCTCACGTCCTCCTGTTCCCTGAGCAGCCCTCTAATTAACTGCTCCTGGTTGCAAGGGAAGGATGTAGCTGTGCCCTGCTGTGGCAGCTCCTCTGGCTTGTGCTCTGCAGCTGGTGATTCATGGAGGAGGAAAGTTTTAAGGTGCCACCGTCCACATCTGGGTGTTGTCTCCAAATCTTGAAACACTTGGAGTCTGTAAAATTTCTCATTAGGCTTTCAAATAGGGGTGCTGAAGGTGAGTGGCACAGATAAGGCTGTGCTGGGAGCCCAGGAGAGAGGCAGGGTGGGAGGAAGGTGCATTAGCAGAAATGGGCTGGAGGTACAAGTGGAAATGTTAAATGAAAGAGCAGGCATGGACTGAGAACCCTTATACCATCCTCACTAGCTAAAATTGCTTTTATCTATATGTATGACAGCATACAATAACACATTCTTTCAGCACATTAAAGTTACAGTGCCCAGTTCACCCCGTTAGTTACCTCCCTAGCGCCAGCAGACTTACTCCAGGCATGCACACAGCCCAGATATATTAACCTTTTTATTATTTATGAACATCACAGTGGCTTGGGATAGGTTACGCTTCCAAGAGCTTGGTGGAAATTTCCCCCGCCTGCACAGTACCCAGGCAACGGGATGGAAGGGTCACATATCAGTTGGTATTTTTGGGCACAGCGACAAGTTTGTCAATACCCCATGCCGCACACTGTGTTCCTGGGTGTTTACAAAGCTGTGGCTGCTTGAACAGCTCTGCGCAGCAGAGGGGAAGAGCAGCTGGCACAGAGGCACCTTGTCAGACAGCAAGCTAAGCAGTGGGGAGTGAGAGATTTGGCTCTGTGTCTGTCAGATGCTATTGGGAACGTTTTTGTTGGTAAGAGGGTGATGGGATAATTTCTTCTTCGTTCTAATCACCTCCAAAGTAAGCTGTGCTATTTTTGACAATTATTTAATGATTTATAAGAGATGGAAAAATAGATGAGGCAGGGAGCTCAAAACACAAATGTGTAGGTAAAGCAGAAAGACATTTTCCTTTCCCTCCTGAAAAAAGCCCTGAGCATTATGCCAGCAGTTCAGAGTTTTAAGTGTCCAGTTACATGTATTTTGTTAGACTCTAGGCTGGGGTCTGCTCTGTTCACAAGCTTTGCTACCTGTGCAGCTGTCTCCTGTCCATGCTGAACGAGACAGGCTTCACATTTACCTCCCAGTGGCAGCTGTTTCTCCAGGCTTCAAGGGAAAAGTGAGATCCATGAACAGAAAGGCAGTATTGTCACTGCAGAGGGACCACTACACAATTGTCCTGGGTGGACTCAGCCCATGTCTGACATGGAGCCTGACGGAGGAGTGACTCTTCGCTCTCATCTGGGGATTTCGGCAGCCCTCACCCAGACCCTGTCTAGGAGCCTTTGCACTATTTTCAGCTCCCACCAGATTTAAGTTGTCTTTATTTCCAAGCCAGTTTGGTGCTGAGGCTGCTGCTCCCACTGCCTACACCCGCAGCTTGGTAGCTGTGGGGAGCTGAGCACAGGGTGCAGCCAAGTCTCCACTTGTCTGTAGAGGCTTCAAGCCAACTAATTTGCCCTGCTCTTCCTTAAACTGAGGCATGCCTGGGCATGAGCAACTACGGGAACTGTCTGAATCTGGGCTTCTGGCCTTTGGGTGGTGTAGATTGAAAAACTACAGAAGAACTAGGATGTTGTGGTGTAGCAAAGGGATGCTACTGTTTGATTTTTAAATAGCAACACCACTGCTAATTTTCTTGCCTTGCATTGCTTTCCCAGACAGCGTAACATGAATGCAGCGAGCACTTGGCAGCACCAGAAGAAGCGGTTAGGTGTTTGCCCTCCATACTTAGGTGAGTGCTTGCTGCCTCTTCTTCCATGAGACAGCAGCTCTCCTTCCTGCAGTCATCATTGCCTGTGCTTTGGGGTGGGCATGGCAGCCTGTCCGAGATAAGGCCACCCTGTCACCACTGCGATGACTGCCAGTGAGGTATGGATATAAGCGAGCCAGGGTTAAACAGAGTAGCTCAGTCGCCACTGCAGTGTAACAGTGCAGGGCCTAGGATGGGCTAACTGGTCCAGTATTCTCCAGCTTCTCCTTATGGGCTTTTCAACCCATCCTGAGTTCTGCTATTAAATTAATAACTAGCTTATAAAGGCCTGTGTGACTTGTCATGGCAGGAATTTTAGCCGTATCTTAACAGCTCTGAGTCATGACATTGCTTTTTCTGCAGTTTCACCTACTGCTGTGCTGTAAAGCCAGGGAGGATTGTTTCAGAAAACCCAGAGCTGACCCGTCTGCTCTCAGAAAATGCTAGGCAGGTGGGCAGGCTCAGGGATCCTCAGGGCTTCATGCAACACTAGTTAGAGCACCTGACATCTTAGGTTTGCTGCAGATACACTCCACACTTTGCATGGTCACTGTCACTCCAACTCACATCTCTTGGGTACTGCGAGTCCTCATGTTTTCCAGCAGAAGGCACTCTGTCTGGTAACAGAAGTTTCCTGTGATTCCTACAGCATTTCAAAGAACCTGCACATACCTCTTTGCACAGTCAGGTACTTCAGTGCATTTTTCTTTACAGTTCCACCAAAAAATAGCAGAAGCAGAGATTCCTGAAGGCTGTGATGTTCACACCCAGAGCTACCATCCTCTCTGAGTGTCTCTGACCAGACTATACCGTGCTACTCCATAGATTTCTTGCAGCTCCCGCAGTCTCTGGGAACCTGCCCGCCCCTCCCTGCAAAGACACTGTGCTATAATGCAGATGCCACATGATTCAGCCACAGCCTGCAAGTCCCCAGATGGACAGAAAATTTACTGTAATGCAGTTACCAGGGGAATTTCTGACGTCTGCTGGAATCTGCAGGGGGCCTTTCCGTCTATCCTGATACTACCAATCTATAAACTCACATGCTGCACGGTACCCTCTGACCTAGGCACACTGTCTGAATCCTCTCCATGACAACACACTGCAGTGTCCTCAGGTACAGGAGCCATCCTGCAAGCAGGCAGGGCTGGCTGCAGCATCAGTGTATCCAATGGATAGTGTTAGCATATGTCTTGTCTGTGGGGGAAGTTGGAAGCACAAATGCAAAGGGACAAAAGAAAGAAGTGGCAAAATGGGACATTTAAATAACCTTCAAATCATAGGAGATGCACTTTATAGGTCTCATGCAACAGAAGTGTGTGTGGCAAGCAGCTCCTTTCACACATTTTGGATACCCTCAGGGAATGAAGAATGGTGGAAGGTACTTAGGACCACAGGTAAGAAAGGAGAGATGTTTTACAGCAAGGGCTGGGAGTGGCTGGGAAGCTGAGTGAATGGAGAAATGTAGAAAACCTGTTCTAGACATGTCCAACAATGATGGCCCTCACACTACTACAGCAAAGAAACATGTCATGAATGCATGGTGGGAGTAACATGGGAAAAGAGAAACCAGCTGTAGGGAGCTGGCTGGGATAAGCGCATGGAGGACTTAAATGAGTGGACAAGATAATGAAAATAAGACTGGGATCCTACATGAGAGTCATGATGAATTTTTAGCTTTTTAAGGTCTCCTTCGTGTTGAAGACTCCTCCCTTACAGCTGGATGCTTCACAGCCATCTCCCAGCCACAACTTTGAGGCAGCAGAAAAGGCTGTATCTCATCCTTCCCCAGCTCGAGTCAGCAGGATTAGTTTGTTATTCAGGAGTCCCTTCCCCCATTGTCAGATGGAGGAAAAATAGTTATAAACCTTCTTTTTATATATGCCAGCCAGCAGACAGGATCAATACGCACAGAGACTTCCTGATTTCTGACATGCCTAAGCCCTCAGACAACTGTGGTTTTTTGCACCATATGGCTCTACCACTTGATAAAATAGTGCCCTAGATATGCTGGTTGTTTTCCAGTCTGCCACCAAATTAATTTAGGAGGATGGGCATATACAGCCACAGTTTCAGCGCTGTCGCCACTGTTTCTGAGGTCCCCAGACCTATTGGAAGCTGCTATATTTTTGCAGCCCCTCCTGCCCCTCCTCCCTAGGACCAGCTACCAAAGGGATTAAACATGGTGTGTTATCTACTGCAGTGGCTTAATCACTAAGCAAAGCGCTCATCCCCTGACCACAAGGTCAAGGAATTATCTTCCTGACAGATAACGCAGCCAGGGAACGAGATGAGGAGCTGAACTGCCATTGCAAGCCCACAGGCCACGGCTTTGTTGCTGCTTCTGGGAGAGTAACGCCACTGAGCTGCTACGAAAGTGCAGTGTGACTTTTCTCACCTGCCTTCTGATGCCTCTTGGTGGCAGGGGAAGATAAACACAGGAAAAATAGGATTCAGCTTTGTGCACACGTGTCCCCATCCCATAAACATCCCCTATGCCAAACCTGTCCCTCTGAGAGCAAAAGGTTTTGATGGTTGGATATATTTGGCACCGTATACTAAAGAGAGAACATTACACAGGAAGAGCTTTTAATAGACTGTGAAGAACTAACTGAGCACTAAGTCTGGGCCAGAACAGAAATGACCTCGAGGGAAACACATATACCTAGGAATATGATTTCATTTCAGAGGGCATAGGTCCTATGCATTAGTTTCAGCAGGAGGTAGGAAGTCCCGTTCCCACGTAAGCCAGCCTGTTGAGGCCAAGCTGTAGGGTCTGCCAGCCCCACGGCTGAGCACGCACAGGAGCAGCCCCACTGCGCAGCAAGGGGGCAACTGAAAGCATCAGTGATAAAACTCTTCATTTGAGATTTAAATATAAAGAATCCAGATCTGCTGCCACCTGAAAAGAGTGAGGAGAATGAACTCCTGATGGAGAGAGCTGTGAAACCAGCTTCGGACTGGGGACTAACATGGGGCGTCAGCTCCTGCAGCTTTGCTGTGTGTGCCTTGGGACCTTCTGTCCTCATCCAGGCAGGATGAGCCATGGTTTCCTGCCTGGGGGCTGCCTAGGGTTGGCCCCCTTTCATGGATGGGAGAGGCATAAACTTAGATTACCGAAAAAAGGGAGATGATGAGGATCTCTACCCAAAGCTGGGTGATACAAATAGCTTCCAGCTCCCCAAGTGACTCCTTTGAGGTCATGTATGTGACAGCAGCTGCAGAGAAGGAACGCCTATCTCTCTGCCTTAGCCAAGAGCCCAGGTCCCTAAGACTCTCAGTTGGAATTACACATGCATCAAATCTTCCTTGTTGCAATTTTCAAAAGCAGCTATGCAATCAAAGGGCATTTTCCCACCTCCCTTAGTCCGTCTCACCTTTTGCAGTCCAGCTGCTCCCTAAAGACCACAATTATTATAAATTTTCTGTAAAATACCCACACCCTGCCAAGTCCATGTGCCTTACCTGTGAACAGCGAGGGCCACCCTGCAGCCAGAGGCGCTGCTCTCCTCTGTCTCCCCACCAAGGGATGCTTCCCACAGCACTGCCCTGGGGTGTGCGAGAAGCAGCTCCCACCTCAAGGTACGAGCTCAGCCCAGAGCCTGCTTGGTGAATTCCACTGTTCTTCAGCTACAAATCAAAATAAAAGTGTTTTTGTTACTTTCAGCTCTGAAACATGAAGGGTCAGATCATCTCTGAGTTCTCGGTGTCTCCATGAAACTTGGCGGACAGAGGTCACAACTGTGCGAAGGTGAGAGAGAACAACTGCCAACGCTTCATTTTCTTAGGAAAGCAAGCTACATGGGCAGGTTGGTGTGCTGAAGCTTTTTGAGCTGAATGTGTTGCATCCAAAGAGAGTGTGTCCCCCCCTGCCATGAGGGACTTGCTTAGGTTACATGCATGATATCCATCCTCGTGGGGCTGGCACAGACGTCGGTGCCCTTTCCGCACAGCCTCCAATAGCACAGTAGAGACACAGATAGTTAAACAAACTACAGGCAGGACTGGCAGGTAGAATAAGTAACCTCCCTGTCCTGCAAGAGGCCTGGATGAGCTATCTGCAGATGAAGGTCCTTTTCCCTATCTTTTATCTCAGGAGAAGATGACAAAACCCCACGGTGCTCCATGCGGAAAATAGAGCACTAGTAAAGCTTTGGATTTTCCAGTTGGCTCTGCTCTTCCGCTCCCCTTCTTTTCTCTGTGCATTTCTCTGTGCCTTTGGGGAAATCTGACATTACGTATATTTCAATATTGTTCTTATTTAGGAAAAAAGATCCCTCTCTCCATTAGGTGACTCTCAAGAGCAGAGATGGGAGCTTGCATTTGAGAGCTGTCTGCCTTGCAGCCTGCCAGGACCCGTCTCCTCAGCATCCCTTTCACAGCTGCTGTCCCTGCAGCCCCAGGATCTACAGCCACCACAACCCAAGCTTCAAAGTCACTTTGGCCATAGCAGGAAGCTGGACAACCCCTTCACAAAACCCCATCTGAGCTCTAGAGCACAGATGTGCAAGGGGCCCTTTTAACCACATGGGAATCAAGCATTGCTCTACCTGTCCTTTGCATGCTTCTCACCACAGAGATGCTGCAGATGGGTACGTACCCCAGAGCTTGTTCTGGCCAAGTTACAAGCTGCTCCCCAGGAAGGGCAATAGCTGCACAAGTTCACCAGGCCATATAGGAGATGGCGTGAGTTGCTGACTTCTCCCACAAAGCTCTGGCTTGGCACCTCTGCTTGGACTGTTTTTCCCATTTCATCAAGCTTTACCTCTTCCCTACAAGGACACTTTATTCATGACTTCTCTACATCTCCACCATGCTCCAGCTGACAGTACGATCACCCAGAACAGGATTGTCTCTTCCAGTGGATTCACCGGCCCGCAGCCTCCAAAAACTACAGCAGCTAACCTGGATAACAATACAACTTCCTGAAAAAAAAATAATCCGTATAGGTTTAGATACAAACAGCCCTTGGCAATTGTACGTAATTAAATACAACCCCTCCAACAGTGAGTGTGAGGAGCCTGGGCCAGTCACTGCTTTTCTTCTTTTCCCTGTTAGTGATGCCAGCTCCATGGAATATGCTGTGGCCCAAAGATCCTTCCTGCTGTGTGAGGCGGGCTCCCTCACCAAGGACCTTGGTTCCTCTCCTCCCTCCTGCTCTGGTGCTGTCAGCTGGGTTTGCCGGATTTCCCTTGAGGACCCCTGCCCTCCAGCTCTCCGTGCACAGCCAGCCTGCCAGCCCACACACTCCCTAGCTGGCTGCTGCTCCCCAACACCTCCTGGAGGGTCCGCACCGGGGCACGGTTAGGTGTGTGTCAGTCCAGGCAGCATCAGTGCAGGTGGGGAAATCCCCTGGAAGTGAAGAGACAACGTATGGCAGATCTCGTTCCCAAGCCTTTCTTACTGCAGATTGGAAAAACACTAAAATTCACCCAGTGATAAGTAGATGAAACATACTTGTCTGTGGCAGACAGGAGAAGAGATTAGAGACTGTAGTGATCTTTCCTAACCTTAAGCTTTCCAATAAATCTCTGAAGATTAAGGAGAGAGGAGATTCCATAAAATAAAATCTGATTGGCACAACTGTCCATCCAAAGATGAGTACTTACATCCTGCTTCTGTATAATTCACATTTCTCCACACACAGGCTCCAGAAAGTGAGTTGAAGTCGTGACTTTACTACCGTAATTAGCATCCATAACGGGGCAGGCTGTGGTGTTGGGGCTGTAGGGATGGCAAATACTGACCCCGTTTCTCCTTTCCAAGGAGAAAAGATTCATTTCATGTTACCATGTGAACTCCCACCCTACCTACAGCAAACATCACCTGGACAGGCAGAGAAAAAGCAGAATCTAACCCTGTCTGCCCTACTGTCTCCTGACCTTATACAGCACATCCTCCTTCCTCCATAATTGATGTCTCCTGCTGCAGAAGCAGACACAGCTTCTGCTTCTCTGGCTATCCCATTACTGCAGTAATAAGTGCAAACCAAGTATTCTGCAAAACCATTCAAATGTATTCAGTGCCTTAAATTGGGAAACCTTTCTTTAGAACACCCCCTCTTCCTCACTGCACTGCAGCTACAGGAACTCAGCAGCTCCCTCCCTTCCTCTTCCCCACGAGCCGCCTGCCTGGGACACACGCAGCCTCTTCCAAGGGAAAACAGTTACTTGTCTCCTTCTCTGTGATCTTCAGAGATACTTAAATCATCCCTTGTGTATGTGACAGGGATGTGTTTCCAGGGCTCTTAGGATATCGTTGTATTTTGCTAAATCATATGCATAGGAAAATGTCGAGGAAAATTCTGGCATGCCAGCTGTCTGACCTGGCTTATTTACAAGACGCTAGCACTAGAAAATGTGCTACTTTTATAGCCCTCATCATTTGAGACTATTTATCCAGAGAAAGACAGCAGCAGGGAAAAGGACACATCAGGCTTTGCACACACTAACCTCAAAACCTGCATTAGCCCAAGCGTTGTGCCCCAGCCCTTGCCCTGGGACAGGCTGCTCGCCCCCTTCATCGGCACCGCTCCACACATGGCAGCCATGCATCCAGACACCCTGGCAGGGAGCTGCCACCACCCACCCTCACCCAGGGCAGCTGGGAAGATGCTCAGCTGCATGTCTTGAGCAGGTTGCTGAAAAACTTGGAAAAGCTGTTGACCCACCCCCCCACCTCATGAAACATGCTGGGACAGGACCTGGGGTGCAGACCTCAAAGGGCCCGTGCTGTGGAGTGCGAGGCAAGGGGAGCCAGAGTCCTCCCTGCTCAGCTCTGCACCCACGAGGCTTGGCCCAAAGCCACACGAGGTGGGATGGGAAGCAGGAAGGAAGGTGCCTGGTTAACTGCCTGGGGTGTTCACTGCCCATCTCTGCATTTTCTGCATGAAACGCTCAAGTCTGAAAGACTTTGCGAGGAGGATGAATAATATTTTCTAGACAGAAAGGCAGCATTATGAAAAAGGCACGAGCAGCTACGGCCGTCTGCAAGCCACAACTCACCTCCTTTGCACTCTCTGAGGGGAGCAGCTCCCCAGCTCCATGATGGCAGGGTGGGCTTCCAGGCACCACGGAGCCTGCCGGGGTGATGCTGATTTTCACCTCAGGGATACAGCCACAATTAGCCAAAGGAGAACAAACAGAAAGCTGGAGAAGAGGGCTGGAGGAGAAGGTGGGAATTTTCTGTCCTCATTTTAAAGCCCACATTCCCCCTACAGAGGGAGGACAGCCAGCTCTGCCTGCACAGCAAGCCTGTGTTGCTTTTCTTAATTTAAAATAAGTTCCACATTAAATCACACCTGCTCTGCGTTTAGGGAGAAACTACAAGAGAATCGTAGGAGCAGAAGCAGAAAGAGAGAGTGCCTGACTTCACTGCTGCTCCCTGCATCCCTTCATGGGTTGGAGCATCTGTCTGAAGTACTGCACACTTGGTCAGAGAGGGATCCAGAGAGCTGCTGCTCCAGGCCAGATAGGTTTCTGAACATCCAGTCCACTGAGAGATGCAGGGATTTCTAGCTTCTTCCAGTCAACATTCAGATACCCAAAAACTTTCCAGTACCAAAAATTGCACTTGCCATAGCACACACTCATATTTGTTTTTTTAACCACACTAACCCAGTATCAGCAGTGCTCTTATTTTTAATCACATCTGCCGCACTCCTACCTTTCGATCTTGTTCCTGCTGAAGCCTCCTCACCTTCTTCTCGCCTGCAGCAAGTACGAGAGCTGTGCCTCCAGCAGAATCATGAAAGGAAAGGAGAAATGAAAGCAGTGGCTGTTCCCAAGTGACTTACAATCTATTATCTCGGACAGTCTTTGCACTAAGCCTGCTCCTCTTGTCTCGCTACAAGAGCCACAGCATTCCCACCTTCTTGCCGTGTGGTTTTAATTCTTTTTGCTGCCTTGCACACCACTGAGATGAGTGCACTGAACTAAGAGCACAGCCTGCCTCTGTCACCCAGGGTCTCTGAGTGCTTGTGGACCCTCCTAGAGAGAGAGCTCTGCCATACATGCTATTGCTGTGTTGGTGGCTGTGCTCCCAGCAGTGTCTCTAACAAAAGCCCCCAGCCGCACTTCCATCAGGGCTGAGAGAGCTGGCACCTTTTTTGAACAGGGCCTGATCCCATTGCAGTGAGTCAGTTTTTCACACCCACCATAAACAGCTCATTTTCAAGCCTCCTTATTGAAGTGGAGATGCTAAAAATACTTACTCCTCTTTTGCAGAGCTTAGAACAACAACAACAAAAAAACCCAACCAAAACTCACCAACAAAAGCCAGAACCTGTTTTCCTGGTGCCAGAGTAGCAGGGGCTGGCATCTCCTGCAGGAAAACAGGAGCTGTCTCCTAGCCCAGAATTACTGATGAAGAAACCGATGGGAGCAGCAGCTCTAGGAGAGGACCTGTTCCTCTGCTCTTGGGTGGTTTCCACAGAGAGGTTTGAGGCAGGGGCCTCAAAGAACTCAAGGGTAAGCAGAGTTCACTCATTATTTTAAGCAATGCAAAGTTTGCAGTTTTCATAATAGAGCAAAGTAAGAACACATGATCCTGCTGAGTTAACAACACCTCTGAATCAGCAAAAGGTGCCTTCGCTACCCTGACAAAACGGCCTTTATAATTTTTATTCCTCTAAGTGCCAGATGTGCCAACATTGAAAAAAAAAAGATATGCTGGTTCCAGCAGTACAGCGTGTCCTGCACTTAGTACTGGTGGCAAAGAGGAGCAGAAAGGACTCTCAGACCTGAGTACTCAGCTGGATCTTTCTCCATTTCAGTGTCAGGGTTAAGCCTGCAGTAAGAAGTGAATGAGTTATTTGTATAGAAGAAGAGATGTTATCTCGGTGGGCAGAAAAGCACTGCAGGTTGTTCAACAAACCAGGTGTGGTTGCTGAGCTTGTGGTCCCACTTGGCCCCGCTCATGGTGACTGTCACCCTGACAGGCCACCTCAGACCTAGCTCCCCAGTGACTGACTACAGCTGCTGTCGCTGGCTCAGTCCTTTCGCCCATTCAAGCGCACACTCCCACTAGGTGGATGACAAATTGTGCATGGACTAAGTGAAAACCTATCTGCTGGAAGATGCTAAAAATAACGGCAGCCTTTCCAGTCACACCAGCACAATGAAGCACTGGCTTTCCAGGTAAGCCCCAGGACCTGTCTGAAGCTAAGCCTTGGACAAAACTTTCAGAGCATGGCCACCTTCTTGAGAGCAGACTTCTTACTATTCACAACACCAGCCATCTGCTGTCCCCCCAGTAGCCACAAAAAGGGACTGCATTGAAAAACATTCAAAACAAACTATTTTTGTGAAAAACTACCATTTTATCTCCAAAGAAACACACTAATGCTGTAAGTGGAAAGCCTGTCTACCATCTTGGGCTAAAAAAAAAAAGCTATACCCTGTAGCTGAAAATTGCTACCAGCCTGTGTCCCTTGAGTGCCTGCACAGCAGTGCATGTCACGCACCAGCAATCATTTATCTTTTATTACTGACTTCTGACCCCTGGGCAGTTTCCATTTCTTGTCCACTTCCTCTGCTTTAGAAGCAGCACATATTGGAGGCAGTGGGGCGGTGCTGCCCTCCTTTCTCTGCCCTTTACTTCTGTGCAAGAGCAAAGGCTTGGGGCTGCGAGCACCAGGGGAGCTGCCAGAGCCCTGTCCTTCAGCAGGAGCCACTCCTCCACACCTGGGACTGAAAGCCCGGAGGCTTTGTACATCTTGTGTAGAGGACACAATTAACCCTTGAACTGACCTTTGAGGCAGCCGCTGTTCACACTGTGAAAAGTAGGCAAGACAATGCAGAGGAGAATCAGCAGGCTTCATGTTTGTCGCTGCCTGCAAATGAAACCGTATTTTAAAGTGTCTCCGAAGAGGACAACAGGAAAAGTTTTCAGAGGGAAGAGAAGTTCCCAGATAACAGCCAGAAGGTGGAGGTGGTGGAAGAATGGCCATAAGCTTTTCAGAACCAGTCTAGCTGTTCTGCAGCTAGAGAAATCTTAGAGCTGCAAACTATCCTACACCTTCTGTCCTCAGACAAAAGGTAACAATTCAGGGAACTCTCCTCAGTGGAAGGAGTTCTCATCTCTTTCCCGGTTTTCCCAGTAGGAGAAACCAATCTGACTCAGGATTACTAGTGGAGGTTATTTGAACAGAGGTAGCTTGCTCCCCAAGCCATTTTCCTGTTACTGCATTGCATTAAAATACACAGATAACATTGAAATCGGTAATTCTGCATCCTTTCAAACAGAATAAAGAGACAGTCACTTAATTAAGATGCTACAGTGCATGGACCCAGCTCCATGCTGACTCTGCCAGGGAGCTTACAGGGTCAGGGCAGGTAGATTCTTCTGCAGGACTAATATCTGCACCAAGGAACGGCTGATGGCAAGCGCATCGCTGCAAGTGGCGTAGGGCACATCTTGGTGGCTGCAGAGAGCTGCTCACTGGCTTCAGGTAAGCAAATGGGAGATTTCTTCTTTAGTTTTAGTACATCCTGGTTTTAACTTTATGTACATTTTAAAAGTGGAAGAGGGTAGCAAGGGTAAAAGAATTTTATGTACAGGCAGTCCTTTTGAGAGGCAATGTTCAGCACGTAACACAACAACCCAGTGAAGCAGAGAAAGTGCACTGGCAGTAAATGAGCGTGTCACAATGATTTGTCTCAACTCCTGTAGAGGCAATTTAGCATCATTTCAGTGACAGAGTATCAAGAACACAGGAATTCACTCTGGTGTCAGCATAACTTTTATTTATTTATTGCTGTCAATATGCACAGTAAAGGAAGACCTGATGTGGCACCTCCTGAGTACAATACTTCTGTAAAGTCTGATATTGTTGCTTTTGATGTGATGGATCAAAGGCGCTGAATTCACAAGCCACAGACTGATTTTCCTAACTGCCTGAATTACAGATGCACTCCCTGGTTGTCCTCTTTTCTGTCCCTTCCAGCATCACATGATATAGACTTTTAACTGGAAAATAGCCAGAGATTATGTGAGGACAGTGTAAAGGGGAAAACCATCTCCAGATTGCTTTCTCACAGCCCTTCAGCTTTGTAGGAACAAGAATTCATTTGTGCCTTTCTAGCACACAAGCACGAGTGGAGCAAACACAGAAGGATCAGGCGTGTTAAGGAGGGATGCAAATTCTTTTTTCCTATCACAGCAGTTGTCATCACAAAAATGTCAGCCTTCAGTGCTGGACCCTCTGATTGTATAAAACCTCCCATTGCTTGGCAGAAGGATAGTGGTCAGTAACTGCCTGAAATGGAAAGTACAGGCTGTGCCTTCAATTCTTTTCCTCTGGTCAGACCAGAGTGGCTCCTTCCAGGAGCATCACACCCTCCCAGAATACTCCTGCACCCAGCATCAACACCTCTCCTCTGGCTGGCAAGCCAGGCTCCCTTCCATCCATCCTGGATTTCTCCCTAGAAACAGAACTGAATTGGTAGGGAATGACTTAAGGTGGCCAGAAGCCACAGCCTGGACTACGTCAGTCTGCATGGGACAGGAAAGTGGCTACCCCAGTGTCACTGGACATATGTGATACCCAGAGATAACAATGAGGGGTACAGCCCTGAAAGCCCCAGTAAATCTGCACGTAAGAGCACCCGAGCCCTAACTGTACCTCTGCTGCTAACGTCATTCCCCTTTGCATCATTTGTACCTTTGTTTCCCAATTTATACCACAGGGATAACAGCGTCACTCTGAACGTGCTTGTCATATGCTCTGTGAGCACCCCACAGAGCTGTTACATGGGTCATTGTTAGACAGGTGAATGCTTAAAGAAGGCGGGAAAGGCTTCAAGTTTTCCACAACAACGTGATTCCTCTGCTGTAACATACAAAATGGCCAGATACAGAGCACATCCTCCCCTGCAGTAACCCCCTGGTGAGCACTTCGGAGGAGACAGCGGGCAGCCAGAAGCCCACCTCTGAACAGGCTGTCCAAAGTGCCTCTCCCAGTCCAGCCTTACCTCGCCCGAGGTCCCAGTTTGACCAAGATAACCTCGACTGCAATTAAGAGGACTGGTAGAGAGCAGTACGAAGGCCTGGATGCAGGCTGTTCACTGCAGCACATACAGAGATGACTTTCTCCACCTCCACAGCCCCAACCGCTTGCTGCTGGCAATGTTTAATTCTCGAAGTGCTAATGGGTTTTGTTGATGGACACTCACCCACCTGTCCTCCAGCTTGTTTTACAGGGGTGATAAGGAAGCCATCAGAGCTGAGTCAAAGGCCCCTCCGCACTGAATCTGGCTATAGATAACACCTTCTGTAGCATGTAGCTCTGCTCTTCCTTCTGCCAGTGACAGTCAGATGTCGCAATGCAAAAAAAGTGCAAAGGTGGCCCCAGAATGTTCTGCCCACAGTCAGCACAACACAACTCTCCCTCCAGCTTGTGTTGATGCCACTGAGTTACCCATGAGCCGTTCTCTGCACGTGATTCTCCTTGGAGCCAAATTCACAGCATCCTCAGGTTGTCTTCTCCTTGTGTTGCACCATTTGCTTGAAGTGATGTAGCAGAAGAAGGTTACTGCCTGTGCTGGGGAGGCTGGGACCTCTGTGGCTGTCAGAGGACATGTGCCAGGAAACGTGCCCCAGTGAAGTGCTGATGACTGGGGGTATGCAGCGAGCCATTCCCTAGAGGAGAGCAGGCGGAGCAGGGTAAGCTGTGTCCGACCGGGGAGGTCACACTAACTGGAGCATAGGCTGATAAAGGGCTTTCGCAGAAGCACTTGTGTTTGGCAGACAGACTAGACAGGAAAGGAAAGAAGAGGCACTTCCTAAGCTACGGTCTGTGGTTCACTTTAACACCGACCGTGGTATTGTGGCAAAACATGGCTTAACGTAAGCAGCTGAAGCAAACAGAGCTGGAGCGATCAGCAGAGAAGGTCTGCCAGGCTACAGGGAACATTCCAACTAAAGCAAAGCCACTAACTGAGGGAATTGCCTACACACAACTTTTCCCAACTTTCCCTACTAAAGGGCAAATCTTTGTTCTGACCCTAGCGCCCGACGGCGTTAACTTCTGCAGATCTGCATGGCAAGTTGAGATCAGAAGGCCCCTCCCAGCAGGAGTCACTTTTTGTTCCCTGAAGCAGAATCCTTTTGCGACCTCATGATTTGATAGAGAGTTTCCCTGAAGCGCTGGTCCTGGCTCAGTCTTTTGGCTGCTTCTTTCAGCTCCTCAATGTTTTCAGCTTCTGCATGTGAGAAGACGAAGGACTGGGACTGCTTCACTGAAACAAGAGCAGCACAGAAATGTCAGCACCCTCCGTCAGGGACACAGACCAAGGACAAAGCTTCACAAGAGCACACAAGCTGTGCAATCAACATGACCGAGAGCCTGGCAAGGGGTGAGCTAGCCATTGCACTCTAACAGCTTCACCTTACTGTTTTCGGAGGAGGAAAATGCTGACAGCATGGAAACACGCTTTTCTTGACAGCTGCCTCTGATTTAGGGTTCTACGTAGAACTTGATCTAACCTTGCAGGGAGCCACTCTGAGAACTGGATCAGACTGGACAATGTCCAGGTGTCCCTTCCAACATAACTCAGTCTATGATTAAGCATTTAGATGAAGGCAGCTTTGAGCATGTGTTTTTTTAGGAGCCCAGGGCCATCACAGCTGTTACCTTTCAATGTACATGAAGAGACAGGCGACCAGTACGCAGACTCAGTGCCTGCTCTCTGGGTAAGCATCCTGGTTTGGCTGGGATGGAGTTAACTTTCTTCATAGTAGTTAGCATGCTATAGTTTGGATTTGTGCTGAGGAGAAGGCTGATAACATACTGATGTTTATAGTTGCTGCCAGGACAGTCAAGGACTTTTCAGCATCTCTGCTTTGCCAGTGTCTGCAGGTGCAGGAGAAGCTGGGAGGGAGCACAGCCCCAATTACTGGCCTAGGGTGTGATCTTAGGTTTCGGATTGAGACCCAAAATGGTCAATGGCATATTCCATATCATGCACGTCATGCCCAGGGTGTAGATGAGGGTCTACCTCATTCTCTGTTTCTCTGTAGCTCCATTCTTCTACTAGGGAATATGAAATATGAACCACATTTGCAGACCCTGCTGCTCTGTCAGCCCCATCTGCATGTATCTGCTCCTGTAGGGTGTAGAATAAGAAGTTGCCTGATACCTACAGTCATTCCATGAAGCACTAGTTCTCCGGCGGTGGAAGCGGCAGCTCTTTATGCGACGAGTGGCAGCCTTGTGGATGTACACGGAGTTCTTCATGATCACAGGCCTCTTGGCCTCCAACTCAGCATTGCGGATGCACTCTTCGAAGAACTCTGAGGAGAAGACACCACTGTGACCAGTGATGGGAGAGACACTTCAAGCAATGAATAAGTCACAAGAGACTGCACTCACTGATGGGCTGAGCCAGGTAATGACGTTCAGCACCTTCCTAGATCTTCATGAACAAAATCCTTGAAGCTCCAGAATATCATTGGAATGAACAAGTTCAAACTGACAAAAACCTCCAGTCCCCAACAAATGCACACTCAAATTATGGAAAGAACTGAAACCATCCATTCCCCATCAATCATTCACTCAACTGCTCATGATTCAACTCACAAAAGCCTCTGATATTATGATAAAACTTCTCAGCTTTCTCAACAGAGGGGTCTGAAGCCTTGCTCATGACACTTTCTGTGAAGGACTTCTAAAACCAGTCAAGTCTAACTGTGGAAAGAGAGGTGTTGGCAGTGCTGGCGTGGGAACACACACCCAGGCCATCCATAGCAAATCCTAGCACGTATACACATTACAGGCTCCATGCAAATCCCTGTGTCCAAACCCTGACAACATTATTCTGTCCCAATCTGCCACACAAGCTGCTTTTCCTGACCCATTTCTCCTCTATGCCGGTCTAACTGGCATATCTTCTGTCATTCCAGTCTTGCTGTCTTGCTGCCTGTCACTGGTCCCTTACTGTTCAGAGGGCTTGCATGCTAATGCACCCCAACTCTTACACAAAAGGGCAGGGTAGAGGCTGCAGCAATCACTTAGAAGGACTGAGGCAATCTGTGCTGGGACTGACATTAAATAAAACATTGCTGGTCCCTCACCTTCGCCGGTGTTTTGCTCCTCAGTACATTTTTAATCTTTTGAAGAAAACATCCCCCAAAATCTCAGACTGGAAATTAATGTCAGGAGACATTCAGTGCCAGAGGTTACTCACGCCTTGTGCAGGTAGCTCAGCTCTAGTTGAATGCCGAGATCAACTTCAGCCCTGTTTTCTTACCGTGGCTTTGAGCCAGTGGGATAAGGTTCAGAATCATGGCCCTTTGTCTCAGTTTAGAAATCTGATGTAGAAACTACTGAATAATACTTATTTTACTTACCTATATTTATATATATATTAATTACAAAAATATATATATAAACTATTTATGCATATATTTACACTTACATATGTAACAGTGCTCAGAATGCCACAGGACTTTGACTTTTCTATATTGTCCCAATACATCCACCTTTCACTGTAATGAAGCATTAACTGTGTATATACAGCATCTTCATAACAGCTTCCCCTGCACTATTCTTGAGGATGGAAACACCCAACTGAAGCTGCTAATGTCAATTCCCAAACCTAACTGAAGCCAGATGCTAGGGTAATGCCCCATCTTACAAAAACAAACAAACAAACCCAAAAAACAAAAACAAACCCCAAAACCCCAACCCAAAACAAAAGCAAAGAAACAGGGATAAGCTGTGAGGAACTCAAGTCTTACACCTGACCTGTGGACTGCAGTCAGCTCAGCAGCGCTGGGCTGATGCAATGATCCAGCTCTGAGTAAGGATCCAAACTTCACCTGCTGGGTCACCTACCAGCACGTTGCTACAGCAACCATGATGCTCCTCAAACTGCTGGTGTTCTTGTAACCAAGGCTGAGAAAAATATTACCTTGAGAGGAATCAGAGAACTCTTTATAACTCAGACCTAGTCAGTCTGTACAGCTCTGCCACAGCTTCCCTGTCTGACATTTTGGAAAGCATTTGCTCATCTCTGCCCCAGGTTTGCCTCCCCACCCAACAGGGAACGCTGGGGTAATTTTACCCTCCTTTGAGGGCAAAACATCCAATGCTTGCATAACCTGTCCTGGCTCCTCAAAAGGGAGGTCTGGTTGAGGTACAAGGAGTTGGAAGAGCACATTATGTGCAGCTTTGCTAATTTGGGAACTTTTTTTTGTGTCTGGGAAGATGGGTAGAAATATTTCCTCTCTCAGAGCTTGCTCATCAGCAGAGAGGATGGATGACTGACTTACTTCTCAAGCTACTGACATCTGCTTTCATCTTCTTCTCTTTCTCCTTGTTGCAATCCAGAGAACTTAAGCCTTGCTCCAAACTCTGCAATGCTTCCTCAGCTTCTCTCAATCTCCTCTCCAGATCCATGCGCACCTTCACCTCAGCCTGAGGAACAGAATAAGCATCGCTGAAAAACAGCTTGTGCCTCAGTCACCATCCTGCTAAGGTCTGTGAGAAACCCACCCAGCAGATGAAAATGAAAAGGTAACAGTAAGGAAAACAAATAGAAATACGTAAGACACCATAAAAGTTGTTCTTCATGTCTTCAGACAGAATCTGAATTTGAAGTCCAGTCTATTTTAGTAATTCTCCTTTACTCTGATTTTCATTTTCACAGCTCCCCTCTCATTACATGAGCCACATTAAATTAGAGGTGGTACTTCAACACGCGAGTTTGTGCTTATATGACTACCTGCAGCTGAGCAGGAACAGGAGGAGATTTTTCCAGCTGAGATGGACTTAAGATAAAGGCAGTCGGTTCCCACAAAGGTGTGTATAGTACTTTGTTTTAAAAACAAAACACAAGAAAAGTTGAAAATAAAGGATAATATCAGTAGTAGTTTAGCAAATGAGAATAACTAATCCATCTTAGGTCAATTTAGCTTTAGTTTGGCCAAGTGGAAGGCTACAGGATAATAAAATCTTGGAGGTGCAGGAAAGAAGAATGGGGGGGGTTTGGACAAAATATTTGTAGAAGGAGGTTGAGTGTCGAACAGCCAGTAATAAGCATAACTTTTACATTATTTAGACTAAAATAAACTAGCATACTTTGTCCAATTACCTTTGCATAAATTAAGGCATCTTCCATTATTAAGATAAAGAAGGAGGGCTGGTACCTCACCTGCATTCCTCTGCTTTTCAACCCAAGTTCATGCAGAGTTTCTGAAGATTTAGAAACCTTAAGAGTGATTCTCTGAGCACAAGTGAGGAGGGAAAATTCCTGCTCAGTTCTACAGTGTCCATATTAGCATTTCTTTGAAATAATCTTCGTTCTTGATTGTGTCTACTTTCCTCTTTTACTTTTTTCCCCTCCATCATTAGATGATGTTTTCACAGAAGCAAATTTTGACTGAACGTGTTAATCAGGCTTCAGAATGAGAAAATAAATAGTAGTGCTATGTAGATACAACACGGCAACTTTGGGTGTTACCATAATGTGAAGCATAGCAAATGAAGGTTTGTGACTACAAAATGAAAACAAAATAAAACCAAGTCTCCCACTTAACAGGGGATGAACTGAAATGGAAAATGAGAAGTCAGGGCCCAGGGACAGCAATATGTGACGTATGCACAGGATACCTTGAGGTCTCTCTCCGCCTGCTGCTTCTGTGCAGTCAGCTCCAAGAGCGAGTTCTGCAGCGCTTGCGACTGGGAAGAGTAAAACTCCCGCTCCTCCTCCAGCGCTTGGGACCGCTCCTCATTCTCCTTCATCCTGGTGCACGGCACAGCAAAGGAAAACAACCTTTCCCACTCCAGCACAACTCACAGGAAGGAAGGGGCTCATTATCGTGATGGGGCATGCTGAGCTACCTGGCTGCCCTGAGCAGAGAGGCGCTAACGGGGGCTGACTCACTCTGTCCCCTCTGAAACGTTTCTACCTGAACTGCTGCCACAGGAACCAGACAAGCTTCCAGACTTGTATTGGCAGCCAAAAAAGCAAGTCAGCAGACAGCCATGTCACTTGGCACCACTAAGCCTGAGCAGGGCAGAAATGTCCTCTTTCCTTTACCACACCAAGAAGGGGAATTCTAAAGGATCTGGCCTCTCTGGAGGTCTCAGGATAAACACAGGCACAGTTTTGAAGTGATCCTAATTTTAAGCCTGGAAATAGTTAACCATACCCTTTGCCTCCCACCAGCACAGGGGAAAACTACCTCTTTTCCCAGCAGTCTCCACACTGGATCACATCTTGTCCCACATCCCTGTCTCTGGCACCACTATATGAGCTCCTGCTCCCATTTCACCTCTTCTCTGCCAGGAGTTTCTCCTTCAGAAGTTGCTGCATCTTCTCTTCAATCTGTCGCAGGCTGCAGTGCAGTCCCCAGATGGGGCTTTGCTCCTCGGTGGGGCTGGTTGGAGGTGGGAGCTGGCTCTCATTTTCTTCCAGCATCTCCAGCATTTGCTGCTTTTCCAGGGAGAGCTCCTTGAAGAGGGGCAGAGATTGTGAGTATCAGCCAAGTCTAACATTTCTGCTCCTGTTCCTGCCTGGCTCCTCCCTGTTGAGTCCCTTCATCCTTATATCCATGTTCCTCATTCAGGTTAAAAACAGGAGTAACAAAATGTAGTTTTCCCTTTCTACCTGCCTCTTCAGGAGCGTACCTATGCAAGGGGAGGAGAACCTGCCAGGCTCCTTTGACATAATGCACTAGCAAGGACCCAGCTCAGGGGCTGGAGCCTCGCGCTTCCCTAGTGCGTCACCGATGCCAGCAGCTTCCCTGCCTTCCCTCCTCACCTCGCTCCTCAGTGGGAGCCAGAGGCACCCCCTCTGTGATACTTCTAACTGCAGGCAATAGGACGTATCCTGCTGTTTTCCTGGGAAGCGTTCAGTCCAGTGTGCAACTAGGGCATGAATGCTCCTTCCCTAGCTTTCCAGATCTTTTTTTCATACCCATAACTGCAGGCAAGGAGAAGAGCTCAAAGGAACATAAGCGACAGATTTTTGGACAAACTTGCACAATCTTGATCTGACACGAACATTAAGGATGACATTGAGGCTTCAGAAGGCCAGCTGTGTGGAAATTTCACAAACAATATACATTTAGAAAAGCCACTTTTCACCAATTCACCAGAGTGATACCAAGTAAGGAAAGGGTTTAATACGTCAGCACTCTGTTTCCTAAATTCCCCTGTGGTACGTGATTCCCTGGAAACCATGCTCACTTCTGTGAACAAGGAACGCCTCATTGCTGCTCCAATTTCCACCAGGACTTAGGGAGCTGCAGTTAAAAAGAAAAATAAATCAGAAAGCTATCACAGACTTATAGACATGTTGGCTGGAAGGGACCTCTGGGGGGCTCTAGTCCAGCCTCCTGTTCAGACCTGGTCTGTCAACACAGCAAGATACGATCAGCTGTGGCTTTCTACAGTCAAGAGGTGAAAACCTTCCAAGTGGAGGTTCCTCAGCCTCTCCTCCGCCTGCCTGCCTACCTGTCTGGTGAAAAGTCTCTCCCTAGTGTTCAACCTGAGCATCCCACACTGTAGCTTATGGTTATTGTCCTACATCACATCACCTGGTACTGCTGAGGAAAGTTTGGTTCTGCTGGGCTCCGTGACACTGCTAGTCCTTTTCTGCAGGTGATTTTGGCCTTCATGTCAGCTACCGAATGAACCTGTTCATCTGCGCAGGAGTTAACTCCAGCACTCACGGATGTTAGATTCATTCCACAGGACAGCGTTGCTTTCAGCCCTGGCCAGTTCTCCTGAATCATTCCCAAAATGCTGTCACTCAGAGCAGAGAAGTTGTCACTCACCTCTAGGGTTTTCTGTAAGGACTGTGTCAGGCTTCGCAGCTCTTTCTTTTCTTCCTCCACTCCTTTAAGGGAGCGGGCTGTGAGCTCTAGCTCCCTACAGAAGCAGAAGGGCAACAGCTGTTGCATGGGAACACTAACCCCACCGACCACGCTCAGACTGTGGGTCTCAGTGCAGGACCAGCAACCGGGCATCCCTGGAGAGTCAGGGACTTGCCAAGAAGCATCACACCTTGGACACACTGTGAGCATCCAGGAACTTTACTATGCCTCCTGAGCATCAAACCAAAACCAGCTGTTAGCATGCTTCCCTAGCAAGGGCAGGGCTATGGTCGCAACTGGAAGAGCTCAGGCAGGGCAATCATAGCTAAACAGATGTAGGTCTATGAAAACAAAAATGATTTGCAAAATCGCACTGGCTTTTCTGATATATTATTTAAGGAGAGAAAATGAAAAAAAGAGGGCAACAGCAAAACATGACCTTTCAATATTCAGGGCAAAGCACTTGGATCCTTCCCTTTCTAAATACATTTGCTGTTCATATTTTGCATAGTGTAACTCTTAAAATGGAAAAAAAACTATTCTTGATGAGGCAATTTCATCATCCACCCACTGCCATTCAGCTGATGGTGGAAAACCAGATTCAAATGTCTGGAGCCCACGTGGCTGGACAGTCAGTCAAACTAATTGCCTCTCTGAAATCCTCTAGCACCTGCCCGTTCCTGTGCTACCGTGACTAGTCTGGGGTTTGCCCATGTCCCAGCCCTTTTGAAAGCGAGGTTCCGGGAGTCCTGAAGACAAAACAAAACTAAACTGTCTTCTGTTGGTCAAACAAGCAATAGCAAACGCAGGTAAACAGATCTCAGCCACTTCTGTTCTAGTCATTATAGCATTTATCTCCTTCCTACACACACAAAATAGGTGGGGCTCACCTGCTGTTTTTATTCACCTCGACACCAGCGCTTTTGCCCAGGGTGGGAGTTCATGTCTCTGCCCTGGGCAGTTTGCCACCTTACCGTCTGATCTGTTCCTGCTCCAGCCGTAGCTCCTGTACCACCTCTTCAAACCGGTGCTTCTCTGCTTCCAGGACCTGGTTCAGACGCTCGAGTTCCTGGACCAGAAGAGAAGACAGGAGTGTACTCTGCTGACACACACAGAGTTAGGAAAGGCTTTCCTGTTAACAATGCCTGGGACTTTTAACCTGCACCATTGCAGAGCCACAGGGTGTTTGATTCCACCACACTTTTGTTCAGGGGCAATTAGAAGGGATCAAAGGTTGGTTGAGGATTTCCAGACAACCAGAGGTCCCATCCAGGTTACCAGGCAGCTGGAAAGCCCCTATGCTCCCTGCACGGATCAGCTCTGCTGCAGACACACAGAAGCTCCCTGGGAAGGTGGGACTCAACGTGCACGTACCATCTCCAGGCACCCACATGTGCAAGAACAGAAAGCTCGGACAGGAATGCAACAGCCCCAGAACTGCTGCACCTGAAGGGTGATATTTCTACTAGCTCAGCCTTACTGGGACAGGAAAACATGAACGGCACAGTTACAGCTTTCAACAGTTTAATCAGCCTGTCACTATCTTTGTGCTGATAAAACCGTGTCCAAAGAGCACTGACTACCACAAGCTATCCTCAAACCACCTCCCCTAGTCTACAGGAAGCAGTTGTACCAAAACCTAATGCAGATGGAGAGAGACAGGGACAAAGTGCAGCGAGGGTCCCACTCTTGGGTCAGGTCCCCTTGCAGCTTTAGCTGCTAAGCAGAACTCCTCCTGCGGGCCCGGACAGGTCACAAAACAGCACTGATGCCAGAGAAACTCGTAAGACTCTTGGTGTAAATATCAGAATGGGCTACTTTTATTATATTATGCAAATATAAGTTAGGAACAGTTTGGAAAACAATAAACTTGGTAAATTAAGGTATAATAGTCATATCTAAGGAAGCACTCTCTTGGGCTTTCCCTAGTGCAATGTTTATTAATTTTCCCCATCTCTGGTGTGTCCAAAGAATAAACCACATTGTTTTGTGCTGCTCCTTGTTCCTCACAATGGTATCTCTACACTAGAACAATGTCAGGTCTATTTATTTGCTTTCTAACTGGGGAGACAAACAAGTTGATTGCCAGAGTCCTCTTGAATCTACCAGACAAGTGTTTAATTAAATGCAGTGAATATGAATCTGATCTTCCTGCCTGGCCCTCCTCCTCCTCACAAGCAGGCTGCATGGAAAGTGCCTGGGGAGCGGAGCAGGGGTACACCTCCAGGACCTGCCCTGTGGCATGGCCATCATCCCTCTCTTCAGCCACAGGGCCCAGAGGTGGGCTGGAGACTCTTTTGGCTCCACAGCTTCCCTCCCTGAAACCTGGTGTGCTCTCAAACCAGCAACTCCCAACCTCCCAGTCCTGCCACATGGAAGATGAAAGGAATTGGCTTGTGATGAACACTCACCTCTTTTTGCTCCCTCTGCAGACACAGCTCTTCTGTTTCTTCCATTAGCTTATCTGCAAACACACACACACACAAAGGCCGAATGCAGGGAAAAGCAATTCGTATCCCAGGGATACAGTGTATGAAACACTGACTGTTCGGAGCTTCAAAATGCAGTGTTCCCTATTGCTCTGTGTGTGCGTCCAGGAGGCTCCAAAGGCTGAGATGACACTAATGGGATGGTCTGTAATTTCCCTCCTGCCAAATAACTTAATAAAACTAAACCACCAAATTGCTGTGTACTCCTTCTAAGGTTTCCTCTCAATATTCTTAAAGTGCATTAACGAACTAACCTCTGCCATCCTCTAGCTGAGTAGGGAAAATATCCATATCTCTGCTTCACACATGAGGAAGCAAAGGCACAGAAAGGTTAAATGGGTGCACAGGGTCGCACACAGCTCGCAGCAGTTCAGTGCCCCATCCTCACTCACCTAGCACATCACCCTCTCCTTCAGCCCCCGGGCATTGCTGCTGGCAGGATTACTACTGTTAGGAGCAATGCAGGTCTCTACTACCTCCTGCGCACAGCTGGGCTCCTGTTGTGGTACTAATGCTCTGCTGACTGCCACTCCTGCCTTCCCTTCCCTGTCTCACCTTCTTCCTCCTTGCCAGGACCCAGCACAGCTGTCATTAGAGTCTCCCATATTCCTTCTTCCTGGGGGGCCAAGCCCAAGGCTTGGCAGATTTCTGCAAAGTCCTACCCTGAGAGAGAAACCAGCTGGGTGGGGGCAGGTGGAAGGTAACTCTGGGGACATTCAGGGAATTCCCCACAGCAGTGTTTGGTTCCTCCAGAGAGCCTCAACCTGCTGCCAGGAGTAGCGCCTGACCTTGAAACTTAACTACAGGACGGACACAGATCACTGAAGGTAAAGCTAATGAGGCAGAAGCCTCAGCAGTTATGTAGGGATAAATAGACAATCGCTGTCAAAAGAAAGTAACCAGCTGTGACAATGGACCGGCTCTGAATGTTCTTGTCATGGACGGAAGAACCCAGTGGAACATATCTTTTATATTCCAAATATCTCCTGTTTACCACAGAACGTGTATTTCTCCATTACTCCATCACCTTGTCTTTTATCTTACTGTGGCCCTCTTTAGTCTGCTCTGGTAGTTGCAAAATAATGTTTTGACAAAACTTTCCTGTTTGTAACTTTCCTCCTGTCTCTCCAGGTCCCCCTTTCAACACTCCCTGTCATCCCTTCGTCAGGTGTGAACCACTCCTCCCTGCCTGCCTCACAGAGGAGCCCATCCACCAGCTCACTCATGTGAGCGGCGCTTAGATGGCTAGAACAAACATGGCTTGGTACTCGGATTATGATCACTGTTAGATGTGAGACTATATACTGAGATCACCCCTCATCAGCATGGATGCAGGAATGCAAAAGGCTCTTCAAGATTCCTCAGTGTGATGACTAGGAGGAGCAACCAGGAGCCCCTGCTCAAGGTATTACCAACCCGAAAGCACACGGAGGTGCCCCAGCTTGTTTAGAGTAGATGACTGTCCAAGCAAATCACTGGGTTACCAGTGTGACCAGCAGCCCCCAGGAAAGAAGGGCTGTCACACCTCTCTTGGGGAAGGCACCAACTTAGGAGGCATCTGAGTTAGAGAGGCTGCTCTCCCTTGGCTCTTGCAATAGGCAATGTGGGGAGAGACAGCTGGACCCCCCCGAGGCAGTCAGGAGGGTTCTGCCATCCAGAGGCTGTTTTCTGAGCAGGGGACTGGACTAGGTAATCTTCAGAAGTCTCTTCCAACCTTCTGTGTTCATCTGGAGCAACTGCTCTCTCTCATTGCCCACAGAGAGAGCAATGACACATTAGCCACTGCCGTTAGACACCTCAAACAAGCCCGTGTAAATGCTCCCACTTTCAACATGAACTGTGGGGGAAAATGTGGAAAAAGACCAGGTGGAGTAAGATGGAAAAAAAAAAACAACCAGCTAGAGGAGGAAAACCCATGCATGAAAAGTTGTGATGAGCCTCAAAAATACCAGTCCTGTGTGATTTAGGGAGATAAGGGTATTGGCTGTTTGCCTGATGAGCAGCAGAAATCTCAACATCCAAACTTCTTGGGGCAGCAAACGCTTGTAGAGGGCAGCCATCCGGAGCTGCAGGGACACAGCACGCTAGCCAAGGCACGCTTTTCACACTCTGCACAGGTGTCCTGGTCCTACCTTAACATTTTCATGTTTTGACTTCCTTCAAAACATGAATTTCAGCTGCTGCCACTCAAAAGACTCATCCAGTAAGAGTCAACAGCAAAAACCTGTAGCTGCTTGCCTTGACCACAGTGACAACTCCAGAAAAGCAAAGTGGCTATTTTGGGGTTTGTGGCTTTTGGAAGGAAGAGTTTCCTACCTAAATACTCCTGTTTCTCCTTGGCCAGCTGTAGTCCTTGGGCTTCCAGGCTCTCGATCATGGCTTCTCCCAGCTGGGCATTCTTCCAGGTCCTAGGGAGAGCAGACACAAAGCAGACAATGAAAGAGAGCTTAGGGTCCCACACAGCGAGGCAGGGGACTCAGCCTCGCAGTCTTCTAAGGAATTAAAACACAGACTCTCATCAGTTAGGACAGTGATTCTCTAAATGTTTTTTTCCACAAATTAATTTGAGAAATTTCCCTAACATTCAGTAATTTTATTTTTTTCTTTTAAATACAGGAGCTGTACATCAACACTGCACAGCTATTCAAATGTTTTTTTCCAATTTTCTGGAGATTTGTACACTGAGCTGAGCCTTAAGGGCTCTCTAGGCCAACCCAGCACATGCACAGCCTCCAACTGCAACAGCATGTACCTAGAACCCATTAAATGGCTCTTGACAGGCTTCAGAACCAGATTTTAGTTTTTAACTCAACGAACTTCCCATCTGCCTGTGACATTGTCTTCCACAGCCTTTCCAATATTTTGCTGCTGCAGCCACTCTTCCCCTTCAAGCATTAACCATTTATTGACTTCTTCCCACAGCCTTTCTGGTATCCATCGTCCATCTGTCCTGGAACCAATCAATCCCTCCTCTGCTAAACCTGTAAGCCACTAGGATTTTATGTCTGGCTCTACACTGGGAGTTAAGTGCCTCTCCCCGTAAAAACCAGAAACAGAGATAAAAGCCAGACAAGATGCTGGCAAGTAGGGAGAGTCAAAGGAAGCAGGCATATTCAAACAGTACCTTGGTTTTTGTAGAACCGTTGGCCAGAGGAACACATTATGAAAATGAGCTGCAAAAAAGGCCTGTGGGGCAGGTGCCTGTTACTGGCTGAGTTGATGGACAGGGCAGGCTTTAACACAGATATTAAATACCAAGGACAAGGACACAGAAATTAAAAACAGAACCAGAAATTGAGTTTGCTGCTCACTTCTACTCGGGTTCCACTAGAAAAAAGTATCTACGCACATAAAATGCATACATAAAATTCATCCCAATCTATTTATATGGGTGCACATACAGGAACCGCAATTTCTGCCCTGAAATCCTGACATCTTTGTTAAATCCTAAGGGAGCATATTGATATTGAACACCTGTAAGGCTTCCTGTACCAGGCCTCTTTGTGAGGCAATTGGAATTGCAGCTTTTCAGAAACACTAAGTTGGCAACCTCTTATAAAACTATTTTCAAGGCAAGTACTTCATCTCTTACAAAAGCCAGACAAATACATTAAGCACATCACCCCAGGGACCAGGCGGCTCACAGCTCCACCAGCCCAAGCACTACCTTGTGCTCTTTGCAGGCAGCATCTAGGATATTTCTGAAGTGCAGAGGAAATTAGAATGCTAATTAAAAAGGTGACGTTTTGCTCACAGGTAGACATCTTCATCTTGAGTGAGAATATGAGGGTGGAGATGTGTCTTTCCACTGACGTGCTCCGATACAGGATGAATCTGATTCCAGAGAAACTAACAGCAAACAGCTCAGGGTGGGCAGTGTTTATCATATCATTACTTGGAGGGTTTCAAAATGGCTGTAGCCTTTATGGTGTCTGTTTATTGGATTCACTTTTTCAGTGCTCTCTGCCTTCCCCTTCCCCAGCCGAACAAGAAGTTTCCCTGTCTATAACTCAAAGGTTATTACACCCACTACTGTGTAATTTAGCAGATGCACTCGTATCCCTCGGTGGCATTTAAGTTTTCATTCCTTTTATCTGCTGGAACCCACGCTGGCGTGTGACTGCACCTGTGAGGAGGCACAGGCTCCGACTGCAGCTGAGGGGCGAGCAAGTGCTTTGCGTTTGTACTTCTTACCACGTGAGTTTTCATCAGAAAAAGCCACAAAAGCCACATTGCTTAAAATGCCAGAAAGCACAGGGTCAGTAATGCTCCCGAGACACGTAGAAAGTGCCCTTGTAATATACATCTACCAAAAAAACCCCAAAGCCATATAGTGTCTCCATGTGCTACGCAGCTGAAACATCACGAATTCCTGTCATTTTGCGGCACTGGGAATATCTGGCTTTGCCTGCATTTTACCTTTCCCGGAGCATCCACAAACAATTTTTTGAGACACTTAGTAGTTCGTGATCCAAAGGATATATGTGCTATGTTCTCTCTAGGTAACAGCCCAGGATGGACAACCATCGATATTTATGGGGACACAGAGAGGGGACACAAATACATAGCCACTCAAGGAGACAAGGTATAGGAAGGCAGGGCTGCCTCAGTAGGGTACGCGGGGGCCGAGAAAGGAGAGAGTGTAGTTCTGCCAAGGGCCTAAAGGAGCAGAGACAGAGAATTGGTTCTTACCCAGCAGCAGCCACAAGTATCTTCCAGAAAACAAGAGAAAACCAGGACAACCCAGTTTTTTTCTCCTTCCCCAAATGCCAGGTTATTTTTTTATGCCAATCACAAAACGACCCCAGCAGAGAGTCACGGGTATGCACGCAGCGTGGCAACCGTTAGCACATTTCTCCGAACGAGCACTCGCCGTTATTCTCAGATGGGGTCAGCCATGTCCTAGTCCGTGACTTTTCCTGACAACAAGAGTTGGCGATGGGGGTTTTTTCCTTCCCCCATTGCCCACCAAGTCTACTTGTAAGCAATGCAGGGAATACCGCTATGGCCACACAGAGCATGTATGTGCCCCTCTCCCTGACCAGCAGCAGCAAAAGGCTCTCTAGGTGGGAACAGAGCCTGGACAGCTGGGAGTCAGGGCTTTGTGCACTGCCCTCCTTTGTGCATTTCTGAAAAGTTTTCAGGATCTGGCAGGTGTGGTAAGTCCAAGCCACAACACATTAGAAGGGTGGAGAGACCATCAGCTCCACTGTGCATTGGTTAAGTGGTTTCCCTGTCCAACCAGGAGGCTTGTAAAGCAGCGAGGATCTGGAGGCATCGCTGAGCAGGCTGTGATGGTGGGGGTAACAAGCAGTTGTGCAGGCACACACACCCCGCCCAGCCCCACATGTAAAGAGGCAGCAGACAAAATGGAAACAAAGGAGAGAGGACGCTTCCCATCCTGGGTTCATTTTTTCCTCTTTCCCTTATTTAACAAAATATCAGTCCATGAAGTTGTTTGGTTTTGGGTTTGTTTTGGTTTGGTTTTTTAAGGGTAGGTATTTTGGTGGTTTGGGTTTTCTTTGGTTGGTTTTAAATAATGAGGGAGACTGCAGAATGATCACAATAAATTCGAAATGCTGCAGTGCCATCAGCAGTACAACCTCCATCTAAGAACAACAGGCCACTAAAACAGGTTGCCCAGATTTCAGCTGTCCCCTTTTAGCTTTCCCATTCATTTCAGATCAATTTACTGGCCCATGCTGTGCCTTTCTGGCTGCTGCGTGGCTCCTGACTTGACCCTGCTAGCATAAATCACATAATCTGTGCTTTTCCTCACGCCAGGCTGTCATCAGCACTGATTAAGCCAGCACTAGAGCTGCATCGCTCTCCTCCCCTGATGCAAGAACAGAAGCAGAGAGGGGAGGGAAGGGTTGTCAGGCAGATTTTCGGCTGGGTGCCGGTACTCTGCTGTACGATAGCAGCCACCTCTTTAGCTCCTGTTTTAACACTAGTGCTGGAATATTGGAGCAAGGACTAGAGGAAGGGCTGGCTCTGTGGAATAAGCAGCAGCACAGGGCTTGCTTATGAGAGCCCATCCAGAGTGGTGCAGCCATGCTCCTTCCCTTCCATACAGACTTGAAAGATTAATTTGGCACCCAAATTATTGCCCTTGGCAATAGTTAAGTCTAACATTGGTGAAGGCAAGGTACAGACCTGGGCTACCAAAGGAAAACCTCAGAATGACTCAAGGGCTGAATCTGAGGAGGTCCCTCCTCCTCTGCAGTGGCCAAGCCTGCTTGTGCTGAGTGGGTGACAGACCTCTGCCCCGTGTCTGTGTCCCATGGGGGTCCCGCTCACATGAAGCTTTAACGGTCAGGCTGTGTTGCAGTTCATACAGTGCTATGGAGGTAACTGGGGGTGCTCCAGCACCAAAGAGCCTGCTCTAGTTTTCCAGGACTGCTGCTTATTTTACCATCAGGCTCCTGGGTGCTGCGGGACTGCAGAGCTGGTGGCCAATAAACTTCAAATTTCTACAGAATTCTCAGCAGACTACAAACTCAGTACTGTACACAGGCAGCAACCAAACTCTACCACCCCTCTGTGTGAGCTGGGAGCGCTTTGCTAACGGCTCCTCCCCTGGGATTAACCTGCCTCTGCATTTCTGAATTAAACTGTCTCTGCTGCTGCGCGGTCTGGGTGCGCTCAGACCTGTGCAGAAGGGCTGCATGCCCCATGGTCGCACGATTGCCTGGGGGCCACTACTGACCCCTCAGCATGACCAGCACTGCCCAGGAGAGCAGGAATGGGCTGGTGAGGTCCAGGCTCACTAGCCGGGTGTAAAGCCACGTGGGAAGCTGCTCGCTAGCTTTGTGCCTTGCCTGGTCTGCTCTTACCTTACCCCAGATTCACACATATGCAGCGTAGGGAGGTTTTCTGCAGATGACAGCCCTGTCACACTGCGTGCCACACTGCATACCAACGTGGGAAGCTTTGTGTCACCTTTCTCATTTAGGGAAAGGATGGGTTCCAGAGACAAGCAAAGGTCTTTCTGGTCCTGAGGAGCTTGTCTGCCTGCCCATAGTCCTTTAGTCAGGCTTTTCCCACTTTATTCTTTACACATCTACAGAGCAGATCAAAGAGATTAAGGAACAGAAAGCAGCTTACACTTTTCCAGACTCCTGTAGCATCTCCAGCCACTGAGCCTGCTCAAACTCTGATTCGGCTGCTAGAACAATGTTACCCTGGAAGAGGGGAAGGGAGGGGAAAAAAACCTGGATTAGAGAGGCTGGTGCCTTATGTGCCCCTATGCACTCAGGGTATGAGCTGGATGCAGCTAGCACAGCTCTGGTGGGAGGAGAGCCGGCCGCAGGCTTGCGTCTCCACAGACCAGGAGCAAACAGAACCCAGACACATTGGAAAGAGATGCACATGGAAAGCAGTCATAGTAGGAATAAAATGATACATGAGCTCTGGGGCTCCTGAATATCCATCTACTGGTTTGCTAGTATCGTAAGACCTGCTGTCAGAAAGAGCAAGTTTCCTTGTTGGCTGCCAAGGCAGGAGCAGCAGCAAGGCGTTGAGGGGATGTGGGATGCTAAGCCACCCCCTCTCTCAGGACAGTCTGCCCAGAGAAGGTAGGCACACTGTGGTGGGAAAGGCTGACAGTCCAGCTCTGGGTTTTGTTGAGAAGAAAAGAAGTCTACTTACATGGAAGTCTTCATGAGAGATCTTTATGGCGTAAGGCATGTTGGGCTCTTCTTTGGGCTCCACAATGCAGCCTCCCAGGGGTATGACACCCTGGGGACGAAGCAGAGCGTTCCAAGCAGTCAGCAGAATCAAGCGTAACTATTAACTAACCAGGAGCTGAACTTTCACCCTTGGCCACTGTGGGCCCCTGGCTATCCCAGGAGAGGCAATACACACAGTTCCTGAGGAGCAGAGGGACTCCCATCACTACCAGGACCTCCAGGTGATATCTGAAAGGGGGTGAAGATGGCTCTCCTGCATCTGGCTTGGAGAGAAGGATGAGGGAGCTCTTATCAAGGAGAAGGTGATCTCCCAACAGGGGCAGACGTTGCAGATTCACAGTGTGGTACCCTGAGAGAGGTTGTGCATCCATTACAGCCACCACTAGTAGGTCATGTGGGATGGATGGGTGGCCTGCTTTCACCAGGCCGGGTGAAATCAGCACCTTTGGAAGCACGTGTGCTCCATCAGCCTCCAGTGATGACACAGGATAAAAGCAGACTCAGAGCAGACTCTCCCCAGGAGAGCTCCAGGCAGCAGAGCTACGGAGGCTGCTCCTCGGGGCCGAGAGCACTTACAAGTGCGAGTACAGGTTAGGAACAAGCAGCAACCAAAGCTGTGGCACCACCCCTGGCTTTGCCAACAGTGTTCTCATAGCCACAACAGTTGATTTGTAGATTGTGAAACAAGGGAACACATCTACTATCGGGTAAAAAAATACTGAAGTCATGCACCTGCTGAATCATTAAGGAGCCTGAAGAGGTACTGACATGATTCTTGCTTTTTTGGGGGCTTCCCTGGATCTGTGAGAAGCTTGTGACTTACCTCCTCCTCATTTTCTGGGCCCATGGTGGGGCAGGAGGGAAACTAGAAACAGAATAACCCCCTCTCCCATGCAAACGCTGCTCACCTTGGGGTGGATGTTGAAGTATTTATTGCTTTCAAAATTCTTCTTCTCACTCTCAGCATAGTAGAGCAGGAAACTTTCCTTAATGATGAAGAACCTTTAAGACAGAGAAAAGAAATAAATTCTGCTAGAACAGAGGTCGTGGTTCCCAGCACAAGAAAATCTCCACCTAACTAAAGCTGCTTTCTGAGGAGAAGAGTTTACTATTCCCATGTAAGCTTGAGATGAGGTGCCTCACTTCTGCTCATAGCCAAGAGATAGAGCTTACCACAAAGTGCCAGCTTCAAGTGCTTTGTGCTTCCAGCTTACCACAGAGTGCACACACCTGTGTTGAGGGCAAACCACAGCACCGTTTAGGGGAACGGGATGGCGATTTCCATCCAAGACAGGAGCACAGCCAAAGCCCTTGGGCATCTTGATCCGTGTGCACTCTGACTAGCCCATGTGTTGGATTCAACCTATTGGAAGAAAGCTGCTCCTTTTTTTTTAAGGGTATCTCTCACATAGGCTAAGAGTAACTAAGAGCTTATTTTTGCAATTTACTCCTGCCACCCTCTTTCCTCCTGTCTCAGCACAAGCCAGAAGGGAAGTGTTCCCACTGTAACAGTGAGTCATCTGGCAGCAGTCACAGGGCAGCACCTCCAAGCGACTCTCAAGGCAAAAGATTCGCCACAAGAGCACTCAGGAGCAGAAATAAATTTTAGAGATCTTTTTAAGAAGAGCTCCTGGGAAAGTCTCCCATCATTGACCTTTGTAAATACAACGGAAATTGATTTTTTTTTTTCTCACATGCGTCACATTAAAATGTGCCTTGTTCTGCTCAGTTAGCCTTGGGTATGCTCTGATGGACACTGTATAGAAGCCACAAAATATCACAGCTTCTGTAAACCAACCCTCTAATTTACTGGAACATGTCCTCAAAATTGTGATTAAAGGAGTGCCACTTTTAGCTTATTAGGATGATCAAGATGCCCCTGGGAAAGTCACTCTTCTCTTTGAAAATTGAGGTTGCATTTACCCTGCAGGCAGTGGTAAAGGGGAGAGGTGCCTGACTTCGTTTAAATTCAGTCTAAATCTCCCAAGCACTCAAAAACACTCAAGAATGGCTGAAAAGTTGGGGACGAGTTTAGTGGGGAGGTTTCAAAAGAGTAAATGACAAAAGAAAATGTGTTACACTGTTCTGTAGACATTTTCTGATGTGAGAAGAGGATTTGGAAACAAAGTGAAAGGCAATAAGCTGAAAATTAATAAAGAATGACTTTTTACTCTGCATAAAACGCTACTGTGTAAGTCTCTTTCATGTGGTCCCAAGGACAAGAGCTCGTGAGGAATCTGGAGAGGATGAAGCATTTCTGTGAATGATGAGAACATCCCCAGGAAACCCTCCTGCTTCCGGGCAGAAAGCCTCAGCTGAGAGGGTTCAGGAAGAGACTTCTCTGAGCAGCACTTTCCAGTTGGGCAAGCCTGGGGATTCCTGCACCTTCCTCTGAAGACAGCGTTAGAGATGAGCTATGGGACGAGAGGTCTGATCCACAAGAGCAATTCTAATACCTCCACGTGCCTGTCCCCACCCCAGTCCTCTCCTGAAGCAGAGGGCACATCAGGTGGAGCCAAGTGCTGCCTCCAACACAGACAAGCACAGCAATTTGGTATCAGTTTAGTTCCTAAAGCTAAAGAAAAAAGTTGAAGCTGGCAGGGAATAATAATTATATTATTATATTATGATTAATAATTATTATAATTATTATACTCAGGGGAAAACTTCAGCAGTTCTACCACCTCCTATCTCTTGATGTTCTTGTTGTGGCTCTGGCAACATAGATGAAGTTGCCACATGCCATGGAACCATAAGCCATGGGTGCAGGGAGGGACTGAAAGACACAGGACAAAGCTAAACTTCTGAATGCCTGCAGCAAGCTCGAGCTCTGGACCTACTGTGTGCCTGCTCCAAAATGTTTAAAAGTGGCAGTCATTGAATATCTAAATATTTACATCCAGATATCTTCAGATCTGTCCATAGAACAGCAGCAATTC
The DNA here is from genome assembly GCA_011057875.1 of Pterocles orientalis. Lineage (NCBI taxonomy): Eukaryota > Metazoa > Chordata > Aves > Pterocliformes > Pteroclidae > Pterocles > Pterocles orientalis. The sequence goes on along the minus strand of WKFP01015522.1, from coordinate 209,130 downwards.
GTGATGCCCCATCTATACCTGTTCTCATTGATGTCAGAGGCAGGAAGAAGCAGCCAGCTTGCTGCCTCAGCAGGACACTGTTCTCACGCGATACTCTGTGACCATGGCTGACTGCCTATCCTCACCACTTCATCCTGACCACAGCCTGGCAAAATCTCTAAGCAGAACAGTGTGACTCGGTGAAGGGGGGGAAAAAAAAAAAAAAAAAAAAAGACAACCAAAAACTCTTCTGCACAGAATTCATTTAGAATAGGTTAGTTTAGGTTGGGAAAGACCTTTAAGATAATCAAGTCCAACCATTCGTTGGTAGAGGAGCGGAAAGGTGCTCATTCACAGTGCAGCCTGCAGAAAGCTATCTGAGCAGGAACAATTACTATTCACTTTCCACCCTGGGGACCCATCTCCCTCCCAGCCCAGCCTTGCATCCCCACGACCTCCTGGAGGAGCTGCAGCTCATGTCCCCTCAGCTGGGAAAGCAATGTGCAACGCCGCCTGCAGCAGCCATCCACACTACCCCGTGTTACTCTGTGAGATACCCAACAGGTACAGGGAGACGGACTGCCCCTGGGGCACAGCTTGCTTTCCCCGTGATGAGAACCACCATCATAAACATCTCTTGCCAGAGTCACAGGTTGGAGACTGGAGCAGCTCCCTTGTGACGGTAGGCAGGGACCACTCACACAACTTCAAGACACCAGCCCATTTAGCAAATCCATTAGGCACGTATCTGTGGGACACATTCCCAGCAGAGTGCATTCATCAGGGCCTCACCTCTGCGTGAAACAAGCGTTAGTATTTTCCAATACATTTGCATTATTGGCAAAGGCAGCCACGACCCCTGCAGCAGGGGCAGAGCTGACCCTGGCCAAGGAAGAATCAGAGAGACCTCCACAGAGCAGACAGGGCTTGTCCCACCTTCCTCCTGCCCATAACCTTTCTGTGAGCAGCAGCCTTCTGTTTTCCTGCTTCATTTGTCTTCCCATCTTTGTCATTAACTCTATGACAAAGCCTTCTTATAAGTGGCTGCACCTTCACTGTGTGTCTCTAATGCCTTGTTCAATGAGGACGTGGTTTTTTTTCAGAAGGATATGTTACTCCACCTGCACAATAAATACAGCAATAACGTACTGAAAGAACAAACAGGTCCTGCCTGGCCACTTTGTCCTATGGGCACAAACACAAACCTAAGGGGTAAAACCCAACACCCCATGTGAAATGGAGAAAGTGTATTCATTGCTTTCGGTCTGAAACTCCTCAAGAAACATTTGCAAGACAGGCAAAGATACTGATCTTTAACTATGTGTGACTTTTAATCTGAATGTTAACCTACAGTTAAAGCCAGGCTTCAGTTGGTTACATACTTTTTGTCTGCTCAGTGCTGATAATCCTCCTAATATAGATCATGCTCCAGTGGAAAACAAAACCAAACCAAAACCAAAACAAAAACAAGAGGAAAGCATGGCACAGACCTCTGATGTGCCTCTGGCAAAATAATGAACTTTCAGATCCCTGACCTCACAGATATGGAGAGAATCTGTGGAGATTCAGAAGGAAAAAATATTTTTTAAACTCCTATTTTGTATAAGTAACAAAACCCCACAGCAAATAATGAAGTAAAAACATTGAAAATTTGGTTAGCTGGACATTGGTGGGTGTAAGATATTCATATTCCCTCATCTATCCTCATTTGGAAGGTACCATCTAAGCAACTAAATCCCCTCTATAACTCTGACTTTCAGGACAGTCTCCATACAAAGCTACAAGGATAACTGACGCAGCACAATGGAAAGAGGGATGAAGACTCAAGAGCAACGTAGGGAATGAAGCAGCAGCCAAGTGAGAAAGAACAGAAAGGACAAAGATGGCCAAGGGAGAATGGGGAGAGACACCCAGTTAGGGCTGGGACTGAGGGGCTGGAGACACTGAACATGGATCTGAATTCAGCGTACGTATGCCAACGGAAGAAAAAGGAGTGCTGGAAAGACAGGGGAAGATTTTGAATAAAAACAAGAGACCGAAGTCAAAGAGATTTAAAAACAGAGCAGCATTTAAAAAGCCTGGAGAGCAGCTGGGAAGGTGGGAGGTGAGAAGAGCCAGTACAACCATGCACCCTCCATGTGCAGCATAAGGAGTACAAGAGCCGTTCACGCGTGGTCAGCTCCTCTGGGTTGCCCATCATTAGCTCCTGCACTAAGGAAGCGCTACAACTGCGGTGCGGTTAAACTGGAGTAGCAGAGGAGGAGTAATAGAGTCACCTGGACGTAAAGCCAGAGCTGTGATCTGCCAGGATTAGACACAACATGCAGAGATACCTCCTCTCTGGTGACAGAGGGTTTTGTGTTGCAGAGGGCTAACGAGATTAATTAGCTAATCTTTGTAAAAGTTTTTGAACTGACAATGATCCATGTTAAGTATTCATGTTATAAAACTGTAGTGGTCTCACCGGTCCTTCCTTACAATTGTGGTTTTCCGGGCACCAGTCCAGGAGCACGGGCAGCAAATCCCAGTTATGGATCATCCCAGTTCTCTTTCTCTGGGTACAGCTCAGGAAAACGCCAAGCAAAAGATCTTTATCAGTGTGTCTCCCCAGAGACTGCAGTACCTGTCCCTTGCTCTTCCTCTCCTGATGGCCCCAGGCTTTCCCGCCGCGGCACCCAGCTCAGGCAGTGGGAAGAGGTGGTGGATGCTTCCTGACAGCAGCCAGCCAAGCGGGAAGTTTACAAGGAGGAGAGGGAAGCACAGGGTCTGCTCCACTCACAGCCCCCCTGCCTCATCCCTCTGTGCTGCTCACACACACGCTGCTCTGCAGCCACGTGCTTTTGAGCTTTTTTTAGAGCAGAAAACAATCCTAAACAATTATCCTTTCCATCTGTCCTGTGACCACATCCAATGACTGTTGGTAGCCGCTCTGCTGGAAAACGAGGTTACATGCTTTGCAGGGCCACAGCCAGGACTGGCCCAGGAGAAGATAAAATTTCTTTCTTAACTCTGTTGTGCCTCCCTCCTTCCAGCAGCAACTTGGCATCTCTGATGGATTTACTCAGGGTGGAAGCATATTTTGTGTTTTGCTCTGTTTCAAGTCCTCATGTCCCTCATATCTGCATGGCTGATGGCCTGATGTGATAAATCCTCCTCTTATGTGCTGATTTATCTCCCATAGCTTGGAAAGACTTTCCTTGGGACAGAGAGTAGTACTATTGTTCAAGGCAAAATTGCTTCACAGCAAAGGTACAACCCATAAATACCAAAAATATAAAAGCAGAAATCCAAGATTTCAGTCCAAAATCTATATTGCTCAGAGATCAGATCCTCAACTGTACCTAGCAATACAAATTTTTTTTTTCTCTTAATTTAGCTACAGTGGGAAACAACACTTCTTCTGCATTTGACCCCCTGCACCTTGCTTGGCATGAGGGGTAGGTAGAGGGATGGAGGAATTGCTCCTTCTCCCCCCATAATGACTGACTTATAGCAACACGCAAGATTTTTCCACTTTAAAGCAAACCTCTCCTGTGATTTAAAAACAAAACAAAACTTTATCATTCCTCCTGTTTCAGTCTTTCTACTCCAGAAACCCCTTCCTTCCAAACCCCACAGATTCCCTGTGTTCGTCCCCTACTGACCCATCTCTGTGCCCCCAGGACCCTCAGCTGCTGTGCCTGCAGCTCACCTTCCCCATGGTCACCTCTCCATCTCTTCCCACCTGCCGTCACTAAAATATTTACCACTTGCCGAAGATGGGGCTGACTTCTAGGAACAGAACAGCACTAAATAAATAATGACAGAGAGAGCAGAGATAGGCCATTTGCCTGCAAGAAATCGTGATTAGGAAGAAGAAACCCTTTTAAGAATGTCTGCTCCGTGGCAAATTACCATCCCCTCTGCTCTTCTGTCCATTTCTTTTCCATCACACAGTCACATTAGTTTCCAGATGAAGTTCATTCAAATACCAATGTTTGGGAGCTGAGGAGGGAGCACCAGTGCAAATTCTCTTCTGGGTAAAAAAAAAAAGCCATTGTTCTGGAGGGGGGTGGGGGGAAGTACAGAATAAAACCTGTACACAAGTCAAAGACGGCTACAAACACAACACTGCTTCCCAAGCAACATTTAATTATTTTTTAGGCCATGCCACCTTCACGGGGTTAGGCTGGACAGCACTGTGGTTACTACACAGAGCAGAACTGGGGAAGCTGGGTTTGGAAACGGATTCAACGTGTTGTGTCTACACCGCAGACTGCAAAAAGAGGCACACACAAAAGGTAAATACCACAGGTAGCCGACAGACATTGCTCGTGTGCAGGTTAATTTATTCTTCCAAAAAGCCTCGTGACACACTGTGCTACAAAGGCTAAAAGCTGCCTTTCAGCTCCAGAGGTGGCTCAGGCTGCCTGTGCTGCCTTTTGTTAACGACCATTTGTGCCTTTCCCTAGGGGAAAGGTAAGCTGGGGAAGAAAACATTGCTTTGCTTTTCTGGCAGACCTTTTCATCTGCAGATATCAAGCTAATAAAGGAGAGTAGGTACTATCCTTCTTTAATAGATCACAAAAACAATTCCTGGGTCACAACACATCTCTCTGGCAGTGGCAGGGTGAAAACGCAAGTTTCTCTGCTGCTAATCATCTAACTGAACGATGTCTATCAGCAGCGACATTAATCTGCCATCCACGAATGCCGGAAGGCTCAGTCCATCGGATCATGTACCCCAGCGAGCAATGAGAAGGAGCTGTACCATGTTTCTGTGCAAGTACCCGTCCACAAACAGCCGCGTCTCATCATTTGACAGCCAGTGGAAAACTCTCCTGCGAGAGCCAGCGATTCACATAAAGAAACTGCACCAGACTGAAACTTCAAACTGGCCATACTCCCATCCTTGGTAAAAGGTTATAGCAAATGCTTTCCAGACCCAAATGTCCTGGCTGCTGACACACAACACAGAGCAGCTTTAACTCCCTGGTAGGAAGTGAGAGAATTCAGAGCCACATCCCCCCGAGGAGAGCCTGCTGTTCCCCGTGTGCTGTCACTGCCACGCAGCACAGCGGCACTGATGCTGGTCCACAGACCCTGCAGACCCCATGCACAGTCGGTTCAGCCCGGCCATCTCACCCCCAAGGAACTCACAGAGCTGTAACAAGTCCTAAATAAACAAAGTCAAGCAGCTTGGGGGCAAAACACATGAGCTGACTCTTCCTCTTTCTGTAGGGCGATTATCCAGAGGAGGCAGCTAGTTGCTATTCCCACCCTGAAGTGCAAGCAGGGCCGTGTCTGGGTGGATAAAGAAGAAAGCACACCGGGGTGCCACGCGTGTAAAGCGGGCTCAGCTTTCAGCAGGAAAGCTATGCCCAAAGTTCCACTCCTTGTCTCTGCCTGGCTATCCGTGCTTGACGAGCCAAGCACTCGGGCTCTAGCTCACCCCACCACCCTTAGGCTTTGTACTGTGCCCGAGCATCCCTCAGCAGCCGTGCCTTACCTCCTGGACCATTTGGCCGACTGCCTCCCAAAAGGTCTTTTCCAGAGCACGCCGTACAGCTGCACTTTGGTGCTGATGTCCAGAGCATCTGAATCTGTCTGCTCCATGGATGGAGAAGGGGATACGGAGCTGGATTTTGAAGCGAACATTATAGATGGATCTGGTTCTAACTCTCCCCCTCTGTGCAGTGGCTCAGGGAATCCGATTAAATGCAATGAACCAGAAGGATGCAACCAGCCACTCCAAGCGGCAGACAGAGAGACTGGGCTACGGTTTGAATCAATAATTTGACTGCTCAGCATTCAGTCAATAATTCTCTCCCTGATGCAGAAATGATGAGAGTTTCCTCATTGCGCATTACTTCCTGATGCGTTACAGAGACAACACATCCCAGGCAAAAAAGAAAAAAAAAAAAAAAAAAAAAAAAAGCAAAGAAAAGAAAAAAGAAAAAAAAAGAGTGAAGAGAGCCAGCAATTTGGAACACCGAGAGGCAGAAAGAGCTCACCAGAGAAAAAGCTCCCAGCAGTAATATAAGCCAAAATAGCACTGCACCAGAGCCAGCCTGGAAGGTTATTTCAGTTGACATTGCAGCATCCTAGGCAGAAATCAGGGCGAGGCAGATGTTTTACAGTCAGGCATCTCTTACTCTGACACACCTCCCCAAAAATCTACTTCTTGGGCACAGGTTCTTCTCATTGTCCTGAGGAAGAGGGGAGCAGAGCTGGTGGGAGCAGCGAGTTCAGTCAGATCCCTGCTGCCATCAGGAGGCTTTTGCTGTGCCAGCCTAGCGCTGCCCACCTGGGTACCATTCACGTGGCTGTGGGTTTGGACTGGGCAGTGTCCATGCTGTCCTTGCTCAGCCTTAAAGGGCCATTGCTGATCAAAGTTAGGGCATGAACTTCTGCCTGCCTCCTTAGAGATGGGGCAAGCACAGCCTCTGCCCAGGCTCTTAGACACCAGCTCCTTGGCCATTATTCTGGTTCCCCAAGTCCTTGTTCCTCTCTTGAAACCCTCCCTCCCTGCAGAGATACAAACATAGTCCTCCCAAAGAACCCATCTTTTGTAACGTCCACAGGAAAGCACATCAGCATCATATCGTTCCTTCCTGCATCCTGCCCTCCCTCCAGGACTAGTATTTGGGGAAGGACTGCCTGCATCTTGCCTGGGAAGGCATCTGATTGCTAGATGAGAGTCAAACTCAGTGCTGTGTTACTTTCTCTCACCCTGGCTTTGACTGGCCTTTTGCTCCCAGGCAGGACGTGTCCCGAGCAGCACCAAAGCCCATCTCAGAGAGACATCAAGAGAGAGGGCGGAGAACAGGGGACAGCAGCAGATACCGCCTCCGTCTCACCTCAGCTGCAACTCTTGAGTACAACACTGCATCGCAGAAGAGAAATATTAATGCTAGAGTGACCATTCCACACGCTGCACTGAGAAGAAAATACTGCTCATAATTAGAAGAGGGAAAATTTTCCCTGGATTTATGTTGCACAAAGGGTAAAAGGGTTCTGGCCTCAGGAAAAGCTTTGAAGCAGACAGCAGTGCAACCTAACACAGAAGCAACGCTCCACCATCACAGGCCACCCTCCAGCTGGAAGATGCTTGCTTTCAGTTTAAGAATACACATTTTGGCTAACTGCAGCCCATGAGGAGGCTTGTATTTCCCCCCCCCCCAAGTGAAAGGTTATACCTTTCTGTTCTGGGCAGCCTTACAATAGTACTTTATGCAGAAAAGAACAAATTAATCATTGGGCTGGGGCCAAGAAGTCGAGATTTGGATCAGAGCTGCTGCAGAGCTGGAAAGGTTCAGATCTTGCCTTTCAGTGTGGATTCTCTTTCCTCTTAACAGCTTCTGATAGGCGCTGCAGCCATTTTCAACCCAGAAAACTATTAGCATTTATGGGAGGTATTAACAGGTACCTGGAACAATGTGGAGAAATAGAAAGTCCAGCTCCGGTTTCATTTATGATATCTCATTCTTGCAAAGATAAAACGTCAAAACGATGCTCCAGCTTCCCAGATGTACATTTGTGGGCGGAGACTTTTTTAAACAGAACAAGAGCAACTGTCACCAATCCATCTCTAGGGCGATACATTGACAGATTATGTTTCTTTCGTGCATGGTTTTTACCTTTCCCAGAGTGTTTCATTTTAATCACGCCTTGCCTGCTTGTGATCAATATGATTCAACCTGATCCCAAATGTGACGGCAGCAACAACAGTGAGTGACCAAGGACAGGGTTTGACCAGGTGAGAGCTCAGCACTGATAGCTTAGCCAGCTCTGCTGGAAGCTTTTGACACAGAAAACATCCAAGTCAAGCCGAGGACTGCCTGTGACACACACACACGTGCCACCTGAGGAGCACGGGCTACATACAGGCCAGCTCAGCAACTTTAAAAAACCTTCTTGCCCTTTGCAGCCTGTGGTGCCAGGACACTCCGACAGCCAGCAAACAGCGCAGACAGGATTTAGAGCAGTTACGCTGGGGGCCAGCACAGAGTTTCAAAGGTGCAATTGCTCACTCAGTCCTGTTAATTTTGAGCCCAGAAAAAGTGTTGCCTTTGTAACGAGAGCACCAAAGCAGGGTTCAGTGCACCGGAGCTCAGCTTCCAACCCGGGCAAGGTCCCTGCCTGAACTGAGCATACAACCCGATTTCTCTCAGATGCAGTTCCTCACCTGCGACGCTGGTACTAACACCCAGAACATCACAAGGACACAGACACCCGTGCAGTAGCTTGGATACAATCGCCAGCCAAAAAAACCCTGCAAAAAAGGGGGATTTGTGAAAGTTTTCTTGGCAGAATAATGGAGGGGAAAAATTTAGTACCTCTACATATTAACACAGGCAAACAACAGGAGCACCATCAACATTTTTAAGATCTGACAAAACAGTCCAGCAGGACACAGGACACTGAATGAGATCCAGGGCTGACGGCTGCCCGTTCCAGAGAAGCACATCCCTTGGCTGTTTCAACACCTGCCAGTAGATCTGAACTCTCACTCCAAGCTTCTAAAACAGGGTTAGGTGCAGGACTGCCTTCTACAAGGTGCTTCTCAAAAGTCTGGATATTGATTGCAGCCCACTAATTTCTACCCACTTTGTTCCCTCTGGTCAAAAGAGGGAAAGAAGTCATAGCTTTCTCTTTTAAACAAGAGATACATATCCAGAAAACAGGACTGGCCAAACCATGCTTTTATTTAACCTAAAGTCCATGAAGTGCCCAGCACGTGCTCACAGAGATCATGATTGTTCTTGCATTCACATTCAGTGCTTTACCCCTACCACTATTGTGACCATTGAAGGCAAGGCCTTAAAAAGTTAAGGACACTACAATCAGGACTTAATTCAGGAGTGGAAACCACAGGGACCACATCACCCATGTTCTTCACACCCTTCACCTATATATTCTGCTATACCTGTCAGCTCTCTCTGCAGCAGCCGCCACTCCAAGTTTCTCTCTTTCCTGGTCCTGCCCACAGCCCATCACTGCAAGGTCAGGGCTTGGGCTGTCCGGGTACACAGGACCAGAAGGAGACATACTTCTTGCCTCTTCCCTACCTGCATTCTCAAGTGCTTATTTAAACACAGAGGCACTAAGATCTACTGGTGCCATCTGTCACAGCAGGAGACCATGACAACTGAACTACAAATCCTGTATGCCAAGGAGAGCCATCAGCCAGAGGAAAGACAAACCGTCCGGCAAGGAAGGACTCTCCACAAAGCACAGCAGGCTAAGAGGACCATTTCCTCCCTCCCCCATCTCCACTCACCCTCCTGTGAGCCACACTGCCACCACACAGCTTTGGCAGCCGAGGCCTCCTTCACACTGCTGAAGTCCTGGCTGCAGGGACATCGCTCGGTTTCTCCGTTGAAAAGATAAAACAGAAGATGGGAAATCCACTGCAACCCCGAAACGCGACTCAACGCGACTCATTCTACTCAGAGCGTCACCCTCCACAGGCAAGCGAGGAAATGTTGACTAAGGTGTCACAGCAAGAGTCATTCAGATCGGTACCGATGCTTGTAAGCAGGGTTATTAGCGGCTCTCTTCAGCCCAGTATGACCACAAGTATCTCATTTAAAGTGTTTCTTCAGGCAGCAGAAGCCCGTTAACTTCCATAGACTCCAGCACAAACTATGATCATAGATCACAAAGCAATTACCCCTTCAGACCCTGGATGGGCACAGAGATGCAGAACAGGCATTTTTCTCCTTTCTAATAGTTTCACCTCTCCTTTTAGATTTTCTAAGTAGTACGTAGATTTGGTGTCAGTCATCACGATACAGCTTACTTTTAATTAGCTCTACAAGTTTTCTGGATGAGGCATTTTTCCTAAGCCCCTATCCACCATAAGAGTTTGTTAATCTCTAGACATCTCAGAGGAGATGGAGAAGTGCTGTGATAAGGAGGGGAATGGTATGCAGCTCTGCCTGCAGGGATATTTGGATAAGGCTTGCACATATCAGTAGAAGAATGGCTTAATTTGTAAGCTGGAACAATAGATGACAGCTCATCACCTTCTTGCTGCTTTGCTCATTCCTAATGAGTCTGGGATGAAAATGCTGATGAAAGTTTTTTTTCCTTAACAAATGAAAGAACACTCTGCAGCCATCATCAGGAAGGCTGCAACACCACAGCTCCTCAGTATTTCAGTTTTTAGTGGCAACTCTTGTAACATAAATGCACCAGACGCACTTCCTCACATCTCCAAAAGGATTTACAGCAGACTGCAGGGGTTAAGTCTCCAGTTACTGAGGCAACACTTCTATTAAACACACTGAAAGAATCTAATACATTACATAATGCATTACCATTGCATTACCAAAACTGCATTTTACTTGCCAAAAAAACCCCAAGAGCCTATCGGGAAAAACACTGGCTTCCCATCCTTACTGGCTCGCATCTGCCTGTACCAGCTACAATAGCAACACCATCATTTGTTTCACTTCTCCTACTGACGTTACATTAATCATATCATCTTGTGATTAAGCCAGTATAAAGACATCACACTTTTTCCTAACCACACAAGTCCTACAAGCTACCAGAAAAATCAGAAGAGAAGAAAATCTGAGAAGTTTGCTCATTGCTTGAGTGAAATAGCTACAACCCTGTTACAGTGACAGGATCTTATCTAAGTCTGTGGATAGCGACTGCAGGAGAAAAACCTAAATTGCTTATAAATCATCTCCATCAAGGGTGTCTTGTAAACAGATGCATGGTTTGGCAATGCATACATCACCCATCCTGTAACAGCATCATTCCCCTTTCTCTTTTCTGAAAATGCGTCTCTAAACCCCAACCCTGCTTACAGGGCACTGGAGAGCACGGAGAGCAAGAGTATCTACGAACTGTGTGAAGCCAGCAGGTACAGGAGGGATCTCCTCCATGTTCACAGATATCTGAAAGGAGGGTGCAAAGGTGACAGCACCAGGCTCTCTTCGTGCCCAGTGACAGGACAAGAGGCAACGGGCACACACTGGAACACAGGAGGTTCCCTCTCAACGATTTTTTACTGCAAGAGTTACTGAGCACTGGCACAGGCTGCCCAGAGACATTGTGGAGTCTCCCACCTTGGGGATATTCAAAAGCCACCTGGACGTGGTCCTGGGCAACTGGCTCTGGGTGGCCCTGCTTGAGCAGGGGGGGTTGGACCAGATGCCCTGAGAGGTTCCTTATCCTAAATCCTGGCAGCAGCCACAGGATGCTGCAGTGGTAATAACTTTTTCTTCTACAAACCCCTTTAAAAGCATTCACACAACAGGACATGCTTTGGCAGAAGAAAGCACCTTTATGGTTTTTACACACCATTTGCTCCCTCAATTTATTCACTTATGTGTGCCCTCCATGTGTTTTAAAATGTTAAATCTAGTCCCAACCAAGTTTGGTAAAGTAACATTTTTGGTCAGAGATGTCTAACTGCGGCCACTGTTTTTAAAGTTGAATCTTTAAAAAACAAAACAAAACAAAAAACATTGTGTTTTATACAAAAAGTTTGACCCTTCTACAATCACAGCACACAATGTCCAACTCACCGGATTTTTTTGAGAATCCTTTCTTAAAAACCTGCAAACCCTAAAAATATGGCCTAAAGTGCCCTATAGGAAAAAAACCCCAACTGTCCTACAAATAACAAAACAGAATTTTCAAAGCTCTCCTCCTATTCCCTGCCTGAGTGCCTCTTAGAGACCACTACTAAAACTTAATTTCCAACTATTCTTTGCAACTCAAAATTATATCAGAGACAAATAAAACCCTTCCAGAGAAATCCAGGAGCCTGAGAAGACAATTTTTCTTCACACCAATAATGCAATCCGCTCTCTGTTACAATCACCCCCACGACCAGCACTAAAGAGAACACTTAGGTCCCCTGGCTTAACGCAGGCTTTCATTTCATTGCGCTCTGCAGGAAGAAGGTCAGCTGCCTTCCAGGAAATCTGCGTCAATAGTGAAGACTGAGAGCATAACTGAGCAGCTGTGAACAGGTAAGCAGTAGGATCATGGGGCAGTCATGAGGAAAGGAGAGCTGTAACTCAGTGCCTGAAAACAGCAAGATGGAAAAAAACCACCAAACCAAACCACAAAACAGGGGCAAGAAAGATTTCACCAGCAGTTTTCCCCGATAACACAAGAACAAAAAGCAGACTAGGGTTTTCTTTGCATCTTTGCACGCATACAGTTGACTTTTAATATCCAGATCACAGAGAGCGACATCTATACAGGAAAGGCTACTTGTCACAAAGTCTCCAAAAGGAAGGGAGGGATTTAGTGTTTGCATTTTGGGGCTGGGGCTGCCAAGATGGTTTTCACCCTATCCTGTGCTCTCAGTTTCTTTAGCCTAAAGGTATCCTCCAGCCTTTCAACAGCAGCCTGGAGCAATCCTGAGCCATCCATCTCCACAGTGCCCTCCAAAGAGGTCTCTGCCTTGGAAGCTTCACAGATTTTCCTGGGGGGGGGCAGGTGGGTAAGAGAGCTTCAGGGCAATGCCAACTCCTGAACACTGTGGGAGACAGAAGTTGTCAAGTGCCCCTCTCAAGCAGAGCTGTCAAATCCTGTCTGTATTTATACCTCTAAACCCATTCATACCCACGTCCAAACCAACCTGCTAGCCTGCCTCCCAACGCGTAGTTTCACATGTCAGGTTTCCAGGAGGTGCTCAGACATTACAAAGAAAAGCAGCAAACACACTTGTACAAAAATGAACTGCTCTGTCTGTACCGCTTAGCATCCCATTGAAGACTGTCATTTCTCTTTGTTGGGGCTGTTGCAAAGCCCCCATGCAGTAAATTACAAGCCAACTCCAAAGCAAAGCACCTAGTAAAAATTTAATATAATAAAACAAATTGAAAACAACAATGTTATTTTAACCATTCACAATTAAAGTGGAAAAATTATAAGGCAGCCATTCATGGAATGATTTTGTTTACAAATGGTTTCGAAAAAGAGACATTAAAATTACAGTTCCATACACGGAGTCAGGTAAACAGCAATGACCATGCAATGTTTTTCCCTGGATAGCCAAGGCTGCTAAGAGATGTAATAAAAAGACAGTAAGAAGAAGAAAAAAATCTTTAAGAAGTTTGAAGTGAACAGGAATCTGAAATTCAACATTAACTTTCCCACCACACCACAACCACTCCCCCTCTCCTGGTACATTTCCCTCCTCTTTTTCCCAAGTCCCAGCACAGAATGGGAAGGGAGCAGCAGCATTTATCCCACAGCCTCTCTCTTATTCTGCACAGACCTGATACCGCATGGACACATCTGCTACTGTCAAAAACTCCTTGAAGGCTCTGAACTAGTTTCTGAATAAACACAGCAGTTTTCCTGGATCTCTTGGATAACATCAGCCTTTTACACGATCCACTTGGAAATGGTCCTTTGGAGTCAACAGTGGGTTTCTGTGTTTTAAAACCTGGCCATCCGACATGCCACAACCGTCAAAAATTCCTGTCTTGGTGTGACAGCTCTGCCATCCTCACTTAAGTTAGCATCAGTGCAGCCTCTGCATTTGTCATCAGGTGTTGAAAAAGAAATATTTCCCTTCTTTACATAAGGAACAATAAAAGAATTAGGACAGCAGGGAAAGTATCTGAACACCCAGGATCAATGGAAACAGTTTAAGTCCCATTTCTAACACCAATGAAGAAATCATTAACTGAAAAAACAGCTGATGAGATTATAGATTTCCTAGAGGGATTTATAGAAGGAAAGGGGGATGTACCTAGCACTCGGTTAAAGCACTACCTGCTAGACCTGCTGCCACCTACCTCACAGGAGAAAATACAGGCAGAGATGGCTGGTACAGAGAAACAGGAATTTGTTTGCACCAAAGTCCCCTGAGGAGTAGAAAATTATACCAGATGGCCCCAACTACACAGAGTGCTTGGATTTACGGCGACAGATGGGCAGATAGGTAAAAAAAAGGGGCTATGAGAAAATGGACCATTTTATTTAACTCATTAACATACTCTGCTTCAATAAAATAATCCTCCATGTGGAACTAACAATTTGGAAAGGTTTGTTGATTTAAAGTTTTGTATTTTCCTTACCACATAACAAAAGCTTCTTTAGTCACTGCAGTTTCAGCTACAGAATTGAAAATAATATTTCAACACAGAGGTAACAGAGACAGCCAGAAGAAAATGCTGTTGCTACTTCTAAATGAGTAGGGGAAAAAAAACCCAAACCACATCACAGAAGTCTTCTATCGCTTAACCAAGTGTCAAAATGAAGAGTAATATGTTACCAGAATTTTTGTGCAATTTTAAGTTGCCAATGTTTTCATTTAAAAATCTCTCACCTGCTGCTGTGACTCGGCCTCTGCAGTTTATGAATCATTAAACTGAGTATTACCATTATTACCCAGAAACTGGAAACATGATCTGAGGGACAGAGAAAAGAAAGATGACAAGACCTCTCAGCAGTGGCTCCTCTCAAGATTAACACTCCAGAGGTTATGTCAGCAGTGAAAAGGCAGGCTGTCACCAACACACACTCATCCATATACAAAGGTACTATCCACATGCTCCAGCACTGGAACAAAAGGTGTGAAATGGGACCTTACCTCCCTCCCTCCCTAAACTGTTGCAACTGTTAGACACAGAATGAGGCTGAAGTGGATGCCCGTCAGGATGCCAGCTTAACTAGGGAGGTGGGATGCACGTGCAAGTGACAGATGACAGTTTAAATAAAAAACCCCTACTGTTTTACAAAATGTAAGCATCTGATGCTGCACTAAGCCATCTCCTGCTACTGCTGCAGATCTTGCAAACTCTCCAGCTTTTGGAAACAGTTATGTGGGAAGATTAAATACTGAGATTGTCAAGGAAGAAGGCAATTAGAAAAAAATCAGAACGCTGGGAGCTCTGGTGTAAACATCCCTGTGTATCATTTGGATGTGCTGGGAACATGTATCACTGAACTTTTAAAACAAGTAACTTACTAGTGGCATATGCCTGTTGTAAAAAAATAAAAAAAGGTTTAAGAATGTGCAGGAGAGGATCTCATCCATGTCACTAATTTTGCAGTGGCTTTTCAGAGCAGAATTAACTTTGAAGGTCTAATGTCAAAAATGCTTGTTTAGGCCCGATACACTAGTGCTGTCTCAAAATACTGTCCTGTGGGAAAAGATGATTTCTAATACTTTTACATTGTTTGCATTGATACAGTAACACACATAACCGAACAAGCACTCCTGGGGATCAATAATGGGTTCAACCCTGGGATACATCTGTATTGTTACAAAGCCAAGACACAGCAATCACTAGTCCAAGAGCCAGGCCCAGGCCATACCCACCAGCGAACTAACAGACAAACAGGACAATGACAGAAATGTAAAGAAGTCAAGAGGCACAATGGTTCATGTAGCATAAGTAACAAACGACATGAAAAACAGACACACTCAAACAGAAACAAGAAGCACTTCAGTTAAGAAGATATTTCAAGCTTTGAAAATCCATTTCAAACAAACAAACAAAAAAAGATATTTGGCAATGTCATCTTTAAAAAGTGCAGACAAGAGTATAGGTTAAAAAGGGTACAGCATTAAAAAGTTCTCCCCTAAACAAAGAATTTTATGTTGAATCTATGCACATCAAGCAGTCCTGACTTTTCAATGCACTACAGTTATTAGAGTATAATATATTTTGTGTAGGAGAAATGGTGCCTGACAAGAAAGGGTTGTGCCTTGGAAAGGGAGGGATCTTTTATCACTCTTCTGCAGTGACAGGCATCAGCACTCGGCAGGAAGTCCTCCAGTAGATTCACCAAAACTAATGTTTATCAGTAAGAGGCAAATGCACAATTCCCAAAGGGAAAGCAAAATGCCAACAGGTCCCCTGGGAACCCACCGGTTTGGTTTTCTGTTTGTTGGGTGGTTGTTTTTTTTGTTTAGAACTGCTTTAGAAACACTTTGTAGTCTATCTGCAGCATAAATATTTAACTAAACACCTGATTTGTTAGCCTTAATACCTTTTATTTAATGAAAAAACCCACATACCCCAACTGATTTCAGCAGTTCACTTTTGAAAATGAGCTAGTAAAGTCCTCTGGTCCCTCAGCAGCTATCTACATCAGATTTCTACTCCTCAGGGCCCAGAACAGCTCGATTTCAAAGGACACTATGGATATCTCTCTCAGCACTAGCAGTAATCAGTTCCCAATACCTAATTCCTGCTAACGTTTTTGGTTCCTACGCTTTACCGACTTGGCAGAAGACCATCTCCCAAGAAATACTGCCTTTAAAAAATTTATTAACAATTGCATTAACAATCAAAACAATATTCTCCTTGCTATCCTTTGTCTTAAATAATGGAATACACTGCAAAATTTGTTCGCATTTTCTTAACCGGATGATTTCCTACTCTAATCCTACACATTGTCTACATCATTTCTATCAGTGACACTTCTGTGACAATAGCAGCCTTGTCCAAAATTCCGACTGTAGCCCATTTTTGCAATGCAATTAGTGGCAAACATTACAAGGACCAGATGCGTTGTCAGGACAACATAGAACCGATGGGTGAGCGCCCCTTTCTTCATTAGTAAGACTTCAACCTCTCACAAGGCAGCCATCCTTTGTTTTTGTGCTCAGCTGTAAAAGCTGAATTGCAGGATACTTTGGTGATTGCAATTTCATGATGAGTCGCTATGTTCTTCCCTGCTCACCTTACTTAAACTCCAAGTTCCATCTTCCCTGAGAATAGGGCCAGAAGTAACAATTAAAATAGCAAATGTCTTCAGAAAAGAAAGTTACATAGAATTTATGTCCGGCTGCCAAAGTACATTTTGCTACACTGAAAACTTTCTCAGTATTCCTCATTTTGCAATCAACGTTCCCTCTGAACTCCGTAAAGTGGATGGGATGAATGATGGGTAAGAGACAATGATAAAGAGAGCAGCCAACATTTACTGCTCATGTCAGATCAAGGAGGAAAACGGTGGAATTCGAGAGTTTAGTGATGGTGTCCAATGGACAAAACTAGAGGAATAAGGCATCCTAGTACTAGGGCTGCCACCTCCAGACGACTGAGTCCTTTTCCTCCAGCTGATTCAGGTTTGTGGCTATGAGCAATTCCTCCTACTTCTGGGAGGACATGAACTGTGGCAACGTAAAGAAAAGTCCCCGCGGAAAACAGCATAGCAACTCCGGTGGCATTGACTTCTGAAAGGGCTTCTTTGCTGCTCTGAAATGAAAAAGATAAAAAAATAAAAGAGGATAAGCACAAGTTCTTCAGTCAATAATAAAAAATTTCTGTAATCATCCAGACACAGGAGGATTTCTATCAACACTTGTTCTCTCACAACATCAACAGTTTAATGTGCCGTTTTGTGCCTTACGTGTAGCACCTGGAATTCTCAACTTGATATTGGGGGCAGAAAGACACTTTTCACCCTAGCTAGTTCACTTCTGACTTCTAGGAACTCTTACAGAAGAAAAAAGTCAGAGTCTGTGCAGAAGCATCTTGTTTGACCACCTCAGCATCATACAAAACATCAAAATGATAAAATGTGCTTTGAAAACGAATAAAATTGATACTGCAAAGCCACAAATTTTAGGAAGGACACTCAAGGCTGACTTTTTTTTCCCCCTTTTTCTAAACAAAGTTCAAATAAGAGAGCCTTTAGACATCTGGTCCCCTGCTGGTCAGAGCAAGATTTGCTAGACTCAAATCCCAAATGATCACTCTTCCAATATTTCATTTGTATGTACAAATAAACATACAAAACTTTTCCAGAATTTCCATGCAAACTTCATAAAGAAATGCATCTTCTGGATCAAAACTCAGTACCTCTTCACATTCATACTAGGATTAAGATCATGCTACACATCACTAAATGTAATGAAATTCAAACCCCCTCATATTACTTGCAAAATGCTTCTTGAACAATTTGCAATTCAAGTGCAATGTTAGTTCTCTGGTATACTCTCAGGTTATTTTTCCAAAGAATAGAGATACATCTTCTGCTCTGGAACTACACAACCACTGTGACAGCCCTTATGCCTTATCAGTTCTGTTCTTTCTGAAGTGCAAAATGCAAAACCAACTTTAGTGAGCCTACATCAAAAGAATGCTCAAACCCAACCCTTTACTAAAATATCCAATATAACTCCTTTCTGGCAAGTAAAGGGATTAGCCCAGATGATTTACTTAATCTTTCCTGTCTTGAGTTTCATGAGAACGTGCTAGATTCTTTATGACACAATACCACGGCGTGTAACCAGCTTGGCCACAGCAGTTAGAAATACAGGAGTGTCATAGGAAATGCTCTGAGAAGCAGAAACATTTAATTTGGAGATGATAAACTCATGTGCAGTGGTCCATTTCACAGGCCATTTGCTGTGTAGAGCCAAGATAAGACGATGCTTTAAGGAGTATGAGGCAAAAAGGCTGGGCTGCACTAGCTGAGGGTTCAACTTCTGACACAACACGAAAAAAACTTGGAACATATAGCACCAGTTCTGGGATGGTGGAGCAAACAAGCAAAGATTATTTTCTATCTGCATATTAGTGTAAGAATGCATACAGCAACACTGACAATTACTCAGTTATATAGTCATCAGATAAAATCTGGTATATGAGTAAACGTTCTCAGCAGGGAGCAGCAGAAAGGAGAAAAGACAGAAATAAGCCTTCTGAAAAAAAAAAGCTATACAAAACGCTACAGAGGAGTTATATCACTCGTTCTGATGGAAAGCACGGGTTATTTTTTGTTCCACACATTAATATTGCTACCTTTCTATCCACTTTTTTAAATCTTCATTCTGCTGAATTTTTCAAACAGTTTGGAATTACGTTCTATGAAACTCCTTTTCCCAGACTCAACCACCAAGCTACACATTGGGCAGAACAGAATCACAGACCTACCTTGCTTAGCCCTAAGTATGTCACCATCGACATAACAGGTGCTGCTAACGCAAAGACCAGCAAGTGTTTTCTGATTCGATTCCGTTCCAGCCCAGCGTGCATCAGGAAGGAAACCAGGCCAAAGGCAGCCGGTGCCTGTAAAACACCAATATTCACTGGTAATACAATACCCTGTAGAATCCCCTGAAATTGAGATAAAGCTGAAATACAACTTACTACATCGAAATGCACTGAATTGGAAGAAATTCAGGAAAAGCACCAGCACGTTGCAGTTAACCCAAATCAATAGAATTCTGCAGACTGCCCTACATAAATAACAGTAGCTAATGGAAACCCATGTTCTGGCTACCAGAGTACACATATTTGTGTAGTCATTACAAATATTGAAATGCTCATTCTGACTTGAGTCATTGCTACAATTTCTAAGTCTCCATTAAGTTATGTAATTCCTTTTTTTGTCCTGATACTACTATGCATCCTTAGACAGACAGTTTCTTTATCTACAACATAAAAATTCTACTATTAACATGGAGGGGGAAAAAAATTCCCAAAGAAAGATAACTGTCAGCCTCCACACAAAAACAAAGACTTAAGAGCTCTTCTGATTAGTTCATAATCCAGTTTAATTTCTGTTTCCAGAACAAACATTTCCTTCCTCTCCTTCTTCCTGGTATCAGTTTCTTATCCACAAGGCATAGCTGTCCTACTACTCATGGAATTTACTATGGTTTTCCTCACATAAAGACAACAGCAGTCCACCTGACATTTTTGCGATAAGACAAACTAAAATATATTGAGCATTTTTTATACATAGAATCTTTTTTTTTAAACTTAGAAGAAAGAAACCATGAGTGAAAGAATAAAGACAAAAGCATCAATCAGAATCAGAAAACTAGAAAAATAAGACACCAGAGAATAAATTATCTTTCAATATCAAATATTTCTTGACAATCTTTCATAGGAGAAATTGTCCTCTTCTAACATTGTACCATTTCAGAAGTCTGTTAATTTGAACATTAAGAATCATAAAAAGCAATTTTCACTTGGCAACAGCCATAAACTAAGTTAGCTTCACAGTAAGATGTGGCACTGATGTTGCCACCTTTGAAAGGGGTTATGTAAACCACAATTTATTGCACGAACAGTGAAGAAAACTGCTAAATCTAGATTTCCTAATGTTTTTAATATGCAATTATGCAAGCAAGATTTTGATGACTATATGACTACTACAATATACACGTGGGCTACCGTACGTCAAATATACATCTCTTACAGCAGTCAGAATCTTGGAGGGTTTTGTTTGTTTTTAAAAATAAACACAATACCCCACTAGCTTCAGAAGAAGTCACTGTGAAGTTGCCACATTTCTTCATGAGCTATTCTTCTCTCCCTGGTTTGGGAGACTTTTCCCAACACATTGCGACCATGGTAGGTATTAGGCTATCAGAATTCTCTCTCATTTGTACCCCATCCAACATTCGCTATTCTGTCACGCATCACACCAGTGCTTTTTGGTCCTTGAATTGTACTACTAACCTGTTCAGTTCAATGGCATTACACATTTCCAGATTACATCACTAAGGAAACTTAAGATCTTTAGTAATTTCTGTATGCTTTAAGTCTTCTAAAGAACAAAAGGTTTTTTAGGATGATTACTTACCTTGTGCAACATAATCGCAACAAACACTATCAACTGGACGCTAGTCTGAGAAGTAGAAGCTGCTGCACCCAATGCAACACCATCAGCTGAAACAGAAGTGCAAATTCATGGGTTATTCCTCCACATCAGTTTCAGCTTTCCCACCCCCTCAATGGCTGACAGCAAAAAACATGTTGATTTGAGTCCTGTTACTCAAAATGCCATTAACAATACCAACCCAAGATACGATTCACTCCCTTTTGTTTCTTAAGCCACAAGAATTTCAAGATTTCAGACAACCCTCAACAGAAGCTGTCTCTTATTTCCCGAGACCATAAAAACCATACTGAGAATCTATTCAGCATTGACACATTCTGACAAACTCTAACCAGGTAACAAGTTGAGTTATTTTAGTCTTCTGTAGCAGAAGCAGCTTCCGGTCTAAATTTAAAAACCCGCTTTAGATTCTAAGCACTAAACGAATTTTAATTACTTTCCCTTTAAATAAATTTTCAAATGTAAATACTACTGTAAATGCTATTTCTTTACCATTTACCATAAATACATCGACTAAGTGAAATAGGAACTGGATATTATATTCATCCTTAACATACAGACATTTTGTTTAATGAAGAAATATCTTTTTGATCAACATCTTGTGACTTAAGAGACAATAACTTTCAGCAGGAAAGATTTAAAAGCATCATATTTATACTACACACATGTAATGAAGAATTACAACATAAACATGGGTTGACTGCAACACATGCATAACTTTTTCAGTCCTTGCAAGTCAGCCCAAATGTGTTCCATTCAAATCTTTACACTCCACCCTATAACGTCCTTTTTTTCCCCCACAAGATATTATTTTTAAACTTTTCTTTTTAAAAACACGTCAACTGACAAGCAAACCCAAAGGTGTTTCATACTACTTATCAAATGTGTTAGTGTGTGTTGAAATTCAGCAGCTAAAGCAGACAGCAAAGGAAATGAAGAGGAAGAGAGTGAGCATCACACAACTTTTCAGATGGGAAAAACAAAGGAGTGAAAATACTGTACCAAATAAAACTTCATGGAACATTCTGAGCACTGGAGTATGTTTCCCCAGTACATTCTGAGGAAGATCCTCGGTTCTGGCCCACCCTGTCTTTTTTTTTTTTTTAATAAAAAGCTACCTTCAAAACAAACCTGAGTGTTTCTATCACATCTAAAGATGAGCCACACAGCAGGCTTGTCAAGGGCTAACAATAGGTCCCACATTACCTGCAGCATGGACTACTAGTCCCAGCGTTGTGGTGATTTTGGAGTTGCCTGATCTTGCAGCTTCTGGATCTGAAACAGTCACAAGGAAAGTTATAATAAAGAGGACAAAATACATAAATTATGCTGGAAGAAAAATTTTAAGTATCAATGCACATGTGTCTACCAACTGCTTAGGCATTTATATTCAAAATTATCAGGTTTTGTATTTCTGCATCAGTTTTACTGTAAAATAGTCTGATACCTAACACCTTCAAATCACCTGAAGTTCTGCCAACAAAAAGCGACAGAATCATGGACAATTCTTTGCCATTTACAGAATCACTGATCTAGGCAGAAGCAGTTGTTTTTCTTAACCTCCTGAAACCAAATGTTGAAGTTCTGTGCTAGCGAGGGGACCACAAGCTAGTTTTGCATTCCCAGAATCCAGAGCTGTTCCAAGAGTCAGGATGATCTTTCCCCACATAGCCCCATGTTGGCTTTTTCCTTCAGATGACAGCCTGGGGCAGTCTCTGCTGCACTGATTTTCCGTCAATTCCTAATAAGCAATAAATTCTACTTGTCATGACAGCACTTGCAAAGGTTTTCCTCCAACATTATACACCACAAAGGAGAAATTCAGCCAGTGCTGCTTGAGAACCAGTGTTTTGACTGCAATTGTTTGACAACACTACTCTGAAGACATTTGCAGGTGAGCTTATTATACAGCACAACCGGGCAGTATCCACCATTATGCAATCAGCAGTGGAACTGTTATAAAGAATCACTGCAATGAACTGGGCAGATAAGTCTTACACGAGTATAGAAACATCTTATTATTCAACTGTTCAATTCCAAACATTTGCACTGCTGTTATTTAATTATACTAGTGGTCCATAAGCTGGCTGCAAGCACACGTACACAGCTACTTTAATAAGCCTGCACTGCCACCAAAAAGAAAGTCCAGTCCCGCTTCCTTTTTCCTGCTTGTCCCCCCACCCTCTAGTCTCTCTGGTTGTGCCCACGTCCCAATGTAGTTGTTCAGTGAGTCAGACCAGGGAAGTGAGCTGGCTAAAAACTAATGTATTGTCTTTGGTCAGATCGATCTAGTGAATCAAGGGGAGCCTATCTGAGCAATTAATTGCTCAAGCTGCATTTGGATGACTGCAATGCTATACTCACGTCAAATAGGAGGAGATATTCACAAAGAACATTTCCTTTAAATTTGCTTTGGATTGACCAGAACTAAACACACTCAAAGAGAGTGTTCACATTTGATTTCATACCTCCATTCTGGCCTACAGAATTTTTCTAGTTTAGAAAAAGTAAAATTGAGCCGCTTGGGAGATAACAAAACTAACAGATACTGGTTCAAATGAGAAAAATTTTTCTTTGGTAGCTTTAAAAAACATTACAACACTACTGTATTTCAGGTGACAGAGGTACAGACTAAAAACTTTACTTAATATCCTCTTGTATAGTGTGTATCTCTAACAAATCATAGTCAGTTCTCTCCTGGTATTTGCTCTGATTAGAGACACAGAAAAGAGTCATAACCTGTACAACCAAGGATTCTCCTTGCAGTTGCTCACCTACATCCCCTTGTCGTCCTCACTGCCACTGCTTCCTTTGAAAAGCTCTGAAGAACCAACTGTCCATGACCGTGGCTCCATTTACAAAGGTGAGACAGCACCTGCTCTGGCCTCCCATCTGTCCCACCACACTAGCCCTACACAAGCATTTGCGCAGCTGCACTGTGAACTGCCAAGGATCCAAGCAAAACACATCCCCCCCTCTTTTGTGTGTTTTACTTTTCCTTCAAGATCAATTCCTTAATTTTTGAGGGCCAAATTCTACCATCAGAGGAGATTATGTGGGAGAATACGAGAAGCTAAAGGCAATAAAATATCTTTTCAGATGACAAAACACCTTTGGTGCATTTCAAGCTACAGTCTCAGCATGAAGCCACAGGCAGGAAACAAAGGCAACTGTAGGCATTTTTAGAGTCTTGCAATGAAGTTGAGAAATCTTTGGACTGAGAAGGAAGTATTTTAAAGTAAGTGAGGCTCTAGGCTAGTGTTGGAGTGCAGCTGTGCAGTTACAGTAAAGGACCAAGGCTTACATCTATTAATTTCTTCAGTCTTAACTTTTTGTTCTTCACAAATTTTAGCGGTATGTGTGCCAAATAAATAGGAAAAGCAAGCAAAGATAAGATTAACCTGAAGGTTTTCTGAAAGCTAAAGAAATCTCTTATGGGCAATACTGTAAAACAGACAATAACCCCAGTGTCAAGTCACCTTCCACTCTCACACCATACATGCTTGTAGAGTTATTTCAAGTTAGCAAAGCAAGCTCTCAAATTATGCCGAATTCCAGGACAGATTTCCAGCAAAAACATTTCACACAGACCTTGCTTTATGTTTGTAAAGCAATTACTGAAACTCTGGACATGACTGGTCAAACTAAATCCCAATAGCGTTCAAAAAAATTGCAACTTAAATTAAAACAAATTATCAAGTAATTGAAGTGAATCTCTACTTACCATCTGTAGAGTGCACATGAGAGCTGCCTATCTGATCCACCAACAGCATGAAGACAAAGCCAAGGACAAGGGACACACCAATGTAGGCATGCAACCTGGAATGGTCATGGCCATACTCATGTACAGCCGGGATTTCCGCCACCTTCTCAGACTCAACCACATGCTGCATCTCGCTCACTGGGTGATGCTTCCCTGTGGCAGGCAAGCAAACAGATTAGGAGAGAGGTACTAAACATGGCACGGTCACTCTTCTGTGCCGAAAGTGCTCCTCATGCTTTCTTGGACAATACAACAAAGTCCTCATTTAAGGTCAGTCTTAGACCATTTACTTAAGGAAGCACAGATTTGTCTGGTTGGCCTCTCCCCATACATCTTCAACACTGAAAAGCACAGAAAGCATTAATACTTGATAAGCCAGGCTACTCTGTTTAAATGCTGCATTTTAAAAACAAATTGATTGATAAAAATGGCTGAATAGTTCCTTTTTTAATTGAAGTTGGCAGTTTTGTCAGTATTCAGAGATACTGTCAAGCAGTGAAATCAATCTCCATTTAAGTGAGCAAATACAGGATGGAGAGATAAAATAGATTCCATCCACTAAGGGATCTAATGCAATCTTTAAGAAGATTAACTTCACATCTCAAACTACCAGTCTCTAGTTACTCTAGTTAAACAACTTAGCATTGATACAACCCACTGATAAGGACGCTGTCCTGCAAATGTCAGCACTCCTCTAGAAACCCAAAGTCCAAGCCCTAGGGTTGAATGTTGTGTGGTTGATTCCTTTCCCTACACAACCTTTAATTCCATGCCCCCTCCCCTTCATTCACTTTGTCTCACTGAGCCTCCCTGAAATTAGGTGAGCTCCAAACAACTCTAAAAATCTCAGACAGGGAAGGAAGATGTCTGAACAAGTTTTCAGTTAAGTTTCCATGGTATAAAACACTTTTTTTGGTGCACAGTTTTAAAACATTTTCAATTATTTCATAGGTTAGTAACAGTACCAAATGTCTCTACCTACAATGACTTTTAGACAGCAGAGATGTAATATAACTTCAACAACTTCTACAGGTTGCCATGCGTCCAGCATATGTGATCTTTATCACAAGCAAATACTCACCACACACAAAACTCCCACCAATTTCAACAAAAATTACATCAGTCTCATTCTGAATTTACAGAGGCTTAAAGAGAAAGGAGAAGGTTTTTCTGGCATACGTATTTAACATTTCCAGTAGTCTTTGGCCTAGTGGATCCCAAGACAGATCCATGAGATCCTCCAACCTTGCTCATGACCACAGGAAATTACTGCTTCTGCAATCCCATCTGACACAGAGGGCAAACAATGGCCAGAAGCACACAGCTTTTTCAGTATTGACCAGCAAAGATTGTCAAGAGTTGCCTTAGGACATCTACGCGAAAGAGATTTTAATAAAGCTAGTTTTTATCAAAATTTTAGGTATTGTTAGAATCATAGTATGGTTTGGGTTAGAAGGGACCTTAAAGATCATCAAGTTCCAACCCCCCTGCCATGGGCAGGGACACCCTCCACTAGCCCAGGTTGCTCAAAGCCTCATCCAGCCTGGCCTTGAACCCCTCCAGGGATGGGGCATCCACAGCTTCTCTGGGCAACCTGGGCCAGTGCTTCACCACCCTCATAGTGAAAAATTTCTTCCTAACGTCTAGTCTAAATTTGCCCTCTTTTAGCTTATACCCGTTACCTCTTGTTCTCTCACTACACTCTGATAAGGAGTGCCTCCCCATCTCTCCTGTAGGCCCCCTTCAGGTACTGGAAGCTGCTATAAGGCCTCCCCAGAGCCTTCTCTTCTCTAGGCTGAACAACCCCAACTCTTTCAGCCTGTCCTCATAGGGGAGGTGCTCTAGCCCCCTGATTAATTTTGTGGCTCTCCTCTGGACTCTCTTCAACAGGTCCATGTCTTTTTTATGTTGGGGGCCCCACATCTGAACACAGTACTCTAGGTGGGGTCTCACGAGAGCAGAGTAGAGGGGGAGAATCACCTCCCTTGACCTGCTGCTAATGCTTCTTTTGACGCAGCCCAGGACACCATCGTTGGCTTTCTGCGCAGCAAGCGCACACTACTGGCTCATGTTAAGCTTCTCATCCACCAATACCCCCAAGTCCTTCTCCTCAGAGCTGCTCTCTATCCACTCTGCCCAGCCTGTATTGGTGCTTGGGATTGCCTCAACCCACGTGCAGGACCTTGCACTTGGCCTTGTTAAATTTCATGAGGTTTGCATGGACCCATCTCTCCAGCCTGTCAAGGTCCCTCTGGATGGCATCCCTTCCCTCCAGCGCGTCCACCACACCACACAGCTTGGTGTCATCAGCAAACTTGCTGAGGGTGCACTCCATCCCACTGTCCATGTCTCCAACAAAGATGTTAAACAACACTGGTCCCAGTACTGACCCCTGTGGAACACCACTTGTCACTGGTCTCCACTTGGACATTGAGTCATTGACCACCACTCTTTGAGTGCGGCCATCTAGCCAGTTCCTTATCCAGCGAGTGGTCCTTCTGTCAAATCCATGTCCTTGCAACTTAGAGACAAGGATGTCATGTGAGACTGTGTCAAAAGCTTTGCACAAGTCCAGGTAGATAATGTCTGTTGCCCTTCCTCTATCCACCAGCGCCATGGCTCTGTCGTAGAAGGCCACCAAATTCGTAAGGCACGATTTTCCTTTGGTAAAGCCATGTTGATTGTCGTCAGTAACCTGCTTGTTTTCCATGTGCCTTAGCATAGATTCTAGGAGGACTTGCTCCATGATCTTGCCAGGCACTGAGGTGAGACTGACTGGCCTGTAGTTTCCTGGGTCTTCTTTATTTCCTTTCTTAAAAATGGGGGTTATGTTTCCCCTTTTCCAGTCTGCGGGAACTTCAGAGTGCCACAACTTCTCGAGTATGATGGATAGTGGTTTGGCAACTTCATCTGCCAGTTCCTTCAGGACCCGCAGATGTATCTCATCAGGTCCCATGGACTTGTGCACCTTCAGGTTCTTTAAATGGTCTCGAACCTGATCTTCTCCTACAGCTGGCACTTCTTCCTTCTCCCAGTCACTGCCTTTGCCTTCTACAACTTGGACAGTGTGGCTCGAGCTCTTGCCAGTGAAGACTGAGGTGAAGAACTTAAGTACCTCAGCCTTCTCTACATCCTGGGTCACTAGGTCTCCTGCTTTCTTCCGGAGGGGGCCCACAGTTTCCCTAGTCCTCCTTTTATCGCTGACATACCTATAGAAGCTCTTCCTGTTACCCTTAATGTCCTTGGCCATATTTAATTCTGTTTGGGCTTTAGCTTTCCTAACCTGATCTCTGGCTTCGCGGACAGTGTCTCTGTATTGTCCCCAGGCTACCTGTCCTTGCTTCCACCCTCTGTAGGCTTCCTTTTTTTGTTTGAGTTTGCTCAGGACTTCCTTGTTCATCCATGCAGGCCTCCTGGCATTTTTGCCTGCCTTCCTCTTTGTTCCCAGCTGATACAAGCAAAGAAGAGCATCTAAACCCTCTTCTGCCAACAGCATACAGAAATACAATTAGAAAGGTACAAGCAAAAATCAGGAACAGGGAATTTTGAATTAAGTTCTCAACTACCATATAGAGCACAGTAAACACTTGAACTCTTGGTTTCAGACTCTGTGCTCACCCAAATTATATATTTCTTCTTTTTCTTTTTTTTATATTTCTCCTTACAGCCCCTGGCAGAGACAAGGTATCAGGCTAGAAACCCCCCTGGGTGATGCAGAAGAGGCACTTAGTGCTCCTTGGCATACTTGTTATCATATAGTTGTACTTCCACAGCAGATAAGGCACTTTACACACCAAGTATTACTCAAATGTTTCCAATGGGAGAACAGAGACAATAAATCTACTTCCATACCCAACACCTCAAGCTAGGTCAGATGTTTGAGTTACATGCTATACTCCAAAGCCCTGAACTACATACCATTTAGTACAAGTTGCCTCCATTCCAGAACAGAGCCAATGCTTACAACCACATTTGGCAGGTTCAATTAATATTTGTAAACCTCTTCAATGTTCTACTAAGAAAAAGTTACTTCTTCTATGCTTCTCTGCTAGATCCAATGATGGTATCACAATCTCTAATTGTAATTTTTTTGTAAAGTCTTCTGTCCTTCCCCTATGCTTAGAGAACACAGTTACTCACACAAGCAACCTTTCTGTATTTAGATGGGAACCCAAGAGAAATTTGTTTTTTGAATAAGAAATAAAAAACAGAGAACCCACTTACTTCCAGTGTTCCACAGAACATACACATCACAGTCCAAGGTAAGGAAGCAGGGGATGCATTAATTTCTACTCCCTCACAAACCAACAGTTAACACTAGATGAAGAAGACTGTCACGTTTGATCAGGAACTGTATTTTCTCTTAAGAGCTGACTTGATCTTAAAATCTGACCTGGGGAGGAATAACCCCAGGTACCAGTACACACTGGGGGCCAGCGATTAGAAAAGTGGTTTAGCAGAAGAGGATCTCAGGGTCCTCGTGCACACAAAATTTTACCACAAGCCAGCAACCTGCCCTGTGGCAAAAAAAAGGCTGAGTCCTCAGCTGCACCAGGAAGAGTGTTGCTAGCAGGTCAAGGGAGGTGATCCTTGTAGTCTGCTCAGCACCAATGAGGCCACAACTGGAGTGCTGGGTCCAGTTCCAGAGTCCTCAGTACGAGAAATGTGGACATACTGGAGAGGCATGCAGATGACTATAGGACTGGAGCATCTCTTCTATAAGAAAAGGCTGAGAGAGCTGGGACTGTGCAGTCTGCAGAAGAGAAGGCTCAGAGGGATCTCATCCATGTATATAAATACCCGATGGGAGGGTATAAGGATGACAGAGCCTTATGAATTAATCACTTGTTCCTACCTATCTCTTAATTCTTCCTCAAGTTTGGAATGACCTACTTAACCTTGTCCATCAGCTGAACACACTCTCTTTTCTGAAAAAGTTACTCCAAAGTGACTTGAAACAATAAAATGTGCAAACTCCTTCTTGGTTTTACTTTGTATTTCTTGCTATTTCACAGGACAGCAAAGCTTTGATGACAATATTATACAGAACAGCATTGATTAAGCAAGAAGTTTCCATCAGAAATTCTTGAAAATCTTTACTAGAAACAATGTTACTGGTTTTAGGGATTTTTTTGATCATATTTAATGGTAAGAGGACTAACAGAACTAGTGTACAGCACTTAAAAGAAACTAGGATATTAATTGGATTGTTTCATTGGTCTAACAATAAGCAATGTTTCCTCAGTATGAGAATAGACAAGGCTTTTGGAGGAGTCATGCTTTCAGCTGGAAAGATTTTTCACCTCAGAAGAGCTGATTTTTTTCTGCTTGAATCAAGGTAAGGATGTTCATGTCTGAACTGACTATAATAATTACAATTCAACACAGAATCTCTCCTGTTTCAAGCTTGCATTTTTAAAGTTCACTCTAGATAATTTTTCTTAAGTGTCAGTGCAACTCTCATGCACCTAGCTTTATTAAAAAAATAAAATAACAGCAACAAAAAGTGGAGCATAGCATACATTAGGGCTTTCCCAACATCTGTGGCTTAAGCGACAAAAGCAAAACTTTTGCCATTTTGGGGAGGTTTTTTGGTTGACAGTTACTCTTCAGAAGTTCTAGACATTAACAGCAAAAACTTTACTTACTCTAGCAAGCCACCTCTTGCTGGAGCATTCATACACCTTCTTGGATGAGACACAATTGTACATCCTACTGTACAAAATGTTGGCATAATGCTCTTACTACAGACAAAGCACAGAATAGGCTTAGCGGCCCTTGAAAGATTTCACAAACATATCTATGCTGAACAAGATTGATCAATAAAATTATTTTAGACTGCACAACACTGCTGCCATCTATACTAAAAGTTAACTTTGCTTCAGATCATTTCAAGCCATAAAACATAGTGGGCAACTCATGGAAATCTTTCTGACAGTGGTTTCACCAGCTAAAACAAAGGACTGAAGTTGCCAAAATAATTTTATTTGCTGGTGATACTCAAGTCAAGATTTCACTACACACATACATGCATACCTAGGTTTATGACCAAATAACCTGAATCATGATAAATTATGATATGCTATTTGCTCTCGCTGCAGCCTACAAGGTCAAAAGTCAGAAGTTATTTATTCTGTGGCCTGTGGGAAAAATCCAGAAGTAATAGTAAATTACTTTTACATCAATGACAAACACCTGTTTTCATAACAAGCAACCAACCTCTGAGTTAAATCACACTTGGAACTGGGAAAACACAGACCCTTCTCTCTCTCTTTTTTCCCCCTCCCCATTACAGGAATAAACCTCAATGTTTCCTTAGGCACCTTTCCAGGTTTAATTACTTAAATGGGTGAAGGTGCAACAAAGATAAACCGAAAGCTGTTTTCTCAGAATCTTAACTTTGAATATCCTACTTTTGTCAGAAAAAATATTAGAAATATTTTATAGATTCAACTACAAAGTATCCATGAATTTTACATTTTGCCCCTCTGCAATACAAAAAAAAAATAAATTCTGCAGACAGACTGGCTTTAGTCATGACATGGTGAATTAAGAATTGAGTCTGAATTCATTCATGGAACAAGTTTTTTTTTCCTAGGTAACTACTTCTGATATTACTACTGCATTAAAGGGAAGTGCCTTTCTTCTCCACATACTAAACTAAGTTGTATAGCATATAGCTCTGAACAGCAGGCCACAGGTTTCATGCACGAACAGCATACCACATTTTGTGAAAAAAAAAAAAAATTAAAAAACGCAAACATTCACAGCAGTTGTATTTACTGCTAACCAAATCATTGCAAGAAAAATTTAGTCTACTTAGAATTAAAATTGAATGGAGAGCAAACCCACTAAAATTGAATGGAGAGCAAACCCACAACTATAGCTCACTAGAGACATCCTACATTAGAGTGCACAAATTACAGTACGGCACAACAGCATAATCAGAGATTCTTTCACTTCTTAATAAAGGATGATTTTATATATTATCTTCTGCTTACTTTAAATCTAACTAGAACAATATAAATTTAGTGGAAACTAAAACACAACAAATTAAAGCATATTACTAAAAAGAATCTAAACCAAGAAAAATATGATAGTACAAGAAAAGCAGAGTATTACAATTATCTCTCAATCACAGATTAACATTTGCACAGTTCTCTGTAGCTTCAGCTTTATAGCCCTTTCTCCTGTGACCACTAAGCTGTTGCTGTTTACCTTCAGACAAATTTCTAATTCTGAGCATACTGGAAAAATCTCATACATACAACAGAAATGCAATAGCACAAGACTCCAAGCCAAAGCAAGATTTCAAGTGCACTCCAGAAATAATGAGCTCTGACTATTTAAAATAATGTCATAACCTCAAATCAAGGTTTACTAAGACTTCTGGGTATAAGATGTGCCCCCACACTCACGTTCCTGCAAGACACATAATCACTGTCAGCTTTGAGCTATTTGTTTGAGGCTACAAGGTTTTGAAGACCGTCGACAGCAGACTAGAACTGGATGCTTGAACTTGGAACACTGCAGATATCGATGTGTAATGGACAACACCACTCAAGAAAGAAATGCCTCCTACTCTGTGAATTAGCCCTTTATAACCTGATTTTCAGATAAGTATATTAAGGTAAGTCAATTCCAAGATGCTCTTCAGCTTCAAAGGAGGAAATTCTTATGAGTGCAACTACGTATGGATCAATAAAACACTTCCTGTGACTGTTGTAAGGAGAACCAATTTAAACTACAAAAAGCAACAGCAAATAGTCCACAACTTTATTCTCTGCCAAAAGCATCCTTACACCTCCTCAGAAGTTCCAGTGAAAGTTAAGCTTTAACTCTCCCCAGAAAAAGGAACACTACACATGATCCAGCATAAAAGGCTGTGGTTCCAAGTACCGGGACCCACAAAAGACTAAATCACTCAGCAAGAGTCATCTGATCCAAACCCTGATCACATTTCCTTGTCAAATCACCGTAAACATACAGTACCATGCCTATGGCAGTTTTCTGACTCTGTGCCAGCTTTGTGTCACACTGCTGTGAAACCCTCCTGCCAATCTCATGTTAAAAGCCCTAGAAACAAGACCCAGTGTATCATAACTCCATGACCCAAGTTATCTTGAACAACACCATCTACAGACATACAGACATGGATTTGGTTCTTACCCTCCAAAATGTCTTCATAAAGTGCATGTACTCCTTCTGGCACAATAACAGCCAAGGCAGTTCCACACAGCAGCCCAGCACCCAGGACAGTCACCAACTTTAATCTCTCCTGCAAGCAAGTACAAAAGAAACATCCTCTGTAAAAATGAAAATGCTCTCTTTACTTTCCCTTGTGAACAGGTTGGGGCAGAGGGAAGGAAGGGGGAGGGTGGAAAGAGAGTGATCCACGAAACCTCTCTTGGTGATTTTTACAAATAAAGAGCCCCAGTTGCACAGCCCTGTATTTCTAACTATTAACTTTCTGAAAAATGAACATATCCAGTGTCCGATGCAATCAGCTGAAGTAGGAAATGAAAGCTGAAGATGACCCATTTGACCGTTAACACCAGACAAGAAATGAAACATAGCATACTTGAAAATACCACAAATTGCTGTATTTGGCACTGATGATTACTGGGGTCTAATTCACCCTCTTGCGCTACCAGCTCTAAGGCCTGAAGAGACCAAGGAAGACTGAAAGTGCCTCAATATTGGAGCACATTTACAACTCTATGTTTTATCTCCATTCTGCGTTTGTTTTCAAATATATCCTTCCTCTTAGAAACCATACTTAAACATGCAAGTTCTCTAAAAATCTCTGCTAGGTATGGCACAGCGCAAGACAGATGGGCTTTTTGAAGGAAACAGCAATTTAAATAATAAAAGAAAAAACATGAAAGAAAACTAAATCACCAAAGCAAAACCAGAAAGACAAGAGGAACAATGATGTAAATACATCTACAGACAAAAATACATTCCTGGAGTATGAGCATAAAGTGCTGTCAGCTATATTTATTTAACACAGAAAAGGGCTAAGAAAAGTTTTAGGACTACAAAAAGAAAAAAGGAGATTTTAGAGGACAAAGCAGCAGGAGCTCAACTTTCACCTACAGGTTTAGAGACACACAAGAAATGAAGGTGTTATAAAACTGTTGATAGATGAACTATATTTCAGTCTCTGAACCACGCAGCCACTCTTGTGCAAAAGTTTGTGCCTAAAACTGACATATCTTAATGACCTTCTATTTAATAGGGTATTATTGAAGAACACTTTCTTTAAAAACATAAAACTGTGGTTAAAATGTAATCTGAAAGATACTTTTTTTTGTACTTGAAGGACATGATGATGTGTTCCACATACAAAAAAAAAAGGTGTCAGGCGAAGTTTTAGAACTGTTATCACAGCACTTGCAGAACGTCAGGTAGCTACAAAATACAACAGAAGGGACTGAATCCCCAAAATAGCTCCAAAATCAGAATTATAAAAAATAATTTTAAAAGGCTTACTTAAGTCAGTCTGAATGAGAGAACTGCACCAAACTGATAACGGTACTAATATACATTTCATGTCAGTCTTTTTAAAAATTTTAATCTGATTAGAAGATGCATAAATGCAGAACAGTGCTTATTGTTTTTACAACCATTTCTAAGGCTTCCAGTAGCATTTGAAAAGGAGTTAAAGACTGTAAAGGCATTTAGGGCAATATAAAATTATATTCAACTCTCCATGTAATTATAGACCATGGCAATCCCCCTTCCCATCTGCAAAGACAGGTTTTAAAATTGACTTGTTACATAAATGTTGCAATTTGCAATTAAAACTTAACAAGAATATATATAAACATAATGTTTTTATTGAAACAATTTTTTTAAGGTAAAGAAAAAGTTTCATTCATACTTCAGGAACAATTTCTACAAGAAGATTAAAAATCACACACGTAAAGAGTTTACAAGTTCTTGCTACTATTAGCAAGGGTTATGTTCCTAGTTATATTCTAATTTTAGGCAAAAAGTTTAGAAGGACATCCCCCCTTCCTCACCCCTCCCAATCTGACTAAATTCTCTTGCACCAATCGAATATCAGGTAATATTACTTTTTGCTTCCTTGTGACTACAACATTGACAGGCTCAAGTCAAAGCCGTACTGAAAAGTCAATTATATAAACATGTAATACTCTAAAACACAACAACTTGCGGAGGCTGTTTCTCATCATTTCTGTAAGAGCCCTTATAATATCCCAAGCAGCAACCACGAGTTTAGCTCCTCATAACAACCACACAGCATACGTTTTGTGGCAGAACCATCATCTTCCACACACAATGAGATATCTGGGTGCTACCAAAATACTAACGTTAACTTCTGAGGATCTGGAGACAGAGGTCAGTGTTTGACCAACGGCAAACCACTTGTTGCATATCCTTATGCCATCTGTTGTTCTTCATACACCATAATGATCCACGTTGTTTAATCTCACCGAAGCAGCCAATGCTTGCACAGGAGAAATAGGAGGCTCTAGAGAAATGCAAAACTAGCATTCTGAAAGCAAGCCAAACGTGACCATAAGGAAACAATTATAGCACTACTGAGGAAGATTCAAATAGTAATACGCAAGTGAAGTTTCCACATTGTACGCTGACATATGTAACAATTAAGTATAATTGTAAACTGTTATACCATGGCAATCTACATGAAAAAATAATCTTCATCATCCACTGTTCATAAAGTCACTTTCCAAAAATATAGTATCTTAGAAGGAAAAACAAGATTATTTTTATACTGCAACACTGCAATCTCTTTTACATACATATACAAACAGGGAAAGAAGTGTCAGAATACTCTTTTATTACAACTGCAAGTACAGAGCACTGCTTGCTTTCATTCAGGCATCTGTGATTTTTAAAGATCCATGAAAACAACACACACTAACAAGTTACTATTTCAAGAGAAGTCTCCATCTCCTTTTCAGTACAAAATACTTAGACATGGGGAATACAGCAATCTAATAAGTGCAGCCTACCCAGACGGCAAAAGTAATCTAGTTTTATCCAGGAAATCAAACTATTTCAGTTACAAAAATACTTGTGTGTCTACTGTTAAGAGCAACACAATAAACAGTCCTAAAAATGTCTAGGAAAAAAATCTTAAATTCCTCACATCAGCAAGCGGTTCCACTGCTCAGTATTTGGTTGAAATCTGCATGGCACTGAAACGCTTACTTGGACTTATCAAAAACTCCCACCTACTTTCAGCAGCAAGCGGTCCCACTCCAGCCAACGCTGCCTGCCTCTGTTACACCAGCAAAACATTCAAACTGCTAGAACTCTTTTTAAAATTCTTTGCATTTAGACTACAACTTAAGAGACAGCCTCAAGAACTGGTATAGTGTTGCTTCCAGCCCAAAATTAGCCCAGCAGAGTACCGTCAATTAGGATTAGGCTGAAAGGGCACATCTGCACTGAGAAATAAAGGGAAGCTCTGTTCAGTTGGAACCATTTTACCACCAGTGTTTAGCACACCTGGCTTTGCTGGAGTTTTACACTTTCAAAAACATCCAAATCTAGTTGAAAGAATAGAAACTAGCATGAAATCAGAACACAACCAATAGATTCGATGGCAAAAAAACTCATCTGAAATAACATAATGACACTAATTAATAATTTTACTGTTCTCCAGCATCTGGGGTATATCACAAAGCATTCATTTTTGTTTTCTACTTAACCATTATAAGTGGCCAGTGGGAGGATGCATTTTTCCTCACTGGGGCCATCTGCAAAACTTTTTGCAAACCATAGAATGCATGGTCTGAACAGTCTTTTCAGTTTGAAATTGTCCTTGTTGCAGAGCCCTAAGCAATCATTTTAAACAAAACAATTCTAATTAGACACTTCCAGGACTAGTTAGTATTTGTACACAATTTGCAGAGAGATTCTGCGCCACTTTTAAACCATCATAGCATGTGGATCCTTAAAATATCTAATCTAAATGAAGTGTAAGACTGAGTCAAAAATTTCTGAGTTTAAGACACCACAATAAACTTGACTGCACGCATGTGTACTGTTGGTAAAATACTGCACACACACAAGGCCAGTAAGTGCATGATTACTGCTTATGCAGATTCCTGGTTTTGGATCCACCACAGATCTGTATTCCTGTGGCTGCTGAGAGCCCCAAAAGGTTTAAGAGACCCTATATGCATATAAATAAACCACATAAACACAGATCAAGAACTCTACCTTCAAACAAAACTGAATACAAAGTCAGAGACAAAAGATGACTACCAAGCACATATATGAAGAAATGCCAAATTAAATTTTAAAAGAGCCAATATTAGCATGCTAGGCAACATTCTCAGCAAATTTGCAAGAAAATCCTCTGTAGGCTTCAGGGCAAAAGTGAGTTTTGAAGAGCAAGACAGTGGAAGCGACAGCACTGAAGACATACAAGGGAAGGTCCATCAAAGCATCAGATGAAGCACTGGCAAAACAGAACTATGCTAATATTTATGCAAAGACTTCAGAACATATTGTCACATTTCAATCCATTCAGCTGAATTGTACTGTCAGCAAAACGAACAGCCTTTCCTTAACTCTACTCCTCCCAAAGCCTCCTTTGCACTAATAACACTGGGAGCAAAGGCCAGGTGCAACAGCTCAGTGACTTGGTGGAAGAACAAGTCACATCTCTCTTCCAGCACTCTGCTTTCCAAAAGCAATGCTGCTCCCAGCAGAAATGGGAAACTTCTCATAAGAGAGCCTTACTACCTTAGTACAACCAAACTCTCACTACACCACCCCTGTACACAACAATCACCATTTAGGAAAAGAAAAAACCCTGGGGCATCAGAGGATATTAGGAGACTTCCAGAGACCGTAACAGCCATCACCACCTCAACAATCACCTCTTAGAAGCACCCAAAATACATTTTCTTCTGAACTCCTGTTAGAGCTTGGAAACTCATTCAATCCATAAACGTCTCCATCTCCTTTAACACCACTTTTTGTATCCCAGATATGTTTCCAAAAGAATGCCTTGAGTTCCATGGGACAGGAGCACAACTTGAAGTTGTGTTGTAATCAAGAGCTAAAGTTTAACTTTTCAGTGGCACAAGCTGCGAACCAAAACAAGGTTTTCTGAGAACATTCTCTGAATTGTTTTTAGAAGCCCTGATTTGAGTAGCACGTAGACACATAATAAAAGTTAACCTCAGACTTCAGAAGTTTCTGACACAAGCTTCTAAGAATGACTATGTCCAGCCGCTACATAACTATGTCCTTCCACTACATCCTGAGACTTTGCTTCATCTGTAGCTGAGATGCTTGGATGAAATCTGGCACATGTAAATGGCTTTTATACACACTGTAGAATAACAATAATTTTACACTGCAATTTTGAAGGAGAGTTAATATGGCATTCACAACTTCCTTAAAAATCTTGTAAAGTTACAACATCTCCCCTAACTGCACTGCCATACTTGAAAGGGGACAACGCTAACTCCTGGTAGATCTCTCCACCTAGATTCCGCTAACCAACGAGCAGTTCGACGAAGCTGTCTTACCTCGGAAAAATTAACTGCCAAGGGGATAATTCCTGCCACATAGCAGGCGACCAGCATGGCCAGAGACAGCAGGCAGATGGAGCTGAAATCATCCATTTCGCTGCTTTCTGTCCGCTCCCTTAAAGTGAAATTCAACAGCAACTGTCCCACCTCGCCCCGCACGCCTCAACCCGTGCAGACACCGAGCTCCCAGGAAAGGCTCTCAGCCATGTCTCTCTTGCCCGACGGCTCCGTGCAGCAGCCGCTCTCCCTCCGGGGCCGCCCGACACCGTCACAGGGAGCTCCGCCGCGGCCGGGGGACACCTGCGCGGCTCGGGGCAGGGAGCGGCCCGGCCCCGGGGCAGGCCTGGCCCTCACCAGAGGCAGCAGGAGCTTCCCCTGCACCCCACGGCCCCCTGAGGAAGCCAGCAGCGATCGCCGAGGCAGCTCCTCGCAGAAAGGCGGGCTGGGCCGGGCTGCGTCCCTGAGGAGAAGGCGCAGGAAACCTGCGGGGCCGGTGCGCGCCCCCCTCACCACCCCCCACCACTGCCTCGGAGGCCAAGTGGCACCTCCGCGTCGCCGCGCTTCCTCTTCCGGGGCACACCTCGCCCTCGCTCGCGTTGACCTACGCGGTTCCCGACTTCAAGATGGCGGGTGAGGCCGCGGCCGCCCAACACCCAGCGCGGGCCGTGGCGGGAAGGAGAGGCGCCCTCATCAAAGATGGCCGCGCGCCCAGCCCCCCTCCAGCCTGGCGCCACCGGCTGCTCCCGGCATCCTCAGCGTCGCGCCGTATGGCTCCGCGCGCTCCGGCGCCGGCCTAGGCCTACGTGCGCATGCGCGAGCGGCACTCTGGCGCCGCGATCTCTATGGTCGGCCATTAGAGCAGCGTTTCCGGCGGGCGCGGGGGGTTGTGGGGGATCGTCGCGCGCCTCTTCTCCGCGGCGGTGCTGAGGAGCGGGAGCCGTGATGGTGAGCGGGGCGGGCGGGGGGCCGGACCCGGCGGCTCCTCGCACCCCGCGCCTGCCTGGGGGGGCCGCCGCGGCCCAGGGGAGCGGGGCGGGCTGCTCTCCCTTCTCCCTGGGGCAGGGGGCGGTCGCCAGCAGCACGGGCGGGAAGGTGCCGCGGTTGGCGGGGAAGGCCGCGGCCCCCGCTCCGGGCCCGGGCGGGCGGCAGGCAGCACGTGCTGGCGGGGTAACGGCCTCACGAAGTATCGCCCCGCCGCCGGTGGAGCCTCCCCGGCACAAAGGCGGCTTGCTCTGGCGGTGGGGAGAGGGGGGAGAGGCTTCTGGGCCTGGCGTGAGGCGGGCTGGCCCGGGAGCTTCAGCCCGTTCTCAGGGCGCTGCTGGAAGTGCAGCTCGGCCTCGCGAGTGCTGGCTTCGAGGATCCGTCGAGTACGCCTACCTTAAACGGCTGATTTGCATTAAGGAAGCAGTTTCTGCCCATGCCGCTTTCCCTGCTCCTCGCCAGTGCTTGGAGGAGGGAAAAGGCGGTAGCTTGCGCTGGTGAGCTGTTTGAATGGCACGCTAAAGCACAAAGGCCTACCAGGCACAATAGTTTGTTGCATTCATCTAATAAATTTGAATATGCTGAAGCAAGTTGTTGCACTGCGGTGGAAGGACAACTGCTTTTGGGATGGCATCAGAGTTCTACGTCTGTCTGGCGCTTGCTTAAAGCAGTTAGCTTCTCCTAGGATGAGCGGCTATGAGCCCTGTCCCTGTTGTCCAAAGTGAAAGATGACCCTTAAACCACTTTTTCTGTCTAGCAGGAGTAACTGAAAGACATTTTGCTGTGTGTGGTACAGTACTTGTATCACTGGACACCTTATTGTTCCAATACTTGTTTTATCTTCCCTTTTTTATTTGTATATGTAACACGTGGTATCTTGTTCAGTGTCCTGCTTAACAGCAGCCAGTACAACTGTGCTTTTAAAGAAATGCGAGGAAACCCAACGTACGCATTAGAATAATAAGAATCCATGTTGGGCTCTTTCAGATAGCATGGTCCTAACACATGAAGGTTTATAGATCTTCCCTTGTTTTGGTTTTCTTTTTCCTAATAATAAGATTTATACCTATAGGAAAACAAAGTAGTTATTAATTACAGTGATTTTTGTCCAGCTACCCAAGCACATACTCAGTAGGGCAGGTAATAGTTGGACAAAACTTTTTTTGGGCTTCTGAACTTGTCAGTTTTTTGCACTTTTGTGGTAGGAGAAGAGGAGCAATTTTATCAAATCATGCAATTTTTTTTTCCCTTAAGGTAAAATAATGGAAAATGCCCAAGGAAACGTTTTAGACATTAATTCTACAATACACATGATCCTGATGGCATTAATTTTAATAAATTCCAGGCCAGTATCTGTTTGGGGTATTTTTGAGTGTTTGAAGTGATACAACAGTTTAAAGTCAGAAGCCCAGATAATTTCGACCTTAAAGTTATAAAAAACCTGGCTTACATGTCTGACTCACTGATAGTTTTTTCTATAATCTGATTATTAGGATAATTTCTGAATATATAAATTCATTTAACATTCAAAGAATAGGCTGGACAGTCTAAAATGATTTCCCAAAAAGATTCTGGGAGACTGAATACAGAATTCACTCAGTTATGGGACAGTTCTGTATCTCCTGGTCTGTTCAGTTTCATCTGTGCTCTCTTAGGTTTAGTCAGATAGACCCAACTTTTTTAATACAGAGTTTAGTTGAAAGAGAGAAATATGTGTAAGTAATCAGACACAGCAAATGTAGTTTGCAAGACAGTCAGATGCTACACAAACAGCTTTTTTTTAGAACATGCTGACTGAACTGACCAATACACCTTGTCCATTGTTGTTAATAAGGGATCCTTAGTCAAATGCTCCTAGGAAGTCAGAGTTGCAAGACCTAGAACCAAGCCTTGTCATCAGTGACCAGCAAATAAAAATGATAGTGCTGGAAAAAGTACTTTATAATAAAGTTTGGCAAAGTCACGTGGACTCTCCGGTAAGACATGCCTGTTCCAGCACAATGCACTTAGGGTCAGCCAGATACCAGCCCCCATTGGGGAATTCTTTCAAATCTAGCATTCTCTGGCATACATGGAAGAGGACTTAATTGGTCTAGGCTCCTTTGTGTGATTTTTGTTAGAGTTGGTAGCTCCGAATTC
This sequence comes from Pterocles orientalis, assembly GCA_011057875.1. Lineage (NCBI taxonomy): Eukaryota > Metazoa > Chordata > Aves > Pterocliformes > Pteroclidae > Pterocles > Pterocles orientalis. Next base: position 168,165 of record WKFP01015522.1, on the reverse strand, counting down.
CCCTCTTTTTCCATTTCTGATTGGGAATAGTCTGGCTGCTTGCGATTCTCTGTGTAACTTTTTTTGTGGGCTTCTCTGAATTTCCTTCTACTATGTTATTTGAGACATTTTAAAGAACTGAAAACTATATCCCTGGCATGGGAACACTTATCAGTCATGGTATAAAAAGAACTTTGTACTGTTTTCTTAAAGTTCCATGTAAATCCTAATGTTTACCATTTTCTTTTCTGCTACTGCATTTGAACACTGAACTGGTATCTTCTCTGATCTGTCCTCCAGGAACCTGTCTAGGATTTTTTGTTAGCAGCTGATCAATTTAAGTGCAATAATATGCTTTGGTATTTGTTCCAGCATGTCTTACTCTGCAGTTGCCTCCACGAATACTACATATTGTGTGCTCACCTCATACATTAGCATTGAAAATGTTGGATACAATTAGCAGCACTGGAAATGGTGTTTTGTAGCATGCTTGCAAACTTTTTGTGCTGCATAACCTGTTAATTAGATCACAGATTATGTACATTTCAAAGATCTTGCTTGATCATCTAAGTCTTCCCTGCAGAAGAACAAGCTTATAGATTCTGACATTTGAAACTGTTATCTGTGCCATAATTACTGTTTCCGTAGACTCGCTGAAGTATGAAAATCAGTGCATCTGTTTTGCAGGAAATCCAAAGTCCTGAATACTAAGTGTGGATTTGTTGTATAATTTGTTTTCCCTTGAAGTTGAATGAATAGCTCAAAATAGCTATTTGTGGTAAAGTCTTTAAAAGGTGAGACTGACAGTGAAGTTAAGTTGGACTCCCTCCTTGCTCTTTGATTGAGGTACTTGAGAATTTCTGTGGTTTTGGTGTGTTGTTGTTTTTGTTTTTTTTAAACACAATAGCTGCTTTACTTGTGATTTTACACATTTTAAATTAACATAACGATTGACTGGAAACAAAATTTATTAGTACAGCTTAACAAACAGTAAGTACCGTTTGGAAAATGTTTGTGTCCTTGATTGCTAGGTCAGTATTTTAATATTATGCTTCTTTTTAGTGCTTCATTCAGGTAAATAATTGAAACAAAAAATCATTCAAATTTTGCAAGTAACCTGTTTTTTTTATGTTTGTTTTGTTTTTCAGTCTCACACAATTCTACTTGTCCAGCCTACTAAGAGGCCAGAAGGCAGAACATATGCTGATTATGAATCAGTGAATGAGTGCATGGAAGGTGGGTACAGACATGGTAAACAAAAATTGTTAAAACTCAAATGGACATTTTTCCAAACTTATTTTCTTACTAAGTTGCTGTTCGTAGTTTCCCAAGGTAATTAACAAAAAAATGCAAAAAATGTCTCATGCTTTTAGTTTACTAATGTTTTAGCAAACTGAAAATAGCTATTCTTTGTTTCCAAAACTTCATTTGTATATTAAATGTCTCTCTTTGATTTAACTGGATTCAACCACATTCTGCTCATGAGAGTAGGCAATATTCTTGGTGGGGCAATGCAGCAGACTTACCTGAATGCATTTCATAGCAGGAGCCCAACTCTCTCACTAATTTTTGTGCTAGCTATGTAAAGATTGCTACTGAAAATAATATATAAAATAAAGATGTGTGTGCAGTTGATACATAATTTGGAGCCTCGTGGCGTATGTACCAGAGAAGAAATCCTGTATGACTTTAAGCTGTACGATTTAAATGTGGAAGTGCACTTAGCACTAAAAATTCTGATTCTAGGAAGTTTTGTGAGGCAAACAAAGCATAATAGAGACCACGTGAAGCCTCCATGCTCACTTTAATATTATATTATTCTCAAATGTATCTGAATTATTTATAGGCTAGCTTAAATAAAACTGATTTAAATGCATATACAGGCTTGTGCTGTCACTCATACCTCGGTAGCCCAGTTTGGCTCTTTCACCAAGAATGATCTCTTAGGAGATTTGAGTAGCTTTATTTGACATTAGTTCTTCTCTTTCTCAGGTGCTTGTACCATAGGAATATGCTGCGATTACTTTCTTCAAATTATTAGAAGAATTTCAGGTTTCTGTTGAAGTTTATTGCATGGAAAGTTCCATCTTTGACAGAACTAAAACTTTTTCCTTTAGATGCTAATTCTTCTTTCCATGTATCTTGCCTGATTTTATAGTATTATGTTTCAGTGAAAACAGCTAGAACAAAAGCATTTCAACTTTGCAAAATCTGAATAAGCAGTTTATGTCTCTGTTTTCATGGTAATTACCTCTAAACTTTCCCAGTATCTGTGGTTCAGTATCTGAACAAATTTCAGCAAATACAGTTGTTGGTTTTCAATATTGCATTGTTAATCGTGTTTCTCTGTAGGAGTCTGTAAAATGTACGAAGAGCATCTGAAGAGAATGAATCCCAACAGTCCATCCATTACATATGATATCAGCCAATTGTTTGACTTCATTGATGACTTGGCAGACCTCAGCTGTCTTGTGTAAGTTCAGTTATACAAGTCCATTTCAGTGACTAAGAGAAGTCAGAAATCTTCCATGTTAACTCTCACATGTTTTATGTGAGATCTGGTAAGGTTCTGGGGGGGGGGGTTGGTGGTTTTTTTGGTTTTAGTTTTTTTGGGAGGGGGGTTTTGGGTTTTGTTTGTTTTGCAATAGCTGTTAGTAAGGCAGCAGTATTGCAGCTGGCATACCATGTTGCCCACTCCCAATTAACTGCATCTGAATAAAGTGTTTCTAAACAAAGCTTAGAAACTGACAGTTTCCCTTGGATTTTAGTCACTTTGAACCTCACAGCATTTCAAATACTGAAGTCCAACCATTTAATACAGCTACGTATTTTATTAATGCTAGAATCTGTTCAAATTAGGGCTGTATCTGCCTTTGTACAGTTGGGGTGATTCTTAAGGAGGCATGATTACAAAATTTTATTCAGCTGAGGGCTGTACTAGTGGTACGGTAGAAGTCTGTAGAATTGCAGCCAACTGTTTATTTTGATCAAGATACAGCATGAGGGAAGTTTTTGTAAATCCTAATGGAGCAATTGAGGAACAGATCAATCTTCCAGAGAGCCCTAGCTAATTGTTTAAGTGTTCTTGGGAATACATTTCCAGTTCTCATCTGTGTGTTGAAGTTGTGGGCAAACAAAGGTGATCTTGTGTACTTTCCATTTTCACTATTCAGAACATAACATGGTAACTAAATCACTTAGTTGAGATCATGAGTACTTTCTATACCATAAATTTCACGGTCATGGTTTGATATGACAGTGATATCAACTTCGCAGAAGTTGTGTAGAACTAAGGATACAAATCTCATATGCAAATAACAAAAAGGATAGTATTCAAAATTCCAGAAACTTTTTAAGCCAGTGAGCATGTGATGTGGACATTCCTTCAGCTGTACTGCTCTGTCTGAAATCCCAGTGCAAGTACTTGTGCAGCTGCACAGTGAACAACCTTTGCCAGTTAATTCCAGTTTAAAATAAAAACCTATTTTTAAAAAAGCTGAGCATCAGATTGCTTTCCTTTACATTCTGATGTTCATACAGAATCTGTTACTGATAGTGACTTATTACAAATGCCATTTACCAGAGTTTTCAGCACAATAAGTAAAACAGAATTACAGTTTGTGCAGTTGCTTGTGCTTAGACATTCTGCCACATTTGATCTCATGTGTCCAAGTGTTGGGCTGATGCAGCTCAAAAGACACACCTTGTTTTAGTTTATGTAATGGACTGAAGCTAGCTACTTGCTTTAGGATGTAGCAACTGTTTTCTAGTACAGTCTTTTACCTTTCTTAGGCTTATAAACTCAGTGTTGTTGCAAATTCTACTCCAGCTTAGAGGTTTCCACCAGATGGCATATGTAGCACATAGTGTACCAGACATGGTTTGTGTTCATGGAGATTCCTAAAGTACTTGCTATCTGGTCTCACAGTGTAACATTATGAATGGATTTGGGCAGGGGCAGAAATCAGTAGCTTTTCCCAAAAACTAACATTTCTTACACTGCACTGAAACTATTACTAACTGCTACTATATCAGTATGTATTGAAACTCTTTCTATGGCCCTTAACAAGCCATGCTGGGTTTTAAATAACCAAGCTTTCTTAGAAACAGTATGTTTCTAAGGGTTTTCTTAGGGTTTTATCCATAGGTAAGAACTGTAAATTATGCTGGATTGAGTTACCTCTGGATTTTTACTTAGCTTCTTACCAATGGCCATCTCACCCTTCTTATCCAATTAGAAATATGTATACCAAGATTTAAAGACTGACTGAGACTTCAGTAGTTCTTGAAGCATTCAGTGAAAGTACCATCTTCATCAAAAAACATTCAACTTTAAACAGCTAAGGGAGGGCATGAATCTACACAGATAACGCCACACAATTTGCTTTCATTTTTCAGCCTAATTCTGCTTCATTTCAACAGTATCTTGAGTAACCGAGTTCTCTGGCCCTGGCAAGAAATCTTGCTATCCCTGAGCAGCAAAGAAAATACATCAGTGGGTTCTTGTTTCCAGTTTGCTTTTTATAAAGTGTCCTTTTTTGTTAGCTATAAGTTTGTTAGTGTTTACCTCACTGCCAACTGGCAAGAATCCTTTGTCATCCATCTATGAGACTACCTTTGCTCCTGGAAAATTGTGCTTTTATTCATTTTCTAAAAATTGCAAACAGAAGTGGAACACTTGAAAACTCACATGAACACTTGCTTGAAGTAGTGTTGAAGCAGCATTTGGCTCATTAAGAAAAATTAGATTGTTTCCTGGTGGAACATTCTGAGCTCCAGGATATTGAGGTGCTCCAGCTGTTGTCTTCCATAAGTAATTATATTCATTAATTAAAATGTGAACACACTGTGATCCAGTCACTCAGTAGTCCTTGGAGCATTAGTTTTATTTCAGGTTCTTACTGATCTGCTGGGTAACTAGTTTTCAGGGAAAAGGATAGATTTCCCATCTATTTCTGATATTACTTGTGTTCTGTACACAACTTTCTGCCTCATATACTTGAGGACAATTTTTTGTGAAGTTCTTCTGGTAAATATACTACACAGGACAGACTGATACTACATTAATTATTTTTTTCCTCTCTAGTTACCGTGCTGATACTCAGACATACCAACCATACAATAAAGACTGGATAAAGGAGAAGATCTACGTCCTCCTCCGCAGGCAGGCCCAGCAAGCAAGCAAATAATGGGGGCACCATCATTATGTGGGTTTGGGGGAGGGCTTGGACAACAGGTGTGTACAGAGTGTAGTAGTGAACGTTTTGTATTATAGTCATCCTGTTGCCATCTTGTTAAACTCTTTAGCCAGGACTGAATGTATTGTTAGAGATGCAAGGATTTTGTTGGATTTTACTTTTTTTTCAGTGTAAATGGAGAAAAAAGTGCAACATCTTCAGCAGAGTTTTAATTTGTTTTTCCTCTGGTTAGCTAACGGTCGTACCTTATTTGAACCCCTGGGGCTGTTCACATTGTACTTCACCACATTCACTGTATGTGCCCTTCTGTGGGGTTTCCAACATTTAGTTATGTCCTTGAGACGGTCTTAATGGGGAATAAAAAAAATTACCCTTTAGTTAAACTTGAGTGTTGAATTTTGTGTTTTCTGCCAAACAAATTATATCTTTCTTGCCTGCTTGCCAAAGAACAGGGCTTGGAAGGTTACATGGACTGAACCAACAGTTGTTTGCTGTGTTACGGAGTGGCTCAACGTCTGCCTTGCCAGGATAACTTCTCTGGCCTAGTCTTGACTACTGTCTTTCCTGGGGATCTTTGGGTAACACAGCTACCCTCTTGCACATTAAACTTGATCTCTCTGCAAGGCATTTATATTCATGTAAGAGTGTCTGCTCTGGGATAGGTAATGGGTAAGAGCAGGCTGAATGCATCACATCACAGACCCCGTGGATTAGTCTACCTCCGTACTTCCTGAGAATGGAATAGGCAAAGGAAATTATTTTGATGGGGGTCTGCCCCAAACTGCATTTTCTCTTTACAAAGAATAAAGCCTTAACTGCTTACACTCACTGTAAAGTTATATCTCCCCCTGGATATCTTGAACGGTGATGTCTCTGCAATTTTGCTGTGCTGAAAAAGTTTGGATTGGAAGACATATTAGACCAAAAATAGAGCAGGTAGAAAAGCAAGGCTGGCTTGGTACTTTTGACTTGGCCTTAGACTAGAGTTTGTCTACTATACATACAGATGTGACTCTTAGACTGTGCAGGGGTACTTAACCAGGAGCAGTTCCAGGATTAACAGAGGAATGCAATTCTCACTAGTGCACTTAACTTCCTAATACACATGAATAGTTTCTGATGGACCTCACAGCAAATGGACGGGCTTTAAAGAATCTGAGGCCAAACTGGCTGTCTATAGTAAAGATTTAGCGAAAATATCTTCACTTAAGTCATAGCTTAGAATCAAATTACTGAAGAGACAAAAGTTCTTAGAAAGATATCAGGAGAGGGTGTTAAACTTTTTTCATAACACGATTACAAACCTTAAATTAGAGATTAGCCCTACTAGCTCTACCCACTTGAAGTGACCAGGAATCAATTCAAATTGCTAACATAAAAGTGTGCTTCCCTTAAAGAGTGCTTTTCAAAACATAGGTCAGAAGTATAGTAGTCCACTTAAGGTTAGTTAAATCTGTAAATACTTCTGTATGGAAGTTCTCTATTCAAATGCAGCTTGACACAGTAAGTAAAACTTAGAAGATTTGCTATTGCCCCATGCAGTAACATTCAGGTTTAATATAAGCAATGTTATTTGAACAGCTTATGTGGCTTATCCTCCTGTACAGCAAGTAGTAAAATAACATGTTGTTTCCAAACATGTTCGGGTTTTACTTCTGGTAAACATTTACAATTAAAAAAAATCCCATATTCTCATTAAAGGTGCTAAGTAGGATGCAATTTTGCAATCTTTAAATGAAGCCACATAAACATCCCTTCTCACTTCCTATTACATTAAAAATAGTGATTTAATATTTTCCCCATTCTGTGAGCTTGCTTTCAATTTAAGGAAAACCAGCAATGTGAGCTTTTTCCTTATTGTGAAAAGTGCAAGGAGCATGCTGAATCTATGGTCATCAGGAACTTGAAACATAGCACAGCTTTTCCTTCAAAGATAACCTAAAGTTTGCTCTGATTTAAAAAAAAAAAAAAAAAGAAAAAATCTTCCCCTTTCTTGGTTTTGCCTCTAGTGTAATAACTGTGAGCTAAGACCAGTAAACAAGTACAAAACATGAATTTCTCATGTGAGAGCAGAAAGTGGGAAGACAGTGCTTTAAAGCAGGTAGTAAAATGTTTCTTCTTTATAAAAGGGACTTTGTGAAGTTATGTTTTTTGGAAAGTAGAAGGTAAACAAGTTTTAGCTTCAAGATTATTTTTTTTTTTAACACTTGAGTGGTCATCTTGGTGACTGAAGTTTTCATGGAATTGAAGAGTGCAAGTAGTGTTCTTTTTATACTTTTAGAGCCCAACTTGGTCTTCTGCTGGTATACTGTCTGTAGACCACTTTAAGAGAAGGGACTTGGGCATCATCTCTTTTCCCCCTTGTCACCCGACTACAAGTCTTTTTCCTGAAATAAGCTACTAGCTGAAGCTCTCCAGTGCATAGTTCTTGAGCTGCTGTTCTGTGTATTCCTCTACAGTTGCCTTTTATTTGATTAACTAGTCATGAAACACCAGATTAGTTGCTTAATTGAGCAGCTGACTGAATACACTGGAAGGAAAAAATGTGCTGCTGCAGCTACCTGCTGTGCAACTGGTCAGAAAGAATTGGGAAAGCTGTCTCCAACTAATCACTGCCTTCAGAAATACAGTGAAGAGAATTATGAGCATTTGGAAACAAAATGTGCTCGTACGCTGGCACTCTACTAACAGTCTGCTTTAGCAGGCCAGGTGAAAAATTGCCCTCCAGTTTGCTGCTGGGCTCTTTTCCAGGAAAGGATGAGAGCAGTGCATTTAGGACTTTCTCCAGTTGCCCCTGTGGCATAAGACAGCACTTCTACTGAGACAAACATTTGCCCAAGTTCAGCTACTTTAAAAGCGAGGTTTGTCAGCAGCATTTTGCAAGTAAAGCCATAAACAAATTGCATGATTATAGAAGGTATGTCAGAAAAGAACCTGTCATCCCACATGTGCAGATTGTCTGGTGCTTTGGTACTTCCTGCATAAAGGACAGGTACGAGTAGAAGTGTTGGTCATACCTGCTGCAGTGTGGGTGTAAATGATAAAGGAAATTATATCAGCTGTTTCTGCAGCTGCAGGGGAATGGTACAATATTGTAAAAGAGAGAAAGAGTGGAATTCAGAGACCTAGTGTGTCCAGGTGTGGAAATACTTCATAGTTTTTTTTCTAAAGCAAGCCCATTAAGCAAACCTAGCCTCAGCCCGGTGAGCTGTATGAGCCCTCATCCATTGCCAGGAACAGAGAGCAGCAGAGATGCTTGCTTGCCTTCAGCTGGGCTTGTGGAGCCATGAATCGTACTGTCTTTTTAATCATGGAATAGAAGAGTCCTCATGCAGCCTCTGGACTGCCCAATACTGATTTCAAGTTGAGGCATGACCAGAGCGGTACACCTCCTCTCTTGGCATGGCTGTTTGCCAAGAAAACAGTAAGATGAAGTTTTTGAGATGGCCAAGTTGGTCTGAAAGTTCACTGCTGTTGAAGGGCACAATGCTGCTCCACGCTACACGCAAACAAGATACTGGGTGTTGTGGGGAAGGGGACAACAGGACTGCCAGTCAGCACCAACAAGCAGCATAGCTAGTCACTTAAAAAAAAAAAAAACAACCTCATCTGAGGCTTTGAGAACAAAATCGAGCATGGTAGACGCTGTTGCAGAAAACAGCAGATAAGTTGTTGTATAATAAAGGACCAGTTTATCCACCACTGCATGCTCCTGCCAGTCATTAACAGACTGATGCCCAGGGGCAGGGGGAAGATGCTTGACACTGTTCCATTGATTACTCTTAATTAATACTTTGGTACAGGCCAAAATCTTGCAGTCAGTTCAAGGACCTAGGTCTGATGTAACCTTGCTAGGATTAGAATTCAAGTTGTATTTGACACCACCATAACAACAGGATCGCTCTCTTACAGGAATCTCGCTCTGCAGCTTCTTTCAGTGTGCTGAAGGGGGATTGTGAAAAGCAAAATTGAATTGGTATTCCCACTTTGAAGGTGAAATAATCTAGGTGGTTAAAATATTTGTCTACAGTTTCGTCCATCATCACATTCATCTATCACAATGCATCCTAAGAACACTGGGAAAGTAGCATCCTCACGATTGTATCAGTCTGTTCTTGTTCTTAACACCAGCGGGGAAGAATAAGTAGTAGCCATGATCACCTTGTTCTCTTTATTAGTAACTCATGTACATGCTTTAGAAAAAAAAAAGTCAACAGCAAGAGGAGACTGCACCACTCACAGGATTTTTTAGGTTGGAAGAACCACCATTTTTTTCACTTGCATTAGAAAGAGGCAGAAAAGTTGCTGGCTGTGAGCTCATTACCATGTGCCAAGCAATGTGCTAGCTCGTATCACGCTGAAAGCAAGGATGCTCCTTAAGGTGACCTACTCTCAGAGGGAGGAAGGGAACGCTCCAGTTACTTTGCTTTAGAGTAGTGAACAGTTATATACATTTGCGATTCCCACTGAGTAATGGCCCGATTGTACTGGAACTCAGCTGTGTCAGAAACTCAATCCATCAAGAAAGCTAATAAACTGAAAAATCAACAGCAGCTGGATTACAAGTACAAAGTAATTTCAAGTCTCTTTTTCAGCTGCTATGAAACTGTTAAGTGTCTGCTAGACCCTGGAGAGCATTAAAACAAACAAATTATAAATTTTCCATTCTACAATTATCATAATTTTTTGTGGGGGGAATATTTTGGAGGGCAGGGAGGATAATTTAGTAGTTCTTCAGCAGGAGACAGGTTGTAACTGAGTCTGAGACAGCCTCAGGGAGCATCTGAGCCACTCACCTCAGGTACCCACTTTCCCTTGGAATCTGGGCGTGCTGACTTAGTATTTGTCTCAAGATAAAATGATACTCTTGCACGTTTATGTACAAGTTATGTAAAATCTGTTGAAATAGAGTTATTTTACAGCTCTGCCATATTAGTCAATTCTCTCAGGTTTTACTACACTGTCTTGTCTGCTATAACATTGCTTCGTGTTGGCTGAATATAATGTTCCACTCACTGAAGTAGCAGGGGAATGAATTTGCCACCGAGATACACTGAATGGGGGTGTTTGGTTTTGCACAGTACAAGGCAGCTCTCTGTTCTGACCCTTTAATAAATGCTTCATCCTCACTGTGTCTGAAAAGGATTAAAGTGAGACCCATCTGGATTTCTTACAGGGAAACAGCGTATTCTAGCAAGTAGTTTTCTCATTACTGTAATCTGAGCTACGCGTGTATGAACAGTTTATCTGGATGAGGTTTGGGCACAGCTCCCTTTTACAGGTTTTATTCCTACTGTTTGTGCTGAACCTGCATGCTGCATATCCCAGCTCAGTGCCATCCCTGGCGGAGCGTTAGCACGGGTTTTGTTATTAATTTCGTACACACCCTAGTTGATCTGCAGCTGCAACCACTGCAGTACCTCCACAGTCTTTCCAAATAAAGCTGTTACTATACACCGTTACCTTAGCATCAGCCATCAGTGACGTACAAACAGCTTCTGCATACCTTGTATTTGTGCCCTGCAAGTCCTGGAGAAGGGAAAAACTAGGCTGTGTACTGAGGGGCTGTGTTTCTGGTCTCCGCCACTGGCTATATATGACCCTTGTATGGCCCAGATCGCTCAGTCACCGGTGCTTCCATCTGGTGTATTTAACTGCTGCTCAGACAGCTTCTGCATCGCTCCACTGACTGCGGGAAACAGGCGCCTAAGTTTAAACTATTACCTTCTTAGTTACCTAGAGGATGTGGATTCACACCCCACCCCCTTCCCCCCAACACAAACCTGTTGCCCAGAGGGGCTGGGGAATAGCTGTCCTCGAGGAAGCTGAAGACCTGACTGGACACCACACTGAGCGACCTCCCCTGCTTAGAAGACCCACTCTGAGCAGGGTTTGAGAGGTTACTTCTGGAGCCTTCTTCCAACCTAAATTATCCATCACTCTATTGGACACATTACTGGAGCATCCTATATAACGAAGAACGGGGAACCTAAGCTTTGAATACCCAGCCTGACCAACTTCACACAGGCATTTGAACGCAGTGTTCCCCAGGCCGCTCACAACAGTGCTGCAAACAGCAGGCTTGCAAGCAGTCATGAGTGGGTTTGCACGACACGACAGTAGTGTACACAGAGCTAGAGACACTGCGACTAATCCCCAGTGACAGAGAGAGGGTGGAGAGCAGGCAGATCTGATCTTCTTCTGATGTTCTCCTTGAATGAAGGGAGGTTCACAGGGGATAGTGAGAATTAATGCCTTGTCAGAGAGGTTTAGTCCGGCAAGACCATCAGACCTGCCACCCAGGTGCGCCTTCCCCTTCTCCTCTGTACACTCACACATCCCACAAGCCCTTCTAGCCCTCAACAAACTAAAATAAAATTCCTGTATCAGAGATAAAAGGTCTCAGAAGTCTGTGATGTACTGATAGGGAAAGCTCAAGGACATTGCAAAATGGCAGCAGAAGGTAAGAAGCAGGCTATGCATGACAGAGAGAAGAGCAGTCACACCTGCACCCTTGCCCCCACCCAAACATCCCCTGCTAACCTCTTTGGGAGGCAAAGGCATCCTAATGCAGTATCCAGGAGTGTGCTTGCAGGGGCAAAAAGAAAGTGAACACTGACAGGCCTAGAAATAAACCTTGCTCTGCAGTTCATTCTTAGCTACAGCTACTCTCAGGTTCTGAGCAGGAAGGAAATGGGAAGAAAAAAAGAAAAAAAGTCTCTCTCAGTACTTGATTCCTGAGGACATTCTTAGCTTACACATCTATTCTGCTGAAACACCGAAATGCAGCACAAGCACCAAGACACAGCCACAGCAGAGCAAGCAGAGTCAGCATCCAAGTCTTCTCTTGGAAGAAGGGCATTTCTCAAATCCAGAATCATTTGTTTTCCACCCTCATCATCTCCAGGAGCTTAACCAGTACCAAAGCCACGCAGCTTTCCTTACCTGGCTTGTAATGCTGTCCCAGAAGGCACTTCTCAGCTCACCCACCTCCTCCTAGACTGTGGGTTATGTGACTTTCATTTCAATTTCTATCCCTTTATATGCTAGAAGCCTCGTTTTATATTCTTTCTCCAAGTTACCTCTCCCCTCATCTCCCCAGAAAGCAATCATTCCCCACCTCAATTTTGCTAAATTAACAACAGGTGAGCAGTAGTTTCTTCTCCTGTTGTAGGTTGCTTTGTCTCCTGCTCATCCTAGCGGTTCTCCGCATTTTCTCCTCTCTGAGTTTGTCTTTGGTTGAACACAGTTATCGCTCTGGGTACCGGCAGCTCTAAATGAATTTTACCAAATCCATACGGTGGTAACGATATCTCCATTGTCGTAACCAAGAATGAATCATTTAATGCCTCCTAGAATTGAATGTGTTGTTTTTGTGTTTACAACACACTTGATCACTCAGTGCACCCTCTGTCTGTTTCCTCTGTTATCTCCAAGTAAAAGCACTTATTATTCATAAAAAAGAAACAACTTCAGCTAGAAAGACTGAGAAAGAGACACGTGAGAATAACCAAGCACTTAACGAGGACACTCAGCTGGGATATTCCAGAGGATTGAAGGCCTGTCTGAAACGAGCAGCGTGGGGACTATGTTAACCACAAATCTGTGTTGCTCTGTTTCTTAGCAGAAAGGCACCCAAATCAGGTCAGCCGTAGCTCCAGGAAGTATTTCCCTTAAGAAAATCTCAAGGAAAAACAGGCACCTTCCTCTATCTTATAATTAATGGACTAATGATCAGATACATACAAGCACTCTATGTTGGGTTTTTATTTAGGATTTTTTTTTTTTACTTGACTAATGTTTTCCACACATCTTTTGCAGGGAAGATGAAAGTGTCTATGCAGATAAGGAGTTGCAATAGGTAGCGTCTTTCTCCATGTATTTTCCACATATTTTCCGAATTTTTTCCACAAGCTCGGTGTTTTGGGCAGGCTGTCATGAGAATGACAGAACTGGAGATGATGTAACTCTACCTGATGCGGTTACTGTTCAGGAGCTGTTTACTCATGGGCTGTATGAAGACCCAGAAAATACTTGCCCCAGAACGCAAGTGGTACTGCAAATTAGTTGAAGTATCTACTTCATGGCACTGAGTGGTCTTTAAAGTGACTGTTAACATGGAAGATAACTTCTTTTTGTAAACTTAAATGCAATTAATAATACTGATTTAGCCACATCCACATTTCTTTGAAGTCTAATGCTTCAGCACTCTTGCAATTACTTCTCCAGATGAGTTCTAGGGGCTTTGGCAATTGCTTGCTGCTGCTGCTGCTATTTTGATCCTATGCCCTAGGAGTACACACTCGTTACTGAAACTCCATCTGAGTCCATTTAATGAACTGCACGAATCAGAGCCCTGCAATAAACCCCAATTAGGAATGAGAGCGCAGAGAATATTGATCCCCTTACAACCCTTCACAGCTTTAAGGATCTGCCTGGTCACTCATCGCTACAGCAGGCACGGAGCCCTCCTTCCCTGCCAGGGCCCTTTCGTTAGCTTGCTGGGATTACGGTCAGACTAAGATGGGATTGAACAGATCAGCTGGTGGGGGCTCCGGGGTACGGGGGAGAGCCCCCACTTAACCTTCTCACACATGCTCACAGTCCTCTGGGTCAGGTTTTATTACTATCTAACGCAGAGGAAATTTCTACAGCAGAGCTTGCTTTTCCTCTGAGCAACACCGAAAAAAGAAAAACCCTTTGATATTTTGTAATCTGTTGTACTAATGGCCACAAGGTCTGGAGGCTCTGAGTTCGCGGGGTTCACAGATGGTCCATTACCACGCAGAGCACACCCATAAAGGGGTCCCATGAACTCCAGTAACTCAAGACCTCCAGCCTTGTTTGCAGTATACTACGGGATAAATAAACCCTGTGGTAACGAAGCACACATTATTCAAATTGGATATTTGAATAAGAATTTTGAGAAGTGTGCCTTTAGAGGGATGTATAACATCCCAGCCAAAATCCAGGGCTCAGAATCAGGTATTTTCAGACTCTTTTCCAGGCGGTACAGTGTCCAGAAGCCCAGATCCAAAGGGTGTAAGTGGGATTTGAATTGTCAGATCTCACACTGGAATCCAAAAAGCCTCTATTCAGCTGTGGTCCAAAGCTGGATTCACCTCAGACACACACATCTCAGTCTTCACACTTCAGGATCGGCTCCAACACCTACCCAGAAGCGCTTTAGTCTCAGCTGTGTTCAGACCATCTCTGTGAGTTACTGCTAAGGGAACTCATCAACAAGGTGTTCCTCCATGTCCCTTGCTTTGACAAGCCTGCTCAGGGCACAGCCATTGCGAACAAACACAAAAATAAAAGAACAGTCCCTGCTTCCTCTATTTCACCAAGCTGTACAGGCTCATCTGGGGCTGGCAGGAGGGATTAGAGGGCAAAACACAGAATGTCGTATGGGGAGACTCTTTGGAAATCCTTGGTATGGAATATCTGAGGATCAACCCCACCAGAGGGAATTACCATTTACTAGCAGCAGCTGGGGCATTTGCATGGCAGGAGGGTCTTGCATTCCAGGCACTGCTCTGAAGGCTGTTTATGAACTTCAAATTAAATGGTTACAGCATAAAAAAAAAGCAAAGTAATTCCTGAAGCAATCTCAGGCTCCAGAGACAGAAAGCTCTCGAAGCACTATCCTGGAATCTTACATCCTTTGCCCAAATTAAGCTTTATTATCATGCAAGTCGTAAGGCAGAGCAGCTTTAGCAGGCAGAGCTAAGAATGTCTCCACCTTGAGTAACCCCAGATTTCCAGAGGGTCTGCTCCTTCATTAATATATTGCATTGGTACAAGGGTGGTAGTGATTCCTGACAGCTGTACGACGTGCAGCAGGCAGACACCTCCTGTTCGTAGTTCAGCATGTGCTAAAGATGCTCCTGGGCAAAGGGGCTGCGTCTGCACCGGCAGGTCCTGGTCCTGCCAAGGGCTCTTGGATGCTGCAAGCAGCCACCAGTGACCCAGCTGTGTCCTCTTCTGACCTGGGAAAGAGGAGCTCCAAACCACGTTCACTCCAGCTTTTCTACCTCTCTACCCCTCACGAACTCAGTGCTAAGCTGTTCTCCAATGTGGGGACCTGATTTAGTCTGGTGCCAGGCTGATGTCATTCACTGACACGATTTATTTTCACTAAGATCAAAATGAAGCTGGTACAGGTGGAAAGGGAAGAGTTTCCCAGAAATTCAGACCCCTTCTCTCTCAGGACAGACAATTTGTGCTCAGGAGGTTTCCCTAAGAGCTTCAGCAAAGGCTCAGTGCTTGCAGACACCTGCCAAAAAGGTTGAGAGTAAACAGAGGTGATGTGTGACACATTAAATATTGCTAACGAGCATCAGGTGTTTTCAGGGGAAAACTGTTCCTCATCTTAGATATGGTAATTATTTAAAAAATCTATTTAGCATTTAGATTGCTTAGGGGGAAAGGAGCTTGGAGCGGTTGATTGCCTTGAAAAATGCTCTGGTATTAAGTGGGTCTCTTTGAACATCGCTTTCATCTACTCAGACAGAAAGCAGAGGTGACACTTCAGCTCGGTATAATTAGAAGGACTTTGACATCATTTGGTTGTCCTTGTCAACAGCATTATAATGCATCGCCTCTGGTTAAAAAAAAAAATGCACACAACAAATCTCACACAATAGCACTTAAGAGAGTTAAATACAAAAGATTAAATGTGCTGCACTGGAACCTTGAGAGGAGCCATGAAAGAACCAGCCTGAACATCGGCATTCTGTAATTTAACCCCAAGCACAGGACCCTGTGGTATGCTTTCAGACTTAGCTCCATCTGTCGCATTTTTAATGCCCATTTTCATCAACAGACATTTACGGCTGCAGCATCATCAGATCTCACAGGCTGAGTGATTTAAACTAAACAAAACTCTCGGAAGTGAAGGCTCCCATGAAGATCCCAGGAGGTAAGAGCAACTGCTGAGTGAGGGACCAAACTCTCCTGTGGCAGCTGAATATCTCAGCCCGCAGCCAGGCTGCACTGTGCTAACCTGTGCCAGCAAGCCTGGCTTAGGGGAAGGTTTAAAACTATTCAGGGCTGGCCGAGAGGACAAAGAAGCCTGAAAGCCTAATACACCAGGCTGAGCAAATCCAGCAATTCAGAATCATCTCTGCTACCATTTGCTTCTTTTCCTCAAAAATCCAATAAGTGACCTAGAAAAAATTACTTCTGCCTCAGAGAGGTCCCTCCGTGCCCGAGCAGCTGCAATACCACTTACATGCTTCCTGCCCTGCAGCACGAGCAGCAGCAGAGACAGTGCAGGTATTACAATACCCACGTAGTCAAGCCTATACCTACACAGCAGCTGTCGTCAGGCTGATTTCAACGGGGAGAAGTATCAGTGTGTTGAGCAGCACGGCAGATGAACAACCTGAGCTAGGTGGGGTGTTTCAAAGGACACCCCGGGAGGATCTGTACAGAGCATCCCTGCAGCAGTGCCAGAGCAGAAGGCAGACCCGCTTCAAGCATTAGCTGTATCTCCCTCCTTCCTTGTAGCCACTTCAAGGTTTAAATGTTATATTACCAGTTTCCCTGTGTCTGCTGCTGAAGAAAAAACCAAGCAGGATAACGACTGAGCTCCCCACCAAGCCCTCAGTCTCTCCTGCCTCAGGCCAGCTCTCTGCTGCTGCTTCTGCCTCAAAGCCAACGACTGCTGACCAGCACCATTCTCCCAGCTACTGGCATTTCTTAAAGCCAACAGTATTAAAATGCACCATCAGAAATTTAATCCAAGCAGGAAGAATGATTTAGACTGAGTCTGTTTCCCAAATCTGACAAGTGTAAACACTAACGAACAACCCCCCCACAACCCTGCAAAAAGAGGAGAAATGCAGCAGTGAGGAGAAAGTCCACCATCCATTTCTGCTAAGAAAAACATTTATCTGTTCCATCTCCTCACCCATAAAGTTTATTTAAAGACCAGAAAGGAGAAAAGCCACTGCTCACCAAGCCCAGTGCCACAGGGGGGAATTGCCTTTCTCAAGCTGCGCTGTGAGCGTGGCAAACTCAGAGATTGACCATGCAAAGAAAAACCTCAACGAAGAATTAATCAACTTGCAGGAGAAGATTGATTAGAAAACACCAATAACAAAAATGGTTCCTCTTTTCCACGGAGAAAGTGCTTTTCTAATGTGGCTGAATTAAAGTTCCCATCATGTGGCAGCCAGGTGGAACGGTTCCCAGCTCGGAGAAGGGAAGGGAGCACTGGGAGCTGATGTGACAGGTCTGCAGTCACTGAGGATCCCAGCTGAACACATCCTTTTTGCTCTGTCCCTTGGTAAGATGAGGCAAAACTCAGAATTAAATGTCCCCATTATGTGTTCTCCACTGAATTTCCAGCTGCAGCAAAGGCGGCTCTTCTGTTTATTGTAAAAGGGAAGGAATCACCAGGATGAGGGGTGGAAAAGATCTTCTAGTTCAGGCCTGGCCGGGTTTGGACTGTCTGATCCTCACTGAGATCCTGAGAAACAAGACTCAGGAGACGTTTCAGAGAGAGACAAGAAGAGAAGTAGGTGGGTGCAACCGGGTCCAACATCTGGGCTGGGACATCAGCCTCAGCTCACCCCAGTGCCCCACTTTCTGCTGCAGCCTGAGACAGAGACACCCTCACACCAGTGCAGCCCTGCTGCCGGCTCCGTAACGTCCCTCCGGTGGGAGCCAGGCTTGTAAGTCACACCCTGAGCACTGTTCCTGCAAGTCACGCTGGCTGCCTGGCACAGGCCAAGCTGTCCCCTGACACAAAAAGGGGACAGCTTGCAGAAGGTCTTGTCCACAGTCGTCTTGTCCTAGAAACACCCCCCAGCCATCACAGGAACACTCCTGCTCCTTTCACACCCTTTTCTTCTTTACCCTGCTGCTCTACTACCGATCAGGCTGAAAAGCACTCATCAGCCATCTTCCCATTTCTTCTGCTCCAGAAACCATGGCCACATTTGGGTGCCCTCATACCTATTTCAGCTCTTCCCCTTCCACTGCTTTTCTGCTTGCCAGAACACTGGGAACAACACTGCCTCTTTTTTAGCAAAGGCAAAATTCAAACCGCCTTCAAAACACGCCAGCCTTGAAATGATTTCTGGTTTGCCCTCATTATATGTTGGGAGGACTGGGGGAAAAGGTGTTTTGGTGGGTAAAGAAATTCACACAAGCTCTGGTGAAATGAAAAGATGTCACCTCTTCAAATAAGCTGTTTTCTCTACTTTTTATGCAGCTGCCCCACTTCTTTGAAACCTTTGTGGTCACTTCTAAAATACAGCTCCACTGCAGGGCCAGTTCTGGTCACCCAGCTGCTGAAGGGAAGCCAAGAGCAGGCAGCAGCAGCCCTACAGGTTAAACCTAAATAACAGCCAGGAAACCCCCTGGGGCAGCGACACGACATGCCAGGGTGCGAGATGTAGCGGGAACTCAAGAGCTGGGGTGAAGCCCATGAGAGCCCACAACCACCCCAGAGTCCAGCAGCCACTGCACTCACAGAAACCTGGGGCTGCTACAGAGCTGGCGATGCTGAGATCCACCCGTCCATTGAGACTGGGATGGGGAGAAGGCAAAGCAGCCCTGGGCTCTGACCACAAAATTCAGGGAGAAGAGCCCTTGGGAAAAGAAAGTTGAGACAGATCAGGAGGTGTGGAGGGGCCCATGGGTGGCTTTTTGGGTCAGTGACCTCATTTTGTTCAGTTCCTGCTCACTAATTTGAGCATCCCCCAAGGCACCGGCCAGCTCATGGCCCAGCACTCTGCTGTGACTGCCCAGCTCAGCCCTGCTTCAGGCAGGGGTAAGCAGCATTGCTGTACTAGTTTCCATGGAAATCAAACCCAGAGAAGCTGGTTTCCACCAAAATCACATTAAAACACAATTTTGTCCCAAGTGGATTATTTTGTTACCTTTTCTCTCATTATTCTTTTTGCACCATACAGCACAGGTGAAGCTGGATTTATTTTAATGACTCAGATTTGTGAAGCACAAATCTCAATATATCAAGCAGAAGCTGGTATTTCTGTTCAGACGGGATGTCCCTGACTCAAAGACAGACAGGTCTGAACACACTTACCCAGTGTCATTTCCAGCACAGAAATACCACCTCGTTCTGGCCTGGTTTTAATTATTGGTCAGTCACTGGTGAGATTTACGCAGCATCTCTCAAACGGATGCAGATCAGTCAAGACAGCAAAAGGTTGTTCATCTCCCTCCTGTACCCAGCCTCCCATTGCCCAGTGGCACCTCTTTCAACATGCTGCAGCACACAAACGCTTGTCACACAGCTCTGGGCTGTATCACACCTCATAGAAACAAAGCCCTAGAAATGTGGATTGCAGCCCTGCTACCTGGTGCCTGAACTGGGAAGGTGGTGGAGGGGCCATGCCTCCTGCCCGCGTACAGGTGCAGAGTTCTCCACGGGGAAGCAGAACACCCCGTAGGGCAGCACGCTGATGATCTTTTGCTACCATAGCAGCAAAACAAACACACTGAAAACAAATTTTGTTTCAGGTAGATCTAAACATTTAATTTCAACGTTTGCAGTTCTCCAGGGCTTCTTTGTTTCCTGTTTAAAATGCTCCCAAGTCACAATGAACAAACAAATCTTAGGCCCCCTAAGAGGGAGGATACAGGAGCTCTTCAGCCGCGTGGGCCAAGCAGTACAAGACTGAAGAGAAAGGATGCAAGAAGGGTATTAGGATGCTTGCCCAAGGGAAGAGCAGCAGTCATGTTTCCAGGTGCTTCTGCAATTAGTACGTACTTCTAAAATGCTGAAGAGGTCTGATTAGAGGGATAGAGATACCCACCTCCACACAGAGGGTTTAGAGAATGGAGAGACATTAATTCTCTGTATCAAGCAAGTCCCTTTTAACAGACTGCAGAAAAAGGAGATCTCCTAGCACCTAATTTTCTTACTGAACACAGCCTGGAGAACATCTCTCTTTCTAAGAAATTAATCCACTTTGTGCTAAAATTAACTATTTGCGTATTTTTTAAAAAAACTCACAGCAACAAATCCAAACAACACATGATTTGCCTCTTGAGACAAAGCATTTACTGGATTTGACCTGACTGCTGTGGATATATGGTTCTTCTATGTTTTTAGCCTTCTACAAAGAAATTACTCCCATATAATTTTCCTCACACTTGGTTCTAGCCCCCTTTGATGCAACTGTTTCTACTCCCGACTCTTCTCCACCTCATTTATGTGCCAGTTCACCCATGTCTGACCTCATCCTCCTCAGAGGGGAACCCATCCCTCACTCATTTCTCCTTCCCCATCAGCCCCTGCCGATTTGGTTCTTCAGAAGATCAATATTGCGTCTTCCTAAACAGGACTAATTAAAGTCTTCCCAACCAGCATTACAGCCTGAGAATCTCCTGGTTTCTAGGGCACTGCAGCAGTCATCACTCATTGCTCAGGGCATCCATGGCAGGACCCCTACAGAAGTCCTGCTACAGAAGCAGCACTAAGAGAAAGCCCCAACTCTTCTCCTTTTTGTCGAGTTCCTGTGGCACTCAAACAGCAGATACGTTACCAGGCAGCACAGGGAAGCACTGATTCCCCACACACCAGTTGACTTCCAGCACCTTGCCCCTCCTTTCCTGGACAGAGGCTCTGGCCCCAGCTGATCCTGGTTTGAAAAAGCCTCTGTGGGTGAACCAGTAGACAGTTAAGCCCCAATTTTAAACTCAAAGCCTCCAAATTAACAGTGCTGGCATGGCTTGCTTTTTTTTTTTTTTTTTTTTTTTTTTTTTAATAAATATGG
>WKFP01015522.1:61868-138983 GCA_011057875.1 Pterocles orientalis | reverse complement strand
TGGGGAGCCACAGGACTTGAGGCTCAGCAGTGCACATGCTTGCAGGCATCTGTGTGTGGGGATGCTTCTCTGCCTTCAAGCTAGAAGACCTTTGGGAAGCTCAATAAGGAACAGGCAGGCTGATAGCCTGAGGAAAACATCAAGGAGGGAGTTACAGGAAGAATTAATTCCTCTGCTCCCCCAGCTATTTCTTTCAGCCTGTAAAAGCCAGTCCATTAACTGCTCTCAACTTTTGCCAGAAAGGATACTTTCCTGTCCAGCCAGCTGGGGAGGGCTTCTCCAGTTGTTTTCAACTGATACGCCACGACATCTTACAAATTGCTCTGCCAGCTCCTGCAGCATCCTTCTAGAAGCAACCCAGGAATCCATGCAAAGAACCAGGGTATGTACATCTGGGGTGACAAACCCAGAGACAGACAGAGGCAGGGACCGGGCAAGAAGGGATGGATGGTAAGTAAAGGGGAATAAGAACAGGCTGAAACACTTGTTTCAAAGTAGATTTTATTTCAGGCATTAAACAGATTCTGGCACATGCTTTCTTCAAGAAAAGGGAAAACAAATCTGGGCTCCACGTAAATTACATCTGGCAAAGTGCAACTTACAACTGAGTGGGAAAAAAAAAACCTTTTGAAATTGATTTCTGTACACCAGTAGTTTCAGCTCCTCTTAAATAAACCCCTGTTGGTTCACAGCACATAAAATTACATTGGATGATCTGATACAATAACAGGTTTCTTAAAGGGCATTACCAATGCAAATGCTCTGTCTTGACAGCCTAGGGGGCTGTTTAAAGTAAACAGGAAAACAAGGGTGAGCAGCTGCTTGTTCTGACTGTTAAATAAACAAATTGCTGGGCCAAATTTGAGGGCTCAGTCAGTTTGCTTTCAAAAACCCCACCAGAGTCCCGTTCCAAAACATGGCACTGTGTGGACCTTGGGGGAGAAAGCAGAGGTAACACTGCTCCTCCTTCCCTTCAGTGCAAGGGAAATGGAAAGTATGCTAATAATGAGTTGGGACAAGACTGAGGAGAAGTTTAGTTTGCCCACACTTGAAAGCAGCCTTTTGTAATGCACCTCCTTTCCAGTAATTGCCAAAATCCACTGGAAACCAGTGGCTGCCAGAAGATGATGGGGGGAGGTCTTCACTGGTCAGGCAGGAAGGTCCTGGAAGCAGTGCTTGGGCTGACAGTGGAGGAAGCAGTGGGCAGGTGACCTCGGGAGAACATGTCCAAAACTAATTAGGGCTCCCATAGTAACTTTAAATGCTCCTGGAGTTAGGAGCTGACATCTAGCATATCCCCATCCTTTCCCTTCTTTTCCCTGTGGCTGGGGCACCTGAAGAAGGAGAGTGTCCGATCTTCAGCTGCCCCTGCTCACAGCCCCCAAGGGATGCCAGTTCACACTCTGCCAGGTGGGGAGCAGCAGGAAGAGAGGCACAAATCAACACAGCCAGTCCAGGTACCTCTGCTCTGGGGGCCGTCAGTGACCTCCAACACCGGAGCCAAGCACAAAGTCAAGGACCGTAGCCAGCGTGCTGGCAAGAGCCCTTTGAACTAGGGTTGCCCAAAGCTTGGAGGCTGTATATAAGCAGGACTCCTGTGCCCTGCAGCCGTCAGGAGAATTGTTTGTAGAGGAGCTGGGTCCTAGTCCCAGCACAGTTACGAAGAAGGAACTGCAAGAAAGCTGCACACACACAGTGGGAGCAAGAAGGAAGGAAGCAGCACCGGGTGAGGAGTGAACATGCTGTTAGCTGCAACCCTTACGCTGCTGGAGAGTGAAATGGGAGAAGCTCAGATGGTCTGCTTAGGATGCATTTTGATAGAAATATCCAATCCTTTAGCACTTCATTGTATACAGAGCTTACATACAGTATCTGATCTATGGCCTCTCGTCTGTCTTTGCACCAACTTTTTTCAAGCCAGGTGTGTGAGAACTTGACTGTTCCTGCCTCCTACTGCGTAATGATGCTGTTCTGGAAGTAGCATCTCCTGCACATTCTTCTTTAAAAAAGCAATTACTAGTAGGATGGCATCTCCCCTCCCTCCTGCCCCGGTAGGTCTGCCTGTCCTGCCCTCTTTCTGTTCCAAGGCTGTTTTCTTTTCTTCTCTTTCCTGGCCTCAGTAGTTCAGGCCCAAAGCATCTGTACACAAGGAAAGGGAAATCTCTGCAGAGTCAGTGCCCCCATTCCCACACAGAAGCGTGGCTGCGCCATGCTGTGAGCTTGAGAGTAAAGGGAAGGGAACTGCCTCCTGAGTTTTCACAGTGCAGGCAGGTCATTCATCTGGTTAATCAGTGTCAAGGTGATGAGCTGATGTCAAAGTGAAGGGGGAAACAACGACTGAATTAATTTTTTAAATAAAGGAACCAAGAACAGAAAACAAAACATCCAGTTCTCACACAAGCGCTTCTGAGCACACGCAACATATGAAGAACAGAATCTGTTCTTCTGTCAGCTGTTTGGGCTAATACCAACACAGGAGAAAGAATTAAAAAGGGATACAAACATGATCAAAAGCAGCCAGCTGTTCAGAATCCAAATGAACATCCTGTTTCTTCTACATCAGATCAGAAAGGACACAGGTAAGCAATTGCCTACTGCAGGTGGCCCCAGTGTCTGGTTCCCCTGCCAGGCTCTCGGAGAGGAGGGCTGGTTTACAAAACCTAGCTCCCAAACAAAAATGTAACACATCTAGTAGTAAAAGGTAAAGTTGTGGGGATTTTTTTTTTCTTTTATTTGAATAAGTAAGCTTCCCCTGGCAGGTCTGAAAGCCGACACTCAGCTACAGCTGCCTGGTAAATGGGAGCGGAACTGGGATGCTACCTACAGACACCAGTTGTATTTGGTATTTCCAGAACACAAAGGAAAGATCTCTCAGGGCAGCATTTGTGCAAGGGGCAATTTCAGCTTCACCAACTAACCTTCCCAAGGTGCCCACTGGGAGGAGAGGTGGGTGTCCCAAGTGTAGCAGCTCCAGGCCTTTTTGCCTCCTCTTTCTGAGAGAGAAGGGGGGAAGCAACTAGACAGAGGGACTGGATGCTTATCACGAGGGCTGTGTTCACGAGGGCCATGCAGAGCTGGAGAGCCAGAGGGCTGCGCTCCTGCCCAGCCAGCAGCAGGAAGTCTGCAATGACCTCGGGGTGGTCCCCTTCTGCCTCTCGCAGCAGGGAGCTGGGTGAGCTCCTGCCACACGCCTGAGCCAAGAGCAGTGGCACTGTCAGTGTGCGCTGCCCACCCAGCTCTATGCATCCCCTTCAGTGTGGGGTGCAGCGGGCAGCACCTGGTAGCACTGGGAAGAGCAGCCAGAGAATGGTTCCACCTTCCCTGGCATCCCAAAGCGTCAGCATCTGTTTCTGACCAGCTCCCTGAACCCAGGGCCAGCTGGGCTGCTTGTGGGCTTGGATCACTCATGGAAGCAGGGCTGGCCTTCCACCCCTAAAAAACTGGAAGAAAGAATTCAACAGGGAATAGTCCTGAAAACAATCCCCGGTTATGGTGCTAAACCATATTGTCCATTTTCCAGCTCTGTTGTCAGCATTGTGCCCCATTTGGTTGTGAGGCAGCTGCTGTGGGCAGAGGAAGGAACGGGCCCACCACAAAGAGGTGACAAACCTTCCCCCAGGGTCTGCTCGTTCCTTCCCAGCCCCTCCATTCATCATGATGACTCTTCTTCTGGCCAGCCCTCGCTGAGACACACACATGAATAAATGATGAACAATGTTAGAGAGAAAAGCCAGGGAAGCCAAAGAGCTACCAACATTCATATAAGCACTGTCTAAGCTGTTGGATTGAAAGTTGTGAACTCTGGATGCAGAGAAAGGAACCGATGGGGAGAGCTGCACTGCAGTTCTAGTCACTCCAAGTATCGGGCTGGGTCATCCACCCTCTGGGCACAACTGTGCACAGACATCAGCTACAAAGGAGAACTTAAGACAACAGATGGGAAGATTCCAACAACTCTCCTCATTCCTTTGTCACCCCCAGCCTCCTCTCTAAAAAGCTCAAAAATACCAAGTGCTCAGCTGAAATGGTGGCTTGCAGATGGGCACAATGAAAACATTTAGGGAAAGACATACAAAACCATTCCTCCCTTCCCAATCCCCCTCTGTTCCCAAAGTCTCATGCACAAAGAAACAAGGAGATCTCTGTGCTACCATCATGTTGCTTGTAGCAGCTCCCACTGTTGGCCAGGTACATCTGCTTGGCAAGGGTTGGTCACCACTCTCCCAGTCTGGTTTTCCAGGCAGAGACCGCTGACAAAGTGTTGAATGAAACTGCCTTTCATCTTCCACTTCTGTGAGAAGACAGAGAAGATGCTGTTACTTCCAATTCACCAGGGCACTGTGCCTCCAAGTTGAAGGAGAAAGGCTGAGCATGAACCTCAAGTAAAACCCAAAAACTGGGAACACTGAAAATCTGGGTATGGGCAGCATCTCCAAAGCAATGGTTTCTTGTATTAACAATACTTGGAGTGTGAGTTTAGAAGAATTATAGGGCTAGATATTCAGAAGCATCTAGAAGGCAAACAGCACAAAAATCAACAACTAGTAGCATTTTCAAAAACACATAATATTCATAATTTCCCTGCCACTCTTTGTCCTGCGTCTCTAGGCATCCAGATACCTGTCAAAACCTGAAAGCCTTCTATGGTTTCTTTACAATTCAGAAAGCAAAGCATTGAAAGCTCTCCCAACATGGAAAGCAACCCATCCACAGAAAGCAAAAAATCACACTTCTTGCTGCTTGACTAGATTGTATCTATCTCCATTCCATATCCCCTCATCTCTCATCTCATAAAATTCAAGATTTTTATCAGCACTACAATGAAAGCTCTTCACAGCTCTGCACCCTTCTCAGCTGGCTCTTCTTCGTAATCTTATCTGTCCTGCCAGCATTTCAGTTTATAAGTGTCCATTTGACAGCTTCTTGGTGCATACTGCTCTGCTTTCTGCAGTGCTGTCCTCTGGGGCTGCTCCCCTCAGAGCACATCCACAAGGTGCCACGTACAGCCCTTTCCTGAAGGTCCACTTGGGTTGTGCTGCTTTCCAGGAAACAAAACGTGTCCTCACATTGTATTGCGAGTTCTGCTGGGAAAGGGCTGTACCTTTCATCCCTGCTGGAAAGAACTGGGACCACTGTGGCTGACAGTAAAGAGAAAAAAGTAGAAACAAGTCTGCGGACTTGGGAATCTCCCAGGTGAGGCCTCCAGGGGGGTACAGCTGAGACCACCAAGTTATTACTCCAGGCTCTGGGGATTTTCACATCCCTCTTTTCAGCCACATAAATGACACAGCTAGAATTAGGGTCCGGGTGCTCAGTATTCCTAAGCTGTTTACTGACTATGAGGATGTTCTGGCTAACCCATGAGTGATGAAGACGTATCACATATTCCTCCAGGACTAAATACCAGAGGCAGGAGCACTTTGCCAGCACTGCTAGCCCCAACTGGCACAATACTACTAGAGAAGAGCTGTTTGTGCAGCAGGAAGAAGCTGGTTTTAACAGGCAAGGGGGCAGAGGAATGTAGTGATGATGGAGAGGAAGATAGGATGCAGTCTGTGCACCGCAATGCCCTCACAAGCTGCTCAAACCCAACGATTGCACAGGTCCCAGAGCCATCTGGCTCTCATCTGGCAGATGTCTCCCTGCAAGCAGCTGCGGAGGAGTTAATACCATACAGCAGCAGCTGTAACGATGGAGTGCAAAGCGGGAGGTCTTCCCTGGAAAGCAGCACCCTGGGCCCAGCTGGTGTGATCTCTGCACAATGACTTCCCCACCACTGCTTCCCAGGGTCACAGACACCTCAGTGAAGAGCCTCTTGACCTTCTCCAAAGCACACCTACTGTGCAAAGGGAAACTCTTCCTTGCCCTCTACCCTCCCCCTGCCTCCCTGTACTTACAGAATCGTAGAGAATCATAGAGACATTAAGGTTGGAAAAAACCTCAAGGATCATCAAGTCCAACTACTTGTGAATTCCCAGCCTCCTCCTTCGCTTTCCTCCCTGCATGTGTTAGAAAATGCCCACCAGCTGCCTCTCCCACACCCCCCAGAGCTCATCAGAAGACCCTGCTGTAAAGAAGTGCGTTGTTATGAGATTAGAGATGGAGGACAAGCACAATTACCAAGAGACACTGGTTTTCTTCTCCCCACTAGCCACTGAGGAGAAAACCAGCCCCACTGGGAGGCTCGCTCATGTTATTCCTCCAGAGGCTCACTCAGTGCCGTGTCACCTCTCCATGCTGAGCAGGCACCCCCTGCGATGTGTGTACAGCAACAGACACAGCAGGACACCAGAAAACACCCACCAGAGCACATTTTCTGCTGCTAACAAACGACACCAAACCAATAAGCTTCTCAGGGAACCACACCACTGGAAAGCCCAGTGTTTCAAGTCACCCTGGATCCCTATGTTCAACAGAAAGTGGGGCAAGGGTGGGCAAGGGGGAGGAGAAATGCTTAAAAGGTGACAGAGCTGAATACAAGGCTCATCTGGGCTGTAGGGAGGCGCCAAGCATGGAGTTATAAAGCGCACTGACAGTAAAAGCCAAAGAAGGGCTCCTCATCTCACATGGAAGCGGTATTTTCAGAATGATGGATTCTGCCCTTTCTGGTCAGAAACTGTGCTTTGCTGCCCTCCAAGAGATACCAGAGCAACCCCCCTGACTTCACCCGAACGTTTCACAAGACCCCTCTGCCAGACCACAAGACTCTGATGGACAGCCCAACACCTAACCCTGCAGGGACACATCATATCTCAGACCCTTGAGGAGGGCGGGCAGTGGGGTGGGCAGTAGAGATGGGTGGAAACAGGAGACAGAATGCTTGTCTCCCACTGTCAGCCACCTCAGAGCTGGGCAAATTAGTCTAAACTAGTCATCTGGTGACATCCTTATGAAGGGATCCAAGGTACAAGCATGTTCTGGGAGAACCCAGCTTTCTCCACAGACAACAAGGAGGGCCTGGACAGCTAACTTTGAAGTAACAGTGATGATGCTCATCTTCAGGAAAAACAAACAGAGCAGACACCTCCTGCATATGCAGCCAAACATTACAGAGTCCTCTTCCATCCTACACCCACACATTATGACTGGACTGTACTTGGACAGAAAGCTTTTGGAAGATATAAGCATCACATAATCTGAAAAATTTTGGCTTGAAAAATCCTCCTTAGTCTCACTTTCCAGTCTGCAGATGGAGATAATACAGTTTACTGGTCAGAGCAGGTTTGGAGTCGAGATTGAAATATTTATTTGAAATACTGTGTCTTGATACTTTCCCCCAATGTCAACAAAAACATTCCCCACTCTTTTGTAAAGCTCTCCATCTTTATTATCTATCACTGAGGTGCCAGGATAGAAGAACTTCATGTGCAATTACTAAGATAAAAGTCAGAAATAGCCAGTCCTCTTCTACCCAATATATACAAGAGCTGAAAGTGTTTACGCCAGCATAATTTTTCAGGGTAATCAAAAGTCAGGTGCTTCCAGAACAGACAGGTTTTCACTCCTTCTCTTTTTTGATAGTCTATATGAAGTTGGGTTTGTCTGCACCTTAGGTAATATGATACACTGAGAAGCAAGGTGGGAAAAATTTCCCAATCACGTCCAAAGGCATGCAGGACTTCAAATACTGTTTGTCTCACAAGAAAACAGTGTCCTAGTTTTCAGGCTGAGGCCACATTCCTTCAGCACATTTTAATGAAATATGGCTGCTTAATAGGATTTCTTAGCATGCTTCTTGTTCTGTTGGGAAATACTCTGCCAGTGTTTCTCATTTTAATTCTCTCGTTTTAGTGTCTGACTCTCACTTTGCCTTCTATTTGTCCTTACTATAATACAAATTAAAACACCACTCCCACCATCAGTCAGAGCCAAAACCAAAGCTAAGGGCAATAATTTATTGTGTATTCAGCTAAAAAAAATGCTATTCTCCAAATAACATTATGGATAACATCCATCTGGTTTTAAATTGAGTTCTGATTATGCAGAATAGCTCTTGGCTGGTCTTCTGCTAGCAGTGCCAGCTGTTGTTGTTGAATGACCAACAGGATCATGATGCCAAATAGATTTTGGTCCTGCTTCCTTTCAGCCCAAGGGAGAATACTCTGACAGAACCAAAAACCATCTAAGTTTTGGCCATTGTCTTGTATCCTCCTACTTGAAAATTTCTAGACTTATTTTGAAGTAATACTCTAGATACAGCTCATAATACTGTAAAGCCTCTGCCAGAGTTTTACATATATGTTAGATGGACTGTTGTTAGCACTCAAAAAATAACAAGAAATTTATCTGCCCTGTGGACATGCTTAATGCACAACAGCTGTGTAGCACAGGCACAAACTCAGTACGTTTGAAAGCAGAGAGCAACTTTAGGCGCTGTATGGTGCTGTCATAAGGATGTAACCAATCTGCTCTGGTGATGCTAAAAAAAACAAAGCCATCACATGCCCCATCTTTCATCAGAAATCCTGCTTTTGCATCATCCAGAAAAGTCCAAATGTCTTCCACCACAGACCTCTGGTGACAGTGACACCAGAGACATCCAAAGCTGGTCTTTCATTATGTCACCGTCTCCTCTTAAGATGTGTGATGCATGTTGCCCAGGCTCACCTCCCTTCACTCAGACCACCTACTCAGGGCTCTTGCTTGCCACCCCACCTCTCTGAAGCAGCTCAACTTCTCTTCCTCCACTCCCATTCAGCCCCTCCGGCTTTCTGAGAAGCCCACTTGAACTGAGGAGCAGCTACACTCCTGTGCAGTTTGAAAACACTGCTCTCCCCCCTGCACTCACACTTCAGCCTGTGAGTATCCATGGGGAGACAGGCAAGGTATAAGGCAATCGAGGGAGTTTGTTCCCTCCAGCTTTGCTCTTTTATTTCGCACTTTAGTTTCTACAGCAGCGGCCATCTCCTCGAGCGTCAGCCTCCCACACATCAGGAGCTGGGCTTGGGTGACATCCTACGCAAGGGGGTTCTGCATGCCACTAACCCAGGAAGAACAAGACTGCTTCTCTGTCTTGTCTCTCTGCTGCCAGAAACACGCCTTGTCAGCCCAGACATGCATTCTCAGATGACCCCCTCTAGAAAAGAGGAGGAGAAAGAATGGGATAGTTTAAGCTAATTAAAATCCAATGCTAGTATTAACAACAATCACTGTTGTGTTTATGGAAGGAAGGGACCATAACAACATTGCCCAAGAACACTTTATAAGCTTTACAAGCAGAAATCTGAAATGGGAGTTCGGCACTTCCAAAAACCCCCAACCATTTCAGAGCATTTCAGCACAAATTAGATTAAAAATTCAAATGCACTTCTCTCACCTCATCCCTTCAGCCACACAGTAATTCGGAATGGCAGCTGTGATTCAAATCAGTTTCTAATTATTTGAAATGCTTAAACAAAATCCTTGCTTACAGTCAGTCATCTAAATCATCTGCTAGGTCAAGTCCTTGATTTAAGTGCAGTTTGTCCAACATAAGGTAATGGAAAACAACAGCTCACATGCTTAAGTGTATGTGCATGTCTTTATAATGAGCCTGTATATAATCAACACACATCAACGCTCAATAAATCCCGTTCAGCAGCAGAATGAGCCTGCTTGTGTTAGTGCGTATTAATCTCTCTTCTGGCTCACTCCACCCCCCTTCAGGGGACCCTTGTCCTTCCATGACAGAGGAGGTGGGGAAAGACAGATGATTTTGGCAGCTGCTAAGAGTTCTCTCTGCTGCTGAAGAAGAAAATGCTGCAAGGCACCTAAGGGAAAGCTAAGTGACCTAATTACACAGCAAGTGGGTGAGTGGTTACCAACAAGAGAAAGGAGCAGGCAAGGACAGCCCACCTGGGACAGCCTTGCAAGGCTAATCCGAACTCGGAGTTTTCCCAGCGTATTCATGGTGACAACTCTTCAAGACATTTTTGCATTAACCAGCCCTCCAGAGGAAAGTCTACACAGGCTTTCCATAAATGGGCAAGCCTGGATTTCAGTGCTTTCTTTCAGGAAGAACTAAATTCAGAGATTCATATAGTATTCAGAAGTACTGACAAAAGAGAATACTGCTGAGTTCTGGTAGCAAGCTGAGCCATCTCCTACCTTTGGGTTACCAAAACAATAGATGTGTCAGAAAACACAGAGCCAGCATAGCCTTAGAAGACAGAAACTTTGTTTTCTCTTGGTATAGGGAAGCACAGGAACTAGGGATGAAACAAGCCCAGTGCACTGTCTGCTAGTGCTGCGTTGTCCCCTGTTGTGTTTTGCCCAGTTCTGATAAAAAGGCACATCACACCTCTGCGAGGGCACCCTTGCCTTCACAGCAGCCATCTCTTACCTTGTGCTGTACGGCAAAATGACAGATCAGGGATGCACATCTTGGAAACAGCGTAAGAGCCATACAGCTGCATTTTGTTGGGAACACTGCTGCTATGCATTTTTCCTCAGTTTGGGTGGAACATACAGTGCTTTGTGTCAGTCAGTGTTTCTCAAATGAGTTTGATGCACTTACTTTTAAAGGTCTATTCACATGTCCAAAGACAGCACAAAGAACACAGCTCTCCCACTTGTAAGTAAGAAAAGAAATTACAGCACACAACACCCTTCCCTTGGGTATCTCAAACCATTTGCTGCTTATCTGCCCCTCTCTGATGCCGTGCTCCATCCACGCACCGATCTGTCTGAATATAAATGTACCCAAGGAGCAAAGTCCGGGTGCTGCTGAGCCGGAGCTAACCACACCGCCAATGGCCCAGGCAGAGCAGACACCCACACGAGTGCAGTCTGTCCTCCCTGCTCTGGTCACGGGCAATTTCATACATCCACGCTTACGAAACACACCAGAGGGAAATGCAGAAGACGGAAGGGACTTTCATACACTTTGGTAGCACTTTGGTAGGTTTGCCCCTGCAGGCTGCACTGATGTGGGAACAGTGATATGTGGCAATGGAGGGATTAAAAACAGGCGCACAGTTACCTACCTGTCTGCTGTCTTTTTGATTGCATGCTTCCAGTGTGATTTGAGAGCCAGCAGAGAAGGAGGTAATGGAAAGACACTTGTCCTGCTGTCTAATTAAAGGGTCACTGAATACCCACTCCTTTGGCATAAGAAAAAGAAAGGTTCCATTAGGATCGTAACAGATCCATCAGAGGATGGAGAAAGTTTTTTCTGTCAGATATTTTAAAAACCTCTATCCTTTGTTCAACTCTTACCAAAGGCTCCCTGGGAAGACTGTGGCAGTAGTCTTCACCTGATCAGAAGTTTATGCTCAGGCTTGGTGCATCACGACTATTTCAAAGCCTGCAGCTGGCTCTCCTGACCATCTGAGCTGTCTGATCACCTTGGATCACCCACGCAACTCCCGGCTCTGCAGCTTTACAGATTTAGGACCACAAAGCAGGGAGGACCCAACCCCTGATTTACAGGATGTATAACTGCTCCTGCATATTTTACATAGCAGACATGTTCTGTAAGAGGCCTCTGAGACCTATAGATTGTCAAGTGAAGCAAAACACATGCAAGCATATCCATGGGCTAACATATATCACCAGCACACATAAAGCATAAGCCACTTCATTTTTCCCTCCTCTCACTAGATGGATACCCAACCCAATCAACTATTATTATTATACTTTCCCCAAGGAAGAAATACAAAATGCAATGAGTTTCAGAGATTTCAACTGGTAATGACATGGAACAATGAGTCAGATTAAATGGCATGTTGAATGCTGGCTGCAAACTAATTTCCAACAGTTAACAGCTGTGAATATGTATTTGCTGGCATAAAACATCCTCCTGTGACCATTAACTGTCTCAAGCTCCTTCACTGCTGCTTCCGGTCACCAAAAGGAGAGGCTGAGTGCGTATCCACCCAGCTCCACTGCAGTAAGGAGAGCTGCATCAAATTACTGCAGATGGGATTTTGGCTATGTAAACTCTATTTGGGCTTCATGCTAAAATACATCTGTAAAACAGCACAAGTTCAAGCCATCTGCAGCTACAGCTGAACTGGCAGACCAAGAAACGTTTCTGATCCTGGGGAAATCTCCTACCGCCATGCCACAGTACTAGCCAACCCGGGACCGGTTCTGGCAGGTTGGACAATGAAGCAGAGCACACCCAAGCAACAGACTGAGTGGGTTGCACGCCTACTGCACAGACTAGTCACACTCCAGAGCATTCAAGTGCTACCTGTGGCCTTTGAGGGATGAAAACCTTCCTACTCTATGCCTGACTGCTGGGTCTGTTGAGTCACTAGAGCTCTAGGAGATGGGCACACCTTCTTTTTCTGCTTACTATTGAAAACATGAACAGGGCCAAATTCTTCCTTCATTCACCGCTGTACAAACCCACCAAGGCCAGAGGTGCCTTTTCATTCAATAAAAAGTGCAGAAGGAGGAGCAAAGCACCAAACTGAAGTCTGCCTTACCTGAGTGACAGGTGGATTGCTCACTGTTCCTTTACAGATTCCCATGCCAGCCAGTGTATTCCCTGGGGTATCCTGTGCCCGAGACTCCAGGCAGTTTCCTCCTTGTTTAATTATTCCTGGAATCAGTTCCTTTTCAGGAACCCTTGAAATAAAATGACATGGCACTTTGTACACAGAAATGTCTATTTATAAGGGCATAACCAGCCCCTTACTGAAACACAGTCCTCTTTATTTGACAGAAAATGAATGATATCATGCTAGCTATCTACTGGAAATGCCTGGAAGAGGCAAAAGCCAACGGAAAACTTGGTCAGAGGGCTAGTACCCTTTTGTTTCAGAAGGCATAAGGTGCTTTAGGTGCACCCCAAGTAGTTCATTGTGATGTCTTTTCTGAAAGAGGCCATTGCCAGTAAAAAGCCGTATCCACACTTATTTATCCTGCTTCTGCCTCCCCTTTTCCAGAGTCTTCCTCCCAGTGCTCACACATATTCACTCTCTCATTGGTAGCAATACAGGAAAGATCTGTCAAGGCCAGGCTACAGGTGGATGTTTTAGCCTCGACCCACGCTAGCTACAGACTTTGCCTGACTGAGATGTAAAGGTGCAGGGCCAGCCTGTGTTAGCCAGCAAGTGCCAACAACACAGCTCTAGCCAGGCTACCTTCCAGCACAGCAATGCCACAACACTCCTGCATCCCGACCAGAGGCAGGGGATGCCACAGGCACAGCTGGTTCTGGCATTCACCGAGTCTTTCTCTGAACCACCCGCACACCTGTGCTGAGGCTGTCCAGCTCTACTTGGCTCAACTGCCTCCAGGCAGAGCATCCAACAAGCAGAGACCAAGCATTAACTGGGAGGGATGCAGTGCTGCAGCACTTGTCTACACCCCGCACTTTCAAAAACACCTCTGTTGCACATCTCTGAGGAACAGCTGTACGGGGCAGAGCAGAGGGCTGCCAAAGGCAGGAACAAAAAATTATTTGCAGAATTGTGATGATACAAGCCAGGAAATCACAGGAGGTTTCTCACTAAAAAGAGGAAGAGGAAAACCCTTTCCAAGCCTAAGTCTCTCTTTTGCCCACTGCTGCCAAGGCTCAGCTGCCTGTTGTGACCCACCTCCCAGATCCTTCAGAGATTTCTACAAGCAGAGAACTGACTCACTTGAGCTCGGGGTAGACATTCTCCAGATACCACTGGAAAGATTTACAGTTGAGTTTGCGTCGCTGCTCCACTCGTTCTGCAACACTGGAAACACAGGCAGGTTGTTGAGGATAAGGTAGTGAACAGGAGGGAAGGGAACAATGAAGATCAGCCAGGAGGTTTGAGGGAGACTATATGACTTTTCCCCCTTATTCTCCCACCTAGTTGTTGCTGGGTTCAGAGCACTAGCAGTAACCTGAGGTGAAAAGGAGGAGAGAGGCAAGTGGCAGGAAACAAACAAGGCAGACATAAACACCTTCAGAAAGCAATTCTTGCACTTCCTTTGTCTCAGCATAATGGCAAGGCCCAGGTCCTACAGTGTTAAATAACAGCTTGCAGTAAAACCACTGGAGGATCATGAAAGCATTTCTGCCCTGGGTGCCCCTGTAGAGGCATCCTATGGAACTTGCACAACCATCAGCTCCCGAAAAGGCCTAGGAAGGGTGTGCATGTATATACAAACGGTTGATCTGTGCGTGCTAGAGCACATCTCTAGCTCACGGCAGCAGCTCTAGGCTCAGTTGGGTTTCAGACCTAAAGAACATAATTATTTGCTCTTAAGCAGTTTTGGAAAAGGGAGGAGTACAAGAGGAAAACAACTCAACAACTCAGTAACTCTGCTGCAGCAGTCCTCTCACTGCTGATTTGCTTGGCTTTAGCTGGCTGAAGAGGAAGTCCTACTGAGCAGTGACACTAGAGGCTCTCCTCTCTAAGCTATACCACTACATTTGTGTATTGGGAAGGACTTCCAGTTGTATCCATGCTCCTTGCCACCCTCAGCCCACAGAGGCCACTGTACTGCCCATATGAGAAGGCACTTAGATCCCATATTCATATCAAAATTGTGCAGAAGGAGGGTCCATTTTAGGCCCAGTAGACAGTGATGCTGTCAAAGGCATTTACATTCTAAAATTTAGATTTAATGCAGGTTCATAGAGCTGTTAGTACAGGTCAAGAAATTGTCCAAAATCAACTCCTACAGCTCTGCTCCAGCTCTATTCAGCCAAACCTGCCAGTAAAGCTGCTTAGGAAGTCTGTGTGAACAAGAACTGCAGGTTTGGCTCTAAAACACATGAGCAATAGATCCATGTCCAATATGCAACAGTCCAGGTTTCTTCACAAGCAGCAGGGTTACTTGCTATTTGGCCCCAGCTCAGCTGCTGCAGTCAGCTCAAGGACAGATGAATTAGGCTGGCAGAACTATCTGTACAAAAATATGTAATGCACCACAATAATAAAGCATAATGTACAACAAAAAAGTATGTGTGGGTCAGACCAAACATGCTTGTCATCAAATAAGCAGGAGATGCATTATTACCCAGAGCACGTAGCTACACATTTGAGATACAACCACATTTGGCAAGTCCTTAAACTGATACACCACTCCTGGTATCTTCTATGCTTATTCGGGAGTCATAGAGTTTGTTAGCACAGAGAGCAAGCATCCCAGGTTTTGGTGTCCGTCACTCATTTTTGGGTCACAAAGAACACTTAAGCCCATAACAGCAAATTCCACGTGGCTTGGAAACAGCTTTAGCAAAGGTGCTGTCAGGAGCACAATTCTGCACAAAAGTGGGCTCAGCAGGTGCTGGGGATGAGTCACAACCAGACTGTGTATCTAAATGAGATGTCTCACCGTTGGCCACGCTCTCTCCTGACCTACAAACCAGCCAATTCACTCGTCAGGAGAGAGGGGAGTGTTCCAAGTGTAATTGGCCCCATGGGCCAGCTAGCTGTGCTTGCCCCAGGATTCTACATCCAGGAACTTTGGGTCAAGCCCTAGTAACTGCATAATTCACATTTCCAGAGCAGCTACATGCTGTGTTAGAAAATATTCTTATCTATCTGTTTAAAATGTCTGGCCTTTTAATTTCATTACAAATACCTCTGACCTTCTGCTAACAAATGATTTATGCAGGGTTACTGAGGGAAAAATAAAGTGAATTAGAAGCAAACTTTATTAAACAGGCACTCAGGGTGCAACCTCCCTGCCAAGCCAGCCATTCAGAGCACCTTTGTTTCCCACACTTAGCCCCAGAGAAGATCCAAAATCTCTATTGCTAGCACAGGGCTTACCAGAGCTCTCCTACCAAGGTTTGGGAGCAGCTTACCTTCCAAATGACTTCCCAATGGCAGATGGCCGGGCCTCATAGTAGTACTGCTTGTATTCATCCATCCACACCTCTGCTGTGCGCTTGGTGTTCCTGCATGGGGATGAGGAGATGCTTTGCTGAGTGCTACTAGAGAACCTGCCCTCCTAGCGAGCAGGCACTGGGTGGGCAGACCCATGGCCTCTCTGCCACGAGGGAGTTGGGGACTGTCCCAAACACTGGGCAGTACAGATGGACACAGATTGAATGTGTTAAGTTTGCAAAGCCTTGCAAGGATGCTTTGGTTCAGAAGTTAAAATTACCACAATTTTTTCACACATGCTCCCTCTGCAGAGACACCTGGACTGACTGTCACCATCACCCTGCTTTACAATAAACCCCTCCCCAGACTAGAATAATGCCACAGAATAATTCAGCTTGGAAAGCACCTCTAGGTATCACTTGGCCCAACCTCCTGTCCAAAGCAGACTAGCATCAGGTTAGGTCACGCTGTTCAGGGTCTTGCCTGGTTGAGTTTTGAAATCTCTAAAGACAGAGATTTTACCACCCCTCTGGCACTCTGTGCCAGTGCTTAACCACTCTCAAAGTGGAGCACTTTGTCTCATCGTTTTTCTCTGCCCATCTGTCCTGCAGTGGAAGTTGTCCTTAGGGCTTGTCTCAGAGCACAAACAGCTCAGCAGGATCTCTGAACTCAAGAGCAGCTCAGAGACACCAGAGATGACCGATACACAGGCACGTGTCGTAGGGCAGCATCCATGAACAGCCAGCGTCTCTCTCTGGGGCGCTGCTCCCCACCTCCATTGCAGACTGAGGAAGAACAAGACGCACTAATACAAACAACAGAGAAGGGAACAGGTTTTGTTCTCAGAAAACAGCAACTCATCCTTCCCTTGAGAACAGATGCTCAGCCACAAGCTGCTCTCCTCTGTCATCAGGCAGAAAGACAACAAAGAGTTCAGGCTTATTTAGACATGCCAACATCAAGGTGGCCCGGCTGCTACCAGGAACTACCCAACACCTACTTGATGTAAGTCAGCGCATTGCCCTCAGGGAAGTCATAGGGATGGCGCTTCCTGAACACGTGTCCCACTCGGCTGCAGGGAACGATCTCCAAGCTGCCACCGCACATCCACACTCGGAAAGAGAGCTCTGGAAGAGACCCCAAGAGTCATGCAGCTTCTGGCAAATCAGCAGCATTTCCAAGAAGGGCAACTTCAGTAATGTGCCTGAAAGCCTTGCCCCTCTGCTCTAGGTGTGTCGCCTGCATCAGCAAAACCGGGAAAAGCGATGCCATGCTGAGGAGTGGGGGAGCTACCAAGAGCAGAAACCAGTCTGATAGTGTGACTGTAAAAATCTGGAGAGAACTCTGCTACTCAAAGAAACACAGCTGGTCCTGAAGCTAAATTCAACATTTTGTTAAAGGATTAGAAGAACAGGGAGCTTTGATGTACAGGCGCTTATTGGCATCACAGAAGTGTGACCTCGCTCAAGTTATGGTTCTGTCCTTGCAAGATTAATCGCTGCCACACCGGAGGGGTTTTCCACTTGTGTTTCATGTAGCAGCGAGAAGAGAAGAAGGAAGAAGGAAAATGAAAATTAGTTGGGTAGTTTGGTAGTCCTTACTAAAAGGGCTTCAGATTGTGTAGACCGATTACTTCAAAAACTTAACTCAGCTGGGATCTCCCTCCAGTAATGCCTGAATTATGGGGCTCTGATGTTTAGAAATTAAAAACAAATTATGCATCTAGATCTAATGGCTGTTTCAAAGCATGTACGCACACTAATATCTTCCCAGCCTTCATCTTTCTCCACAGCTTTCCTCTCTAGCTCCTGGGAAAGGTTGTTTAAACAGCGTGTTTCTAGGGGGCAGGGGGAGATGGTACGTTTAATCTAACTTCTAAGTTAAAAAAAAAAATTATTCAACTGTATTTTGTGACATTTCTTACTAGCTCTTTTCTCTCCTTGACTCCTTCTTAGCGCTTGTTATTTTCCGTCTCTTTTCAACAGGGAGTTCCAGCTTTGAAGAGAGGAAGGGCTTTAAAAACAAAAAAAAGGCCAAGACATAAATTTCTGTCTGGTGGTGTGTCCAGCTGGCATTTAGTCTCCTGGAATGAGGTTCTGACTCACCCCAGCCTATAACAAAAACAGAACTCTCAATCTAGCATGCGTAACTTAAAGTGATGTCCATTTCCCAAGAGAGGATTCCTCATACCATATTGATATCTTAGGCACACAGACATGCTGCACGTCCAGGTTTGTAAATGACAGAATTCTTTAAAGAAGGGGTGAGAAAACGCAGACTTGGGGCACAGGAGAAAAAAAGAGAGATCAAACAGAGCTTTCAACCATCCTCTGATGGAAAGCATGGAGAACTTCTTGCTGTATATTTTCCAGGATGTGACCAAGTCCATATGTGCTTTAAATTACTTAATCACTGGGGCTTTCCACCATCACAGTGGGGAAAAAAAAGGGATTTACCAGCTCACATACATCTGGAAGGATATTTAGGCAACTGGTAATTGCTACCTGATCATTTCTATGTAGCTGCTGTGTGCGTAGAGCTTGTCCAACTCTGTGCCCTTCCCATACATTCTCTTATCCTAACTAGAAAAAGGTCTCAAAGAAGTAGTTTTGAAAAAACGGCCTTTGTGTGCAGGGAATGGCCCACCTCACCCATGCAAACTAGTCAGAACCACTCTCCCACCTCACCTGCAAATGATGACCCTATCCAAACAGTTCCTTTCCACTCAAAATTATAATTTGTAGTAAAAATAGTGTTTCAGAATATTATCAACATTCTTCCTTGATCACAAAATCTAATTTTCAATTAAGTATGGCAATTCTTTTTAAGAGGGTAAATCAACAATTCTCAATACTTGAAGGAAAATTAATACTTTTTGTTGTCAAATATGGGTTGGTTTCTACCCCTCAGCCGTGCAACAGCAACAGGCTCCATTTAGAAGCCACTGCCTGATGATTTGTTGCCTCACATTATGCTGAAGAGCTGAAGAAAAAATAGCTTTAAAAAAGAAAAGTAGTCTGTTTTGGTCTTAAAGTACCTTCCCATTGCCATCATCACAGCGGTGGTATGGCAATGTGACTCAGGAACAGGCCCCATCATACAGGGCGCTGTGCACTTAGCTTTGCCCTCTAAGCAAGGAGTGGAGGTGCAGGATAAGAACCAAGTGATGGAAGACAATGAATTTACGGGGAAACCACATACAGCAAGACTGGCAAGCCCTGTACGCCTGGCCCAGTCCCACACAGCCCGGCCCAGCCACTTCCAGGCTTTGCAAGAGCAATTTCAAGGAAAATGAAGCAATTCTGTGGAGGCTGTGATCAGCTCTATGTGCAAGAAGGGCTGTGGGTGTGCAGGTAATTTACTGCCACTTACAGCAGAGAGCTCTGCTTATGCACCAACCACTGGGCTCCCAGGTGGGCAGAAGTGGACAAACAAAAGCCTAAAGAAATATCCTTTCTCTGTCTTTGGGGTTTACAGCTTTCATACAGCTGCAGCTCGGAGGCTGGCAGCATGGCCAAGTGGTTGGTCTGCAGCTGGAGCAGGGCTAGTGACAGCAAGGAGCTGAGTTTGGCTGTGCAGAGGACTCTGAAGGACACGGGAGGGGGGATCTTCACACCTGGGTAAGGACTGCCTGTTACTTCTGCTTACAGTGCTCAGCACTGCTGAGATCCCAATGCAAGTCCCGTTTAATCTCTCTTTTTAGTATCATGAATACCATAAAGATGAAGCAAGACCTCAGAAAAGAGAAACACAAGCACTCATTATTAGAGACTTTGTTTTAAAAAAGTGGTACCTTGATATTCTGTTATCAGACAAAAATATTCCTGGTTTCAGAGAGACAGAGGCAGCTCTCCCAGCAGTGTTCAGAGAAACAAAAGTTTCCTCTTCCTATTTCTTTCTTTCTAATTGGTCCTCCAGGTGTTAGAAAACACCATATAAATTCTTACTTAAAGGGATTTATGTACAAGTAAATTTATGGAAATAACATTTATGGAAACTGTAGAAACAGAATATTTTTTTGACAGCATTAGTTACAGAAAAGTCTATTTAAGTTGACTAAAAGAGAGTAAGACTTTTATTATGTCTTCAGCTCCACCTGCATAATTTCTAAATGAATGCCCCAAATACCAAGAGGTCTCTGTGAACCTCTTTTCAATACTTTTCTTCCTTTTGTCACTAACACCTGGTGACATTACAGCATCCCTTCACAGGGGGCAGAGATGCCACCGTTACGTGCAATGAGATGGGTTTAAGCACCATGCCCTGTAAGAAAACAGCAGCTGAGTGGACGCACTACCTTGGGCCCCTGAATTCCTCAGATGTTTGTGATGCCCTAGTCTGCTTCTAAATGTTTGCATTCTGAATCTATTTGTACCCAAATTCCACTTGCAAAGAGGCTTGTTTTACCAGGAAAAACATCCTTCTTACCTATCGAGCCCAGAGAGCAACTCAGGCATATCTGGGAAAAAGGAACAGGTGTAAGAAGAGGGTGTAACAGTGACTGTGCACTTCAGAGCTGGGGCAACAGACTGGCATGTGAAGGACTGGAGGAATGTTCTCCAAAAAACAAGAAACAAATGTCAGAAGGTTCCTCTTTCTTACTTGTACTGTGGAAGCACCTGTGTAACAGTGCATATGCCTGTAAAGAGAGTGATTGTCCTGACTGCAAAGTCTCAATTTACTTTACACAAAGCTGACAACGACACAATTCTGGCCAACACGAGGGTTACCTGACCTTGTCCCTAGCCTTACATCAACACGCAGATCAGATCTCTCTAAAGGAGAGTTCTGGCAGGCAATGATTCTGCATTAGTGTGTCATTCCCCTGAAACACCGTAAACTTACCAAAATTTTCTCCTCCCCAGATGTCCATTTGAGTATCATATTTTCCCAGGTGGTTAAACCAGGACTTGTCGATCACAAAGATGCCTCCTGCTATGACAGGGGTTCTGGAAAATTAAACACAAGCCCACACAAAATAATCACATGCATATGTAGCACCACTAGCTTCATTTTAGAGGGGGGACAATTTGTCCAGGCTTGACAAATCCTATCTCATTTAAAAGAGAAAAATAGTAGAGCTGGGACATGAATCTGCAGCAGACTTCTGAGATCTCCCTCACCAGATCATCCTCCTGCCTCTGATAACAGAGTCCTGCAAGCACTACGTTAGCAATGCTGTGTCTTTTGCATTTATACAAATATGCACAGTGTGAAGGAATGATGGGGCACGGTCTGA
This sequence comes from Pterocles orientalis, assembly GCA_011057875.1. Lineage (NCBI taxonomy): Eukaryota > Metazoa > Chordata > Aves > Pterocliformes > Pteroclidae > Pterocles > Pterocles orientalis. Next base: position 117,998 of record WKFP01015522.1, on the reverse strand, counting down.
TGACTGTATTCTCCAAGTACACACGATGTGAGAGACGTTGCTGAATGTACTGCTCTCCTGTTAGCAAGCTGGTTGCTTCTAGAGTACAAAACAGGCTCACAAATTACACAGAGGAATTGAATGATACTTTCATGTTACAAACAGGGAGCTCTCTGCCTATACAGGCAAGCACTGCGACTTTTTCTATCAGGATTTGTCACATTCTACATTTCTCAAAGCCAGATACACAGCAATAACTGCTCCAGACAACAGTCTGTTTTGTCCCTGGACACGCATGTTTAGGAGGGGAGGATAATTCTGTGCCCAAATTGCTAGGCAAGATTCAGCTCCCAGGCCTGCTTTACACTTCTTGCGTGACTGTTTAGCTGCCTCATTCCTTAATTCATCACCTGGAAGGTGGAGGTAACTAAAAACCCCCAAAGGGATTTCTGAGGCATTCAGAGCATGGAGTGAGACCACAAAAACGAACATATAGAAGAAGAAGTGGTTTCTAGAGGTGGCATGCCTACAAGCCTATGATAGTATATAATCGCTATTCTTACAATATTCAGGGAGCAATATTCTCAGAATTAGGGTATAGACCTCACTGCATTCAGGAAATAACAAGAAGAGTTTGTCATCATCAAGTGAACTCTGTGGCTTTTCATCCTCAGCAAGGGACGCCCTGCACACTCCTCGCCATACAGGTGAAGGCTTTGTAAAGGCATTTGGAGAACTGTACACATTCCATCAGAGACAGCTACCTTATAGACTGAGTTGGGTCTGTTCTGGACATCTTCTGCTCTATAGGAATCTGCTCCCACTTAAAGTGAAGGCTCCAGTCAAACCCTGAGAAGGAAAAAAACACGTCAAATAAGTTTTGTTATTGTTTTTCTACTAGCGTCAGTGACAGTCTCCACCTTTACATCACAGGCTATCCCTGCTTTCCTTTCCTGACCTCCCTCATAGTACACCTAAAATGACAAAAGTCTATCCTAACGTAACTAAGAAGTCACCAGCCTCTGTCTTGGCATCCTCACCCCTTAGGGGTGATCTCTGCTCAGTTCCACTCCGTATCTCAGGACAGTGTTGTCAGTGTGAGATGTAATTTGATTTTGGCCAGTCTGTCTTACACTTCCCTGTCTGCCAAAGTGATGAGGCTCTAATCAAAGGATTTTGTGGGATGTGATGTATTCTGGGAGCAAAGGCCTGCACATCATTTTAAGCATCACCTCTTTCAAGTCTTTTTTTTTTTTATAGTTGGCCTGTGGTGGACAGTTGAGCACAGCAGTCACCAATTACACCATTGGTGAGGGTGGCCACAGAACGAGCAGCTTTTGGCAGGCAAACGGTGAGGCAGTGAATCCCAGCCACAGAAGAGGGAGAAGAGCACCAGGCACTGCAGGTGACCCCAGGAAGAGCTGCAAGTCCAGCTGCCAGGAGAGAGGTGAAAATGCTTTTGAGAAGATGCCATGAGATAGTCCAGCAGAGAGGAGCAGCAACTGGAAGTGCCTGTCGGACTCCACTGTACATGTAGTATAGGGAGGGTATGATGGTATGTTTAATCAGTTAACTAAGCCCTGAAATTGCAAAATGATGCAAGCTCAAGAGGAAAACACTAGATGGGTTTTGTTTTAATTCTGCAAAAGATCCAACTTTGCAAGTTGCAGGAAGAAAAAGGACAGGGAACCCACCATGAAAGACCATCACCGCTCTCTTGGAAAACTGAAGAGAACATAAACTATTTTTCATGCACCATCCCTCAGGCCTAACTTACACAAGCCATTCATTATACCTACCTCCCCTCAGATCGGCTGATGCTGCCAGGTAGGCAAAATTATCCAGGCTGATAACATCAATGATTGGACTCACCACTCGGGTATAATCCTGAGGGGCAGAGAGAAAGGGAAAAAAAGGAATTAGACTTTTCTTGAAGGTCTGGCAAGCTCCCAGAGACCAGAAAACACAATGCTGCACATGTAAATCTTTGTCTGGCTTCTCCAGTACAGTTCTGGTAGCTGAGCAAGCAATTCGTGGCCACTACATCCAACATGGAGATGGTGGGTATTAGCCGAAGGCAAGCCATGAACACAGAGAATGGAGCCTGGGCCCTCAACACCGCGGAGTGCTACTATGAAACAGCTCTTTATTTCCTGCCCAAGTCACAGACCATGAATCAGTGTCCCAAAGGTTTTGTGCTTGGTTTTGATACCTACTGACAGCATACCTTCTGCTGAGGTATGCTGTCAGTTAGTTGAATTAACTTATTACCATCACCATAGAAATGATCAACCCACTAATAAGGCATCTTCTTAACAAGTGAATCAAGACCCTACACTTGAGAATCGCAGCGCAAACTGAAAAAAACATAACACTATAATATTAAGATACTGGGGATACTTTATTGGCATTAAAGGGTATAGCTATTTACAGTTTCCTTTGCAATCCTTTTATTAAGCAGAAGTTGAGATTTTAACAATTTTTCAACACCATGAGACAAGGCATTAAAGACAGTTTTGTGACAGCTGAAATATGTGACAAAACTGAGAGAGCTGGCAATGCCAGAAACAGCGTCTTGTTACAGGAACAGCTGCTCGCCTCCATGCCTTTCCTACCAAACCTCAATTTTTTGCCTTGCAATAGCTCCTCCTGCTGTGGCCTGCTTGGCCAGGATGGCACACCCTAAGCGACAGCCTATCATTCATACATACACCCCTCCGCGCTGTCTGCACAGCCTGGGCACCCCCAGCACCCACTGGCAGCCTGGTGCTCCAGTCACCGCTCCAACCAGTCAATGCTCCACCTGGGTAAGGTAAGTCTGAATCTGAACCAGGACATACACCAAAAATGTAGAAAGTAGGTCTGAAATAAGCTGACTTGAAATCTGCTCTCTAAATAATACTGGAGTCAGCACCCAAGCTTTTGGAACTTGGATCCTTCCCCAAAGAAACTAGTGAGGTCCTTTCTGCTCAGACACCCCTGTGCTTCTGCTGCTGCCAGCTTGAGTTCACGAGCAGCAGTAAAGCAAACATTTATGGGCTTCCAAGATGGAAGATTTATTGAGCAAGAATAAAAAGCAGAAGCTTTTAAGTCATCAATCCTGAAGTTTCGTCTTCTTCCTTTCCTTCATATTAAGCCAAGCAGACAAGCAGACAAGGCAACATTAGAACCTCCACCCCTTCTCCTGGGGCTCATTACTCCATGGGATCCTTTCTTTCAGAGGAGGGAATCAATCCCAGCCACTTGCAAGCACAGCTGTGACTTCTCCCATCATCTCTCCCCAGTTTGCTATTACAGCAGAGCCATATGTCTCCCCCTCCAGCACTACACTGACAGCTGCTAATATTCCTGTCTCGTTTTCACTCTTCCAGCCTCAGATCAATCCTTTCCCATGTGAACCTGCAAAGGGACATGCCTGCACTCACAGGCAGCTCCTCTGTGCTAAGAAGCCATCTGCACGCTTGTGGTGTGATTGGCAGCTCTGCGGGAGCATTAATGGAAGGAAAGCTTTGGCAGCGACAAGGCAGAGGGGAGGGTCCAGAGCAAGAAGGGAGAAGGCAACCATGGAAAAGTTGCACAGTGTGTGCTGCTGAAGTGACTGTCCTACGTACAGATGGACAGGACTAGGAAGCACAGCTCCTGCAGGAGACCTGAGGTATAAGTTAGTGGTTCAAGTGCTCACCATTGCATCCCATCACTGAGCACCTCCTTCCCTGTCACATTAACAGGAGAATGTAGAAGCCCACCAGGGATCTCTTGCCCATCTAGCCCAGGCTGTACCTTCCCCTGCGACAGCCTGCCTGAGGCGCACCTGATGGCATGTGAGGGCAGAGGATCCACCAGCACAAGACAGGTCAGCCTCAGCCATTCTGGAGGGGGAGATGGTGCTCACCTCTTTCACTCTCTGGAGCATTGGCTGGAGCCACTCACTGTTGACTTCACAGTGACTGTCCAAGAAGGTGAGGATGTCAGCAGCAGCCACTTCAGCTCCTCGCACCCGAGAGCGAATCAGCCCTACAAGAAGCAAGGGACGGCAGAGGAGCAGGAAGGTTAGGAAGGGAAACAGCTGAGCCTTCTTCAGAAAATAAAACACTTTGGGTGGCTATTACAGGGGAAGAGCAGGTGGTTCTCCTATATCACACCTCCATCAGGAGCAGAGAGCAGCTTCAGCAGGGCACCCTCTGGGGGACACGCTGCCAGCTGAGCCTTCCCAGCACACAATGGCCTCACCAGTGCCCATGTCACTGAGCTTTCATCTGGTTCCTGCCTTGATGATGTCCCCCTTCCCTTCCAGCTCTCCCCACAAGTACCTTGCTGCTGCCTGCTCAGTGTCTCTCCAACCAGAGCACCCGCTGCCTCTCTCACCACTTCCACGGGACCAAGCTCTGCTCTCTGCTCGTTGCCTTTCTTACTGCTTATCTGCTTTACTCCCACCTGTCCTTTACTGTGCCCTGCTGTCAGAGATGTCAACCTGGCTCTCAGATGTTTACGTACTTTCTTACAGATTATCGCACCACTACCCGGGATGCCCTTTGTGTACTAAACAGTGTCTCCTGTTTCCCCTTCCAGATCCTTGCTACAGGCTTGCTGTGCACTAACAGGTTTAGAAATAAACCAGCACGTGTGGGTCAAACACAGCTGTGAAGAGCATCTGGGGAAGTCAGCATTACCATTTATGCACATAGGAGATATACAAGAAATAACCTTCCTTAATTGTATCTATTTGTGATAGATATGATTGTTTTTTCCTTCTCCGCATCTCCTACGTGGCTTGTTACCTTGCACTCTGAGTTTAAAAAGGACAAGACTTAAATCTGCATCTGTATTCATAAAGATCTTAAACTGAAGTCCTTGTGAGCCCTGCAGCCTGAGAGCTGATAAGCCAGGTTCTTCCTCCACAGAGTCTCCAAACTAGGACACCAAACTCTTATACTGAAAAAACACCGTAGCCACAAGAAACAACATATAAGCAGCTGGCAAGCAAACAGGGACATGTGGGAAAATCTGAAAAATCTTTGTACCTACAAAGTTTTGCACACTCACCTTCTCGCCGGTTGTTTCGCAGACACTTGACCTTTTGGATCTTGGTAAGGAGCTGGCAGTCGTCAGCTTAGGGAAGGCAAAAAACATTTGGCATACATGCGTGAATTATTTGGCTTCAACAGAGAGCTCCAATTAACCATTCTCCTGCTTCTCCATGGGAGGGGAAATTCTGCTTTCACTTAACATCACATTCATCAGCCTGATGGCCTTAATCCTGTTGTCTAAAGAGTACACAAAAGAGCCCTGCTCGCTCGCTGTCCTTCTCAGACAGCTGAGCCTGCATTTCCTGATGCTCTGAGCAGCCAGGCCCTTGCCCTCCCGTGCTCAGCATTTCACAAGAACAACAGGGCACGTGCTGGCAACGTGGCACCGAGCACCGATGAATCGGAGGGACCGCAGGGAGACAGGGCTGAAAACTGCTGAACTGCCAAGAAAAGAGAGTCCTGTCCTACGAAGTGATCTTGTCTGCCCTCTTTGCCTCCAGTCGCTCATCCAGGCATTTCCCACCATTTGTTCTCGGGGCAGTTTCTGCTTGATTTTATTTAATAAAGGCCACAGGGATGTGGCCCGCTTCCTTGGAGACACCATTACATTAACACATGGATGCCTAACCAAGGGCCTTGCTGGCAGATTGCCAGAAGCTCATGCCATCCCTCATCTACACTGCCCAGCAAAGATGACAGAGAGGAACAGCTACAAGCTCCAGTGCAGCTGTACCAATGAGCACCGGGTCTTTAATTCTCTATTATCCTCTCTCTATTCCTGCCTTAGCAGATGTCACAGGAAAAACGATTTCTAACTTGCTCTTTTCCCTTGCTCCACCATGTTCACCCCACTTTCCATGCTTGTTGCTCGTTCCTTTTCATGTCTCATGCCTCCCCTTTCCTGCTGTCATCCTCACACAGACTCAGCGCTCTGGGGAGATCGCAAAGGTCATTAGCCAAAGTCATCTCTTGGCATGTTCCTGGAGGAGCTTTTCCATTCTCAAGGATACATGCAATCTGAAATACTACTCTTGTGTGAGCACTTTGGCATCCGCTGCATCATCCAAGCAAAGTGGCAGGTGCTCTTAATTACAGAGTACCGAGACTTTGCTGGACATCTGCTCCAAGAGAAGGCAACGCTCATCTTGGCCAAGTTACAACTTCAGGTAAGTACGAGAATCCTTATCAAGTCGTTCACTCTCCAGGAGTGGAACACATAATTGCTGGAGCTTATAAATTCTCCTCCCTTTTCTTTTTCTCTTGCATATAGACCAGAGGAAATCTCTGTGAGGGAGGTGGATGAACAGAGCAAACAAAAAGAGGGAAAACAGAAGGTAAGAAACAAGTGCAAGGGAAATAGGTCCATACTTACAATCCGAGCTGAAGTCATCTACCAAAATAATCTCCTGGATGAGGCTGGGAGGGGTGCGGTTCAGGACGCTGCAGAGTCCCAGGGAGGAAAAAGACAATCTTTGTGAGCTGCCGTAATAATGGCAATGGCAGGACTGACACAACTCTGCTACGCTACGCATTACAGCAGGAACACCAAACTCCAGAGATGTGGAAGAGGTAACCTTGCCCTCGTACCAGGGTTAATTGGCAGGAGCCAAACCGCAAGCAGGAATATCCCAGAGAGCTATGGCATCTAGCCAGACCTTAAAAGGACCCACAGCCAGGAAGGTGACCGTGGGACTTGCCTGGGGCCACCTAGCAAAGGATGCTGCAGCAAACAGAGAGGCAAAGAGGAGAGCAGCACCTTCCCCAAGGCAGCCAGGAGGCTGTTCCCATCTGCCAGGCTCTCGGCAAAGCTCATCACTGCTGAGGAGTGGAAAGAGAGCTGCCACTTTCCCCAGCAAGGAGCTCTGTCTCAATGCCACAGATGAAGCCTGCTGGGACTTTCTCACCAGTTCCCTTCTTTGGAAGGAAGGCAATTTTCTTTGGCAATATTCTGGATTTTTTTTTTCTTTTTTGCTTGTTACTTGTCTTTCTTTCAAACCAGCCCCCACACTTGCTGAGAGCAGCCCCCTTTCCACGGGCTGGTCACACCACGCCCCACAATACCCTTGGGATGCAGTAAGTTTACATCTACAGGACACAGGGGCTTTCACACACAAGGAGGGGGAATAAAAGCTTCTGCCCTCCTCAGAGGTTGATGTGCTCTGGTACCCCAGAGTCAGAGCAGTTTGATTCTCATTTGTTTAAGATGCTCGAACTAATCTTCCAGCACCTTCTTCAAGTCCCTCCCCTAGCTCTACTACAACCACACAGCATATTCCCCCCTTCAAGCTTCCTTCTCTGATGCCTCTATGCACCGGCAGGTCCTCATTGCCTTCAACAAGATTGCTCAGTCACATTTAGTCACCCAGTGATGAGGACGGTTATGCAAACCTTGATATCAAAAAACAGAGGTAAACACTGTCCTCTTGGTTCTAGCAACCTGTCTCGTTTCAGCGGCACCCGCTCTTCTGATTTTGAGCAATTCTGCGGAAAGAGTGCTGGCTTTTTTTTTTTTTTTTGGCTTTCTTGTTTTATACAGGAAACAGACAAAAGTAATCCCATACTCCCAAGAGTGGAGCTATAGGGAAATCAATTACCATCTTGCTAAGTAGCAACACTGACAGCTTTGCATACAGAGCCAAAGTTTCCTCAGTTTGTGAGAATTTTCTGCTGTCTCACACAGCAAAATCTTGACTGCTCTGCTGCTCAGTATCACATTCCACTCTTTTTCAGATTTATGCTGCTTCATATGTCTCAGAGTATTTGTATTTTGAGCTTACGTATCCCTAGATGACTGAGCTTGCATTTTTCAAAGCTGAATCTCATTTGCTTCTCTTGGCTCATACCTCTCAGGATCCTCTAGCATGGTGAGGTGGGAGGTGGGGGATGTTCCCCTTTTCATCTGTAAGTGTAGACTATCCCAGCATAGCCACCATCTGCATATTTTACAGACAGGTTGCCCTATGCCGAAATTCTTGCTTGTGCAAACTTCATACAAAACAACCAACCCAGACAGGCTGCTACCTGAAGTATAACGGCTGTAAAATGGTATTCTATACCTTTTCCCACCAGCCTATTAGCAATGCTCACATTTTTTCCACAAGTTTCAGGCCTTCCAAGTCAACATAACTGGGAAAAAAAAGCAAACACTTTGTTCCCTCTTCCTCACCTGCCCACTTATTCCCCAAGTAGAAAGAAAACACTCCTTGAGGAGTTCTAAGATCATTGTTCAATGCTGAGTTCTGCTTTCAGCACTGCAATAATTTGCTGTGGATCCTTGGGAAAGGTACTTAATCTTTGCACTTTATCTTCTTTGTCTTCTTAACAAGGAACCAAGTAATCCCAGTATTTCCCTCCAATGAGGTACAGAGACTGGCACGACAATCAATCACTTTTAGGCACAAAATGTATTATTAGGATTCCAAAATCCAAATGACAATTGCCTTTTACAGCAGAAACACAGACTGTTCTCCCCTCTTCTCATGGATTCCTCACCTCTCTTGTCTTTTTTCACAGCTTCCTTCTTCCAGTATCTGTGTCCTTACTCTGTCACAAGACATCACATCAGCATTGCCAATGAGTCTCTCCTATGCTGATCTGTCCATACTTCATCAGCTTACAGAAAATCTTATTCCAGACATTAGAGGAGCATCTCTTTTTTTTTCCTTTGCTCTAAAATAATCTCCTTTGCCATTATTTAAATTGTCATTGTAATGAGTTGCTATACCAAATGCTCTAGCGTTACAAAAGCATCCTTTTAATCAGAATTTATGCAAGGTCTCTGCATAGGTACTGAACCAGACAGCTGTTCAAGTCCATTGACTTAAAGCCTGACTATTCACTTTTACATTTACACCAAAGTCAAACAGTACCTGCAATACTCACTGAAATCAGAAATAGAGAAAGAAAGGACCAGACAACAAAGCAGCAGATTTTCCCTTCTGCAAGAATGGTCACTGCAGCAGAAGTGATGGTATTTCTTAAAGACTAATCAGGCACAGACATCAATCATGCAAAATGCCTTTTGAGTGACAGTTATTTCTGAAGGAGAACAGGATGCCAAGCAAGTAACTGGTTTGAAAGTGACAGCTATGTCCTGCCAAGAAAGAGATATGCAGGCAAGCAGCTCTTGACTGACACACATGCCATGTGGGACCAAGGATGCCAGCAACGAGCCATTTGAAATGGCACGTTCACAGGTTCTGATGGATAGCCCATTTCCCTTTATTTTTCCTCTGATCCCCTTCTTAGCCTCTTGCTGGATGTTTTTAACCAGTTGTCTCCCTCTACACTAAAAACAAATGAACAAAATTTGTCTGAAGTACTCCTTGTATGGGACCAGTAGGACCTGGAGCAGCATGCCCTGCTGGTGCACAGGCCTGGTCCCTCTGGCAGCTCGCGGGCTGGGCAGCAGGTCCAGCTGCCTGTCGCCTTTAGCAAGTGCAGAGGAGGAAGATGGTCGGCACCCACAGCAGCAGACAGGCATGCGGCCCATGCTGCCTCTGGGGACCAGAAGGGACAAGCAACACAGTGCTAGAGGGAAGAAGTTATTCCTCCCCACAGTCACTCCTCTGTCTCCCCCTCTCCCTGATACACAAACGTTTCTCTCATCCTTAAGTGGCAAAAAGAGCACATCACTACCATTGCTTCCACCCAGCAGCAGAGATCCCAGGGGCAGCAGGGAGAGTCTGGCAGCTGCTGAGCGGCCAGAGGTGCTTGTGCGAGTCCATGTGTGCACACATGCAGGTGTGGTTAGCAAGAAGGGTCTGCAGATTAGGATCTGGCCCCTACAGCTGCCACGTTTCGATCACCCTGCAATAAAGCGTAATGCGGGAATCTCATCCCTAGGTCACTGCCCAAGACCTTTTGGTACCAGCATTGCCACTCAGATGAGTTACTTTGCAGAGCTGTCAGAATAACACAGTAAGATGGTATCTGGCTCAGGGGAGTGCATTTAGACTCCCTCTAGTTTTAATTTGAATTTAGTTCAATCCCAGTACCCTTTAGTGTATTTCTTCCTAGAATTTCCTAAAGTTTTACAGCTGATTTTGGGGGGCCCAAATTTAGGCACTCACCAGCCAGGCTTGCAAAGACCTCACGTACTAAAACTTCAACTGGTAGTACGTATTCTACTCATCTCTAAAGACCAGGTCTCTAAAAGAGCCTTCAGCCACAGAAAGTTTTGCTCGAGTGCTGCTCTTTTCCATCAGTTGTCATCTTCCACCCCCATTTCTCTTATAGCATCCCCATAGTGTAATTATGATAACTGAACCTGGGCAAAGGCCCATAATAACAGTGGAGTCATATTTAACTTTCACTAGGTGAATCTCAAGTGGTTAATTCTAACTATCTAAATAATCCTGCTCTACCCAGCTTAATAAAGCTCTTACGGATATAGAAATAATGACAAGCTGCAAGCCTGACTAGTCACAGCAGCTAAGCAGGCGGTGCAATTTTATGCCTCCTGTTGCTTAATATCACTGCTGTCCTCTGCCGACTCACAGCCAAGTCCTGTCCCTTCAGTACTTGACATCCAAAGTGCTGCAAAGTAATTACACAGTATTTACTGCTCTGTGCATGCCAATTGAGTGACAATTACACAGCAGTAACTCAGCCTGGCACATTCAGGTGTGTTTTGCTGAAAGACAGGAGTTTCAGGTTACAGAAGAAGCCTTGAAGAGCACTGTGAGATCTTCAACTCCCTCTGTAACATCAATGTCAGCCTGCCAGTGGGACTCAGCCCCATGCCTCTTCTAACAGCCCAGCCATGACCTGAGCCTCCACGTCCGTGTACAGCTGTCAAACCTCCCGTGCCTCAGAGACAAAGCTACTAGCCAATGCTTGCTGTGTGACACTGAAAATACTGTAGAGCCCAAGAACAATTCAGCCTTTGGGATCCCTCATCAGACAGGGATAAATCACAAACACTACTGACATTTGAGGTAAGCAAGGAATAAATTAATCACACGCACTGGCTGTAAACCGTCCAGCAATGAAGGCTCCAGCTGTGGGCAGAGGTCTGGGAGGAAATGCCATCCACCCTACCACTCTCAGCAGAGTGCAGCCAGTCCCTCACAACAGCACCCCTCTAGTGGCAGCAAGATTGCAGGGACCAATTCGAACAGATGAGTTATCCATTGATCAGGGTCTTTGCTGTGGGCTCTGGGTTGCAGGAGACCACATCTGAGAGTCTGGTAATACCACATCTTGAGTGCTGTGTCCAATTCTGGGCTTCACAGGACAATAAAAGAAGAGAGACAGGCTGAAGCAGGTCCAGTGAAGGACCACTAAGATAATTAAGGGGCTGGAACATCAGATGTAAGAGATGTGGTTGAAAGACCTGGGGTTGTTTAGCCTTGAGAAGAGAATGCTCAGAGAGGTTGCAGAGTCTCCATCCTTGAAGATACTCAAAACTGACCAGGCACAGCCCTGAGCAACCTACTCTAGTTGACCTTGCTTTGAGCAAGCCTGGCCTGTTAATGTATCAGCAACACTCACGTGCTCATTAGTACACCCCACCTCCAGACGACCTGGATGTCAATTTCTCTCTCTATGCCTCACTGCTGCTCTGAATGTCATCTTCTCTTCATTTTAACTATCATGGCATCTGACTATTTGGCTGACTTGAGATTTTCTTAAGGATCCTACTACCATGGTTTCTGAGCACCTAACCATTTATCGTCTGACCTATAATGTAATCAGCAGAAATCTCCTCCTGTTGCCCTAGCAGCACCATGGTTCCAAACAAATCTGCTCATTTTCTGAACAGTGGCTATGTAGAACTCATTGTATGGTTCAAATAAAAAGGAAATGATAGAGGTAAACATGCTAAATGCGTTAATGCAATATACACAGGTCTCTGGACACACAGCAGCATCAAACCTGGCAGACAGAAACCCAGCCTTCTGGCCACGAGGCCAACTTGAAAAAGCCCGTTATTTATTCACAACACACATTTCTCTAAGCCCACAGGATCTGACAAGGAAAGAAGTGGTGATGATGAATAATGCATTCCTGTTAGTGATACTATCAGTTCAACCTTCTACCTGGACAATTCACTCTTCCTTCAGCCTCCACAGGCTGTTCCTGGATGTGCTTGCAGGCTTCAGAGACTCTTTGAGAAACAACTTGATAAGTCAGAGAGGGCAGAGGGCATTTTTTGTGTAAAAACTAAAAGGAAAAAGAGCCTCCCTGGGTTCTGTGTGGGTGATGGGGAAGGGAAAGAACAGCTGGAACACTGCTTTGTGGTACAGATAATTGCATGCTCTGGTCTATTTGGGGATGCTGACAGGCCCTATGCCACCTATTGACTTGGTTAGATCTGACCACTGCTGATGATACTCAGATATGAGGTGACACTGGTACAGATGGCAAGTATCCTGCAGGTTCAGCAGGGTCTGTGCACAAAGCCCCAGGGAGGATCTGGTGGGCCATCAGGTTCAGCAAGTGACTCTGAGCACCGGCTCAGACTGCAAGGGCTTGGTCTCCATGAGACTGAGTTCATCACCTTCTGCTTGAAAGACTTGTGAGCTGTGCCCCCTGCCCTCACTGAGCCAGCCCCAGCTCCTAACACACACTCTAGTGGCAGGCTGGTGGCTTATTGCCATTTATGAAACATAGTCCTTCCTAAGCCCCTTCACTCAGTTGCATCTAGCAGCCCACCATGTGCACTTTGGTCCCCACCCACTTTTCCAAACTAAGCTCATGCAGACTGCTCCCACTGGTGGACACAGGCCCTGCAGTCCCTTTCCTGCTGCTAATGATTCCCACCATGGGAGCTATATAGCAGATAACCGCAGATATGTTTTTTCTTTGAAGATACACCCACACTGCCAACCCAAGCCCCTTACCTGTCCCAGTGGGCCAGCTCAAGGGCAAATCACAAGCACTTGGGGGACTGCAGCCACCCTGCTCACCCAACTGCAGGAAAATGCCCGACCCTCCACCAGTGCCCTTCCAGGCACCATCGTTTGGGCCCAGCACCCCCTGCTGAACTCACCTTTTCACCGTGCGCAGCAGGGTGGAGCGTGCCTCATTATGGAAGGTGATGATGATGCTGGTAGCTGGCAAGTCTGTGTCATAGCGTACAGAAGTGCACCTGCAACACAGGAGAGCAGAAGTGTAAGCCAAACATCACCCAGCAGCTGCCACTGCAGCAACGTACCTAGAATTTCTAAAGGAGAAGAGAATAATTTGCTAAAACCAGAAACAGCAGAGTTGAGCTGCAGCAAGGGAGGTCTCAGCAGTCCCTGCACCAAGGCAGGCAGAGCTTAAAAAGAACTTGGTCTGTTGAAGGGCAAAGTTTCGAGGATGTGATACCTAAACTCACAATGCTGCATGCTGAGGAGGGCACATGGGTTTCACGGGGAACAAAGGTTCAGCATCATGGACTCTAGTCCCCGGATTGGCCTGGGATTCATGTAAATCTTGTTTATTCATGAATAGGATATGCACATCCTAAGGATGCATGGACCTGCTGCACCCAGGCATCGCTGCATAAAGCACTTCAAATTCTTTGGACACTGAACTTTACAGAAAGGAAAACACCAGCTACTGCTGTGATTCGCAGCAGGGAGCTGCTGAGGCTCAACCCTCATACCTCAGCTGGCAATGGAAAGCAATTCCTCCCATCTTCTCATCTGGCTTTGTCATGTTAGGTACATACATTCATTCTCATATTCAGAAGCACGGATTGTCTCAGGATCAGCTCGTACCAGGGCTGCTCATACCCTGTGGAGAACAAGGACTCACAACTCTCAGATGTGAATCCTGGATCCAATTCTGGCAGCTACCAGGAATGGCAGATTTGGGCTGATCTCCTCCAGAGTGTCTGCCTTCTTAACTTCCAGACAGTGTCTAGCAGCAGTCGCTCTGCACTAATTCCCTGCCCGATGAAGAGCCCACAGCTGAAAACGTCACCTAGTGTTTTTAACAACTCAAGGCCACACACAGACTGAATCCATCCTGGGAAGGAACACAATTCAGTTCCTAGAGCCGCTGCTTGTACTTCCGCATTTATTTACTATACTTTTATGGCTATTACTAACCTATTACTGTTTCCATCATCACATTTCATCCTACTAGTTTATTACTTTTTCATTGCAATATTTTATTAAGGGGACAGCAGCTTCTTACAGCAATTTTCAAACACATAAAAAACCCTGATAAAGACTAAAGTGAAAAACCTGAGACGAGACAGGAGACATACCACAGTTGTTATTGTTTCAAAATAACTCCATGATGTAATGCACATAAAATCTATTAAGGCATCAGGATGTGGAAAAGCAGCATAGACTGGGATATGTGTTATTTGGGGAACTCTTCACAAGATCTCAGCATTATTACAGCATCACAGAGGACAAGGACAAAGTTTGTGCTTGAAAGTTGTCCCTCTCTTTGCTTTGGATCAAAAATAACCAGCTACATGCCAGGTGAGAAGGAGCTTGTATGATGTGGAGTCAAGTATGCCCAAGCTCTGCTTGGGTGCCTGAAGAAAAAGTGACATGTTAGTGACCTATTGATTCTCCTTAAACAGAGAGTCACGTCCATTTGTGACACAAGGATGGGCTTTTCACATGTAACTTGTACCAGCTGAAATAAGATCTCATCCTAAGTTGCCATCCCAGCAACCATTCCAATCATGCTACAAGACAAGGTACTCAAAAACAGTTCCCTCATTCCCAAACTGCTACCTCTGCAAAGGAAAGAAACACGGAAAAAGGTTTTTCTGCTCTGATTATACGCTGCTTGGACTCCCCGTTGCCAAAGGGAATCCTTGCAAAGCTGGGGCTGAAATGGCCATGTGTGATGAGTTGACCATGGCTGGATACCAGGTGTCCACCAAAGCAGCTCTATCACTCCCCTCCTCAGCTGAACAGGGGAGAGAAAATATAACAAGACTTGCGAGAGGAGATAAGGACAGGCAGAGATCATCCACTAATTACCATCACGGGCAAAACAAGCTCAACTTGGGGAGGTTAGTTTAATCGATTACCAATCATATCAGAGAAGGATAATGAGAAAATAAAACCAAATCATAAAAACATCTTCCCCCACCCGTCCCTTCTTCCTGGGCTCAACTTTACTCCTGATTTCTCTACCTCCTCCCCTGCAGTGGCACAGGGGAACAGGGGTTGTGGTCAGTTCACCACACATCTCTGCCGCTCCTTCCTCCTCAGGGAGAGGACTCCTCACACTCTTCCCCTGCTCCAGTGTGGGGTCCCTCCCATGGGAGACAGTCCTCCATTAACTTCTCTGATGTCAGTCCTTCCCATAGGCTTCAGTTCTTCACAAACTGCTCCAGCCTGGGTGCCTTCTGCGGCATGTGGTCCTGCAGGAACAGACTGCTCCAGCACGGGCTTCCCATGGAGTCACAGCCTCCTTTGGGGGCATCCATCTGCTCTGGTGTGGGGTCCTCCCCGGGCTGCAGGTGTCTCTGCTCCCCCGTTACCTCCATGGCTGCAGGGGCACAGCTGCCTCACCAGGGGCTGCACCACGGGCTGCAGGGGAATCTCTGTTCCAACACCTGGAGCACCTCCTCCCCTCCTTCTGCACTGGCCTTGTTGTTTGCAGAGTAGTTTTTCTTGCATATTCTCACTCCTCTCTCTGGATGCAATCCCTGTTGAGCAGCTTTTTCTTCCCCCTTCTTAACTATGTTATCTCAGAGGCACTACCACCATCACTGATGGGCTTGGCCTTGGCCAGCGGTGGGTCCATCTTGGAGCTGGCTGGCATTGGCTCTATCGGACACAGGGGAAGCTTCCAGCAGCTTCTCATGGAAGCCGCCCCTGTAGCCCCCCTGCTACCAAAACCTTGCCACACAAACCCAATACACCATACATTTCCAGGGAATCCCATACACGTCGTTCTTCAGACTGAAGTGCCCAGATGAGGCTTTTCACAAAAGGCATGCTCTACATGCTACACCACAGGTCAAAATAAACAATAATTCACCTTTGAAGTGAGCTGTTTGTAGGCCAGAACATGACAGCAGATTAACAGAAAGCAGCAATTCTGCACGGCAGGGAGACTTGTCACTAACACAGGACATGGCACCGCTGCCTCTGAGTCACTGGGAAGCCAGTCCCAAGTACTGGGCTGGGGAACAGGAGCACAAGACTTTCATCTCGCAACCAAAGTCCCAACTGCTGACATTCACAAAGCACCCTGATGGCTGTCAGTGCTGGCAGGCTCACAAAGCTCCATGTCTCCCGACATCTTTTTCACAGTTTCAATCAAATTAGATGCCTGGTTTCCCGTTCCCAGCAGCTGCACAGTGCTGCTTCACAGCCCTAGGCAGGGTCCAGGTTCCAGCCCAGACAGAGAAGCACTTCAGACATGGTTAGTTTCCTTCTCTTTTTTTCCTCTCCATTGAAGTGGGCTGTTTTACACTATCCTATCACTATAAACCCTACAGTTTTCAAGGTACAAAATTATTTTTTTGTACTTCAGACACTACAAAATAGTTACCTGAGCACTATTAGCAATTTAAAGATGAGTTTAGCCAGCAGAATAAATTCACCCCCAGTGAAACAAGGACAGAATGATGAACACCTTGCAAGCCATGAAATATATTCAGACGTTAGTTTCATCCCCACCCCAGCAGCCTTCACCCAAACTGTAATGCTCAGGCAACGCCAAGAAGGCACCACGCCAGCTTCAGACAGCCAGGGCACAGAAACTGCGGAACACCAGCGTAAAGTAAGGCTGCAGCAATGGTGTACCTTGCAGCCAGAACAGTCAGCCACTGAGAAGCCATGAGTTTGAGGACAGTTGTGCAAAAAATAAGAGTCAGGCGAGCAATGAGCTGCAATGGAGGGGCTGTGCTTAAACAACAAGGTGATGCCTGGACCTGGGAAAAGAGATGTTAGAAAAGCAACGAGTTGGGGTCAAACTAGTCAGGGATCTCTGCACATTTGAGACCTTTCCAGATAAACCACGAAATACAGTGAAGTACTGGACCGACCCTGGCGAAATAAAGAAAATCGTTTGTCAACATTGTAAAACAACACAGCAGCAGTCACGCCTTGGAGCAAGGGCTGCACAGTACCTGTAGTGCCTCGTGTCCCGAATAGGCCGATCGCTGCTGAGTTTGTCACTCTCTAGCTGATTAAAAGCATGCTGGCGGTATGGGTCTTCTCCAGCCTTCAGCAGCTTTGAGGACAAGTAAGCCTTTTCGTCAAAGCCCCTCCTGCTGTTCTTCTCTCCTTGGGGAGCCCTTGTCATCTAGAGCAGAGAGAAGCATCAGAGCATCAGGGAGAGCAGACGACTCATGTTCAGACACAGGTAATAAGTTCAGACGCACACACGCTCAGGCAGGCTGTTTGCCACACGTCTCGAAGTGGCTCCGCTATGGGGGAAGGCAGGACAGGCAAGAGCTTGGAAAGGAAAGCAGGAAACTCTCACAGGTGTGGTGTTATAAATGTTTCTGAGGAAAATTGCCGGCCTCCCTATCCTTACCAACGGAGCTTGGGATGAAAGCTGCTGTTCCCAATAGCACAGGCACAGCCAAATTCCCTTTATCACACGTTTCACAGAACGTGCAAGACTGCAGACATCTGGAAACCCTTCCAGGCAACACAGGCTTGAGAGCAGCCTCCAGCCCATGTGGCTGAAGCACAGAATCTTGAGGAAAAACAGTTTCAGCCTTTCAGCAATCACTATCACAAACAAACACAAAGGCAGTTGATTTAACATCTTCACTGCTGTGCCTTGCCCAGCTTTGCCCAGTCTCACAGAAGTCCGTGATAAAGCGGGAAACTGCATGTGCCTGTCCCCAGTTCCACACGAGAACTGGGCTATCCCTCCTCTCTTAATTTTCCTCTAGCTTTCCTAGGTCACAGCGTCAGTGCAATGCCAGCACCTGGAGAGCATTCACCAGGGCTACAGGGAGGGAGGACAGGCACAGCCCCAGCCTGTGCTGAACTCTTTGAGATGAAAGTTTGCTTGCAAACAACCTAGAAACTGTAAAATTGTATTTATAAAGCAATGGGGATTATTTATACCATAAAAGTAGTTTAACAAATTGTGGTAGCCGTTTGATAGACCAAATCATGAAGAACCCATAAAATGCTCCCAAGCGTTGCCTGAAGGAGTGCTGGAACCTTCCAAAACTCCTGGAAAAGGCAGATTCTGGCACATTCACATCTCACCCAAAGCACTGGACAACCCCCACATC
The DNA here is from genome assembly GCA_011057875.1 of Pterocles orientalis. NCBI lineage: Eukaryota > Metazoa > Chordata > Aves > Pterocliformes > Pteroclidae > Pterocles > Pterocles orientalis. The sequence continues at coordinate 99,818 of WKFP01015522.1, read as the reverse complement.
TTGAGATCCTTCTGTGTGAAATAGTTTGGATACCCTCTAACACTAGGCTTGATCATGTTTCTCTCTCTGCTATAAGGCTCCTTTTAGGAGTTTTAGAGGACAAGAGACCAGGGACTGGTCCCCAATATCACACGGTATTTTGGTTGAGCTATCTTAGCAGGTTGGGAAACAACTCAAGAGACCCAGCACCACAGCAAATTCCTTAAGCAAGAGAGACTAGCACTTAGAAGAACAGACATCTCTGTACCTTTGTCTGAGAAGGGCTACCCTGCTGCGCAGACAGCCCTATGAGAACCAGAGAGCTGGACAAGATGATGGCAAATGAAATTCAGCATAGACAAGTGCAAGATAATGAACATTAGGAGAAACAAATTGAACCACTCATGCACATGGATGGATTTCAAACGAACCGTGACCACTCAGGTTACAGATCTGAGTGTCCCCATGGACAGCTCAATGAAACCCTGCACTCGATTTGCTGAGACGGGAAATACAGCAAACCGAGTGCATTGCAAATGGGACAGAGAAAACTGACACTGTCATGAACACTGATAGATGAAATCAGCAACAGCTCAGCAGCCATGGCCAGAGTGCAGGTTTTGTCAAACCAGTCTCTGGAAGGAAACTACTGGAGGATGAAGACAAATTAAAGGTTAGGACTATTCCATTTGGATAGATGAAAGAGGTGGAAAAAAAAAAATGAAGGTGGCCCATAAAATTATGTCTAATACAATCAAGGTCAGCCTGATGCTCGGGTTTCCCTTTCTTACCTTACAAGAACAAGGGAAATGTCTTTTCACAGGAAACAAAAAAAGCACCTCTATTTTCAACACAAAGAAACTTATCCAGCCACTGCACAACCAAGCTGCTGAATATGGATTTGCTGTAGCCACAAGACTCACATAGGCACACTTTGGCAGATAAGTCTGCACCCATTCCGCCCCTCCATTCTGCCAGCACCCTACCCCGCTGCCCCTCCAAAAGGGATGCCGCTGTTCCCCTGCGCCCGCCACCGCACCCGCCACCGCAGCCCTGGCTGGGCACGTCGCCGGGTTAGGGCAAGGGCTCAGTTATCTGTACAGCTGGTTTCATAGTCTGCTGCCGAGACTCGCCTATGAAATTATATTTTTAGTATGAGGAGGAAAACAATTACTTTAGTACCTCTAGAAACTGAAATGTTTTACTTCTTTAATTCATACTAGGTGTTTTGTCAAATTTCCATTTCTGTTTTCCCTCTTGCCCTAGAAAACAACACTGATTTGTAGCAAAAGCCTGGCTTATCACACGCCTTTAAATATTTTGCAGTCACTCGCTTGTCCCCGAGGGGCTAACATGGCATCCTGGGGCCTTGGGCAGGGTTGGGGGAGCCCCAGAGGGTGGGCAGGGACAGAAAGGCCCATTAGTGCCATCAGGGCCATGACACACTTAAACTTGAAACCATTACAGGTAATTCCTCTAGATAGTATTTTTCTCACATTACTTATACATCAAATTTAAAAAGTGGTAAAGAGGACTGGGAATCACCAGTTAAGAACATTTCTCATTTTTATTTCAGACAGTATCTCTTCATGCCCTCTTCAAACACGGGAAAGGGAAGATTCAGCGGATGATAGCTCAGAGCACCTGGCTTCAGCTTCCAGAAAGACAGGTAATCAACAAGCAATCACACAACCCATCTGTGAGCACCAAGAAGATAACAAGGTAATAAATAGGAGCCAACTGAGATTTGTCAAGACTACATCAAGTCAGACCAACCTAATTTTCTCCTGTGATGGAGTGATCAGTCTTAAGGGTATGGAGAAGCAGTAGATAGATATATCATGATTTTGGTAAGGTTTCCAATAGGGGCTGGCGAGACATTTTCATTAGCAAGCCAGAGAAATAATAGTTTAGATTAAACTACTGCAGAATGGGTAAAACTGGTTGGAAAGCCTCTGTCAGAGCACAATTACCAGCTGTTCACTGCAGGAGCAAAGGGGCTATGGTGAGAGCAGGTCTTGGAGGTTTGTTCTGGATCCAGTGCTATTCAGTATTTTCATAGGTACCTTGGATATTGAGACAGAGTATGCTTATCAAATCCATATGAAATCCAGGAAAAATGTCAGACATGTTGGGGAAGAGGATTAGAATTCAAAATTATCTCAACACACAGAAAAAAAAAAGTCTGAAAACAACAAATGCACTTCAATAAGGGCACCACAGACCTCTACAGTTCAACAGGTCTGTGCTAACACAAAACGTGGCAGAAACAGCAAGGTAGCAGCTCCTCAGAAAAGCCCTATTATAGCTCGTCACAAAGCACACAATAGCAAAGCCTGATAAAGAGACGAGAGCAAACACCATCCTGACTGGATCCTGGACAGCTACAAACAAGCCTGGGAAAGTGAATATAAAGCTTATGTTTAAAGGACTGACTTGCTTTATCAAGTTCTTTTCCTAGAAATAGGTTTGACTACAGGACATTTTTCACTGTTAATTGAAAGCATACTTGACAGGAGCAGCACAGGTTCTCATGAAATAAGTAGTTAGTCCCCTGCCAAACCTTCTGAGGAAGGCGGACTGCCGTCCACCCACTCCTTCCTCTCCCTTCACATTAACATCTCTCACTTCAGGAAGTCAATATCAGTGCTTCTGAGCTTTGGGTATATTAAAGGCACAGTATGTACAGCTCAGTGCAGAGTTAAGACTTTCGCCACATCCACAGGACAGCTCATACCTGTAAGCTCTCTGTGTAGTTACACAACCCCTGTCCCCATGCTTGAGGATGGAACAAGTGGGAGTTATGGGAGCAGAAGAGCCCAGTTCCTTCTGACTAGTGCTCTGTGATAGACAAAAAAATTGCTAGGTGAAAGCAGAAATGAAGATGAATAGGCAGTGGAAACCTGAGTGTCTAGACTGGGGATTAGCAAAGTAGTTTGCACAAATTAAGGTTTGTCCCAAACATTGCTAAGACCTCCAATACAATTCACATGCTAAAATTTCAGGAAATATGGTAAACCTTCTGACCTCATTTTATCATACACCATTTTCACATACACTTTTCCCTTTCAGTGACAGAATGGACTGAGTTGCTCTTCTGCTGTTGAAAGCATGTTCTTATCTGTATTTCGATATGGTTCAAGAGACCAGAAACTGCTTAACTAGTAAGCGAGGGATTAAGGGAAAGGCATTAATGCCACGCACATCTATGAAAACTATGAGAGCCTCATTTCCCAACTAGCACAGTGATATTCCTCTAGGCCTGATCATTTGTGAAACAGCAAGACTATAAGACAGACAGTGCCACTCACCTCCATGCATTGTCACTTTCTGCCACCAGACACAGCCACTCCAGCTCTAGCATTGTGCAAACAGCCACTAAAACCAAAGCAGCTGGGGACCTCAGGGTCCCAAAACATTTTTTTGTAACAGTAGGCTTGGCCAAATTCAAAAAGGATAGCCATACTTCAGGGGTCATAAGGAATCACTACGTAACTAGAGTAAGGTGTGCAAAACTCTGCAAGGTAAGAGCAATTAATCAATTTACAGTTACTGTGAAATTAGTCCAGCAGCAGTTTTATATGATGTATACTTTGCAGCTCTTGCATATCTTTCTTAAAAGCATTTATCACTAGTCCAACAAATGGAGCAGGGGGCTGCCATGCTTCTCTTTTGCTTTAAACTCATTTTCATGATTGCAGCAGCTCTGTCAAATCCCAGGACAGACAAGCCATCAATCACAAGCCATCCTCAGTAGGTGTTTTTCCCTGGAAGAACTAACTGACCAGGAAGGTCTAACGGATTAATACGGACACAAAGCAAGCCAGGGAGTAACCACCTCACCAAACTTTCCTCCATCTCAAGGCTCCCCTTTGATTTATCCCACTGCTGCAGCCTCATGTACTGCCCACTGCCATGACCCCCAACCCTACCAGCCCTACAGGTCCAACTCCCCTCAGCAGAGGTTTCCCCTCTGAACTGGTTTAATGCCAGCTCCAACCCACTGGATTGAGATACAACCTTGCTGGCTGAGCAAATCCTCTTCCCTCAGTGCACAGACCAAGGCCAAGTCACCTCTGTAAACCACAGCGGAGCTGCTAGGGCCCACATGGCTGAAGGTTTTCTTCATGGGCTCAATCCTATCGCTCCATACGCTGTCCCGGTGACCTGAAGACAAGCCCTAGGGAAGACAGGACAGCACAGCACCACCACCAGCAACCAGATGCTGGGGAGCACAGCAGTGCTTGGGGATGCGACAGACAGGTGCTGCTCAGCTCCGTCACCCACATACTGCCACACATGCGGGCGATGAATGGCACAGAGCACAGACAGGGCAGGACTGAAAGCTGCAGCACCTCCCAAGAAATTCCCAGGAGAGCCTGCTGGCCCAGGGAGCAAGCTCCTCTTGATTGGCTGAACCTGCAAGATAGCATCTCTTGAACCCCTGTTGCCAAGAGCATTTGTTCTAGAAGTTGTGTTGCATTTCCAGTTGGGTTTAGGAATCCCAACGTGCACATGGCTCTTGTTATGTCTCATGAAATAGCCTGTATGCTTTTCTCTTAAATATTTTTAGCAACTTCTCAGAGAAGTCTGTGTCTGACAGCACAGGGCCTGTTTTATTTATGCTTTGTTTAACTGTGTAAAGCATTTAAATTGTGGTTTCAGAACCATGCCCTTATGGATCTTCTGTTATGAAATGTTAATAAAAATTACCACAGTTAAACAGAACCATCTCTGTTCATCAAGAAGTGCAAGTGCTGACAGAGGAGCTCAGAGACCGATTTGAATGTTTTGTTTGTAGCTTGCACAAACTGGAGTAACACAATGGAATCAGTAAAGCAACTTGAACTGATCAACTCCCACACCAGCTAACGGGTCACAAGAGATGTTCTGCTGCCATCAGCACTGGACAATTGTGAGGCCTGCTGCCAGTTCCAAACTGGGCTGGAGAGACCAGTGGTGGGCCCAGGGCAAAGGCTACTGTAAATGTCCTCTGAGAAGAGGCCGTGGTTGCCAGCTCACAGGGTTTCTCCAGGCCCTGTGACAGCTGCAGTCACCACGGGATGGTGGGTGTGAGAAGCAGGGAAAGACGCTGGGTCTCGCTTCCCAGCACTGCTGCTTGCCCAGGGTGCCTCTCCACCTTCCGACTCTTTTCCACTGTCTCCTGGCATTTATTGCACACAGAGGCAATTCTCTGACAGCTCTGCAAGAGTGCATCTCTGATCTCGTCTGTTTTAGAACTGCGAAACCCTTTCTCTCCATCCCTGCCTCATGGCTAGGAAGCCATGGGATTCCACCAAACATTTTCTATTTTGTTCTTCTCTTCTTCCCTCATAGTTATGCCAGACATTGAGCTGTTGACAAGGAAAGTGTCCTCAAGCATCTGGCCTGAAAAGGTAGAAATCCTGTATAAGGCAAGAAAGGAGAAGCAGTTATTTTTCTGTGTTTGGTTTCCACAGCAATGTTCTCCCCACACCCATGAATTTTTGGATGCTACTTTCAGAGCCTCCTCCAAGAGACACAGAAGATGGCACAGTGTTTTCCATGTTATTGCACACAGCCTGGACGAGGTGAACATCACATTCTCCTACGATATCTGTCACAAGCAGATATGGGTTGTTAGCGTGCAGGGTTTAGAAACAGGACTTTGCTGACTACAGGTCACAACAGTGTGTTGATAGACAAGTCTTGGCCACTACTTTTCAAGCAGACTTGCCATGGTTTGACAAGCTGGTCTTCTGCGCAGTTTTAGGGAAGAAAGTAGACAACACAAGAGAGGAAAACACTGTGGGAAAAGTTTACAGCAGGAGCAGCAAAAAAAAACCCCAAGAGCAATTAAGTTACTGTCTCTTTCTATCACAAGGTTCACACCCCACTACCTTCATCCAACTTCTCAACATACGGAAAGCTGATGTCTGTCCTACCATGGTCACGACTCCTTGCTTTCATGTCTAAGAACTCACAGTCTTGCTTCTGAGACAGCCATGCAACCTTTGCCTAATGATCCCACTTAGCCATCTCTTCAGTGACTCTCTGGAGAAGCATTATTCTTGTGATATTTCATCCTGAGCCTGCACGTCCTTGTCTACAGAAGGGAGGGATGCTTCCAGGAAGCACATCTGCATCACTTTGCCCAGGTCCCAAAGGTATGCAAACCAGCATGGGTTGACAACTGGAGGACAGCCAGAAGTAAGACACATTGCACAAACACCAGCACTACAGCACACATCAGTCTCACTCACTTTGCAGACAGCAGCCTTAAAGAGTGCCGGATACTCACTGCCACGCTGGTTATACGAGCTCAGCATCACACTGCATGGAAACAATCCACTTCCACATGCAGGAACCGGCTTCAGCAGGAACTAATCCCTCTCCACCCCCATATAGATAAGCAGTCCATTTATAAATCATGTCTACCTGCATTCCCCTCTGAATACAGTCCTGATGTATATTCACTGTAGAATGGTAACCTGAGAAGCTGGAATTTATTATACAACGTCACACGTGACAGGTGCAGAACATTACCAGTTATCACGCTGTATTGCCGGCCAAGAAAGATATAGCATACGTAGATCTAACATATAGCAGGGGACGACTTCTATAAAGCACGTCAGTCTTTGACCCAGCTGTGTAACCCCGAATAGAGCTTGAGCAGTTAGCAAGGGCTGGATCCCGCAAGGTTTTCTGTCCCAGCTGCCCACAGGCAGGAAGACATTGCCCATAACTATGAAGCCAAAAGGGCTTCAAAGATAGATGCCCGAGGGCACTCTCTTTCAAACAGCTCTGAGGAAATTAGCCTGCTCAGGACTGTGGAAATCCAGACCCCAGATGAGGCGAAGCAGTTGCCAAGACCTATTTCTTCCCTCAGTTTGAAGTCTAATGCACACAGATGTCCATTATGCAAAACTGAAAAATTAAACTAAAATTTTTGTTTTTAATATATTTATGGTATTCACATATCTTGATTTTGTGTAAACACCCACATGTCCAGACACACATACATCTGGCTTCTACGTTCATTTGATCTTCATTTCATTCCCTGGAGTAGGGCCATTTTTTCCCTATTTGGCAAATTTTGTTGTGACACGAACGCTGCCATTTTTGCTGATAGAAACATTTATGCTTTTGTATTTATCTCCAGGAGAAAAACAATGCGGAGAAAACCCTGAAAAATAGTGAGGGGATGGCCTTCAAAATTACTGAGTACTGGCATGAGAGAGGAGTGCAAGGTCTGTGGGGTTGTTTTTCCCTGAAACAGCACTTGTTTTCCAAGCATACCTCTCTCTCTATCTGTAAATATCCATGACATCATCTGGCGTCAGGGAGAACACAGACATGGCTGCACACTCTTTTAATACCTAAGGGACTAGGCAGCTCACGCTGGCACCCCTACCAAAACTGCAGTGCTGTCACAAAGAGACCCCAATGGGTAGCTGGGGACACAGTGCCTCTGGGAATGAAGGTTTTGTACGGAGGAACTATGGTCACACGGACATGAAGCTGGCTGCATTCACACATCTGTTTAGTATCACACAGCAAACCTCCTTAGCAAAAGCCATCTAGGTTACTCAACTGTATATAAGAGCACTGCTCTGCTAAGGGTTATACATACACAGTTTGTAAAAGAGGGTTTTGAGGTCCTTCAGAAAAAAAAAACAAAGCACTATAGGATGTTGCACTTTTTCTTCTGGAAAAAATATCTTGGTTTTTATAGAAATTAAAATACGTAAAGAATGTTCCCAGTTTCCAACTGATTTTGAACGATTAAAACAAAGAAGAAAAAGGCACAACGTTTTGTTATTTGTCTTCTAAGTGTCAGATACTCAGTGGCCGTTTAGACATCACCTGAACCCTAATTTATAGCATCTGTATCAAGATAAATTGACATAGCATTCTATGTAAAGACAGATGATACCCTCATGATTAACCGGTCACACCTATGAAGCCAATAAGACAGTTGTTCAAATGAGGGCGGTCTAGGTCTTCATTAAACACATCAGTCACACAAATTGTGTCTCTCTATGCCCATTCCCCCACCTACACTGCCTGCACAAACACATGTGTATGTGCCTCCTGTGCTGACGTACTCATCTATTCCCTCTGAACTGAAGTGACCTACATTCAGCCTTTTCCTCCCAGTGAATCACAACCGTCTAGAGTGACAGATGCTGCCACAGTTATGTTCGCAGAGAAGGAGAAAGCAACTTTAGACCTCATAAGCTGCTAACATAGTCAGCAGTGAACTAGTTACCCATGAGATGAGCAGAGGTCAGCTAGCGCTGAGGAGCGGGCACTGCTCACCCAAAGCATTAAAAAGTTTAATTACATCAAGCTTGGGGCTCATTTTCTTTGCCTTCAAGATCACACCGTAAGGGCTTTTTGCTAAGCCTGGAGAAAGGAAGTTGAAGGACCTTTTAAATCCAACCTCAAGAATTAGAGCTTTAAACAGAGATTAGAAGATTAAAATAGCGTGGTTTTGCAGCTAGCCAGCGTTAACACTCCACAGAAATGCTGTACACATGCACAGCTGAGCCAAAAGGACAAGGGGACATTTCACACCCCCACAAGGGACAAACCCAGCCCCACAGCAGGAGATGGGAATTTCTTCCCATCTTCCAGTAAGGAAGGATTTTTCCCTAATGTGTTTTTGTTAGTGGGTCTTGCTCAAACAGTCATGGTTTTGAATATTATCCAAATCCGCACTAGCTCTCTCCCGATGTTAATCACCAGACAGATGCTGTCACAGCCTCTCACAGACAGCAGCACCACGCAGCTGGGAAGCACGGCACATCCTGCAGACCAGTCTGGGCGGCACACTGACATCAGAGAGCCACAGTCCTGCCTTTGTGCCAGCTTGGGGTACCACGCTGCTCCTGGAGGCTGGCCCACAGCCCCGGAGCCTGCACAGAGCTTGTCTTCCCAGGAAATATCACCAGGGTCAGACACAACCTTGACGAGCCAAGTAATTTACCGTATGCTCCTCACAGCTCTTCACCTTACCTTCTGAACATCACACAAAAAGGCTCTTGGCAGGACCTCTTGGAAGTTAGCCAAGCCCAATATGAAGATGAAATTTGTCTGTAAACCAACCACCAAACGGGTGTTCAACAGAGTGACTCAATATAACTCCTCATGCTGCATTGAATCATGACCTGGTTTCTTAGAGAAGTTCAAGAATGACCTTCAGCTCACAACGCACACTTGTATTTTGGAGGTTTGAAGCCATGAGATCTATCCCCAGGGACTGTACTGATACTCTTTCTGTAGCAACAATAGCGATGGTGCCTACACATCTATGATCTAATACAAAAATAAGTGCTTCTGCATCAGAGCTTGTTCACTCATATGTTCTCTGCTGTGCATTCAGCCCTGTGGCATGCAACATTGTCTTCTAATAGTAGAAAAAATTGTCTGTCAGTGAAGATTTGAGAATATCAGGCCATTGGCATTTTGTTTAGAAGCCAAATGATATTCTATTTTAATCAATTAATTTTTCAGTTACTGCATTGCTCCAATTTCAGGACTCGGCAATCAATTCGAACCGACAAGACCCTCAGAGCCACGCTCTGCTCCTGCTTGGGTCTTCATTTGCAAAGGCATTAAATTCACCTCCCCACCAGCAAATTTAATCAATGATGGTGCATACCAACGAAGAATCATGAAACGGGCTCATATATGCCTGTCAAATATGAAAAACCCCTGTGTTAAGCTATGCAGGCCTCTGTTATTCTAGACTTCAATCACATTATTAATAGAGGCCTCCTCAACAGCTTCTCTGCACTGACGTTTAATCATTGTCAACCAAGAGCGAGCTGGGCATACAAGGAAGAGCAGAGCCATTGAAGCGGGCACCACAAAAATGCACACGTCTGACAGTCCTGAAATACTCTTAGGACGGCTATGGCCAAAACCACTGCTAGGGAAACAGTTCTCCTCATGCACAACGTGCTATGGCCGCTCATCTCATCCTGCAGGTGCAAAATAAAGTCAATGATTGCAACGACCAGCCAGGATCTTTAAAATCCATTACTCTGTCAGTCCCCATTCAATACAAAGGGCAGCCATCATCGGACTCCACACACACGGTGCTCACAGCTCTGTTGCGAGTTTCGTATTGTAAGATCATCTCACAAAGGTGCAACTCCTGGGTTGTGTTGTTAGGAGAACTCACAGCTTTTCCTTTGAAAAGATAGTATTTTGCCTTCACAGTTGCAGAAGAGAAAAGGGTGGATACCTAGAAATTCAGAACCCAGAAGGTGAAGATAAAGGACACAACACTTGATTTTCAAATCAGACAATGCTTGTGGTCAGCAATACCACTGCTATGGAAACCTTGGGCTATAGCTGGTTTTTTTTGGCCTGGTTAAACCACAAATCTGATGAGGCAGATTTTGGGAGCTGCTGGTTTTGAGTTCATTTATTAAAAAATATGTCTGACATTTTTCTTCACATATTCAACTAGTGAGATTTTGCCCAAATTTCATTTTCAGAAAGCTCCCAGAGCCCTGCAGTCCAGTCCCCTTGCCTCACACCACGTAAAGACTGAACTCTTGATAGCCTCATCCCCCAGGGCTGGCTGGCTCACAACCCAGACACCAGCTCAGCAGCTTCTGCTCTGCAAGCAAGTTTTCAAACTAAAAGTTCATGCACGCGTGATAACAAAACTGTGGGTGCCTGTTTCTGATAGCTGGGGCTGTGCCCCTAAACTTTTCCTTCCCAGAGGAGTGTTGCGTAAGCATAACTGATGCTGTCAAGTGAGGCAGTTTTCCCTTCTCAAGACCTATCATCAGGTGCATTTTTAAAAATTATCTTCTCCCAAAGTATGACAGCTGAGTATAACCAGTAGGACCAAGTGAACTCCATTCACAACCTTGGGCAGCAGAGCAGCCCAGCCACCTCTCCTTGCCAAGGGGCACCAGGCAGGTGCATTTTTCACCACACAGATTTATTTCACCAAAGAGAAAGCACAGCTCCAAAAAGCCACCGATGCTGTGATGGTCCAAGAATCTTGCCTGGGCCTTCAGCAGTCTTCCTAAATATCAATGGAAAACAAAACCTAGACACATGCAGTCCTGTCACAGCTCCATGAGAACCACAGGGTTGCTCAGGAGGATGAGCTCTGCTCAGCGAGGTCTGCTCACTCCTCTCCGCAGAGAGCAGCATGAAGCACAGAGGCGTTGTTCATGTTCAGAAGAGCACAATGTAAAAACGTAAGTGTGCTGTAAATTACTGGTGAAATCCAGTGGAAAAATTCCCAGTGACATCAGCAGGAGAGGATTTCAGCCACAACAAAAATATAAAAAGAGAGAAACAAACACACACAGACTACTCATCGAGGCCCCAGTTTTCCACTACCTTTCAGTCATTCGCACTCATTTTATTACAATGTATTGGAAAAATCAAACTGTTCAACACACTGATCTTCCTCTTTTTCCAAATCTTTATTTGCCCTTGAAAATGGCTTATGTTTAGAAACAATTCTAACTAATATGTTGTTAAATAGCCTTCATTACCCAGAAGACAAATAATGTATAAATTTCTAGCTGGAGGTTGTGATGGAGAGGTAAAGGTTAAATGCAGTAGAGTTTGTTAGAGACATGGAGTCTGTAATGTAATTCATTTTCTCCCAAATAGAAAAAGATGTTGAGACATTCTTCACATTTCTGGCTTGCTCTTGTTGGGTTTTAGCATTTCTGGCTCCAGAAGGGAACGTGGAGATGAACAAACATGAACAAAGGAAATGTGCTGACAGGTTTGTTCATTAAAAATTCATAAAAACAAAAGCAGAGCTGTGGTTGCAAGCATGAGGACAGACAGCACCAAAGATATCACAAAATAAACTAAAAAAAAAAAAACCAAAAAAAACCCACAAAACACAGAACCCAAAACCAAACAAACCAGAAAACCAACCACCAAAAAACCCATTAAGAGAGGGAAGCCTACCCTTCAATGACAAATGTGAATGTGAAAGACGAATGAACCTGTAACTCTGCAGTACACAGTCTGAAATATGCATTTCTTACTGTAGCTGGTCAGATGTAAAAGGTATTCCATATAATGAGTCTGAGCGTGGCAGGACTACGGAGCAACAGCACCCAGGCAGTGCATCCACCCACACACCCTGTGCCCTGCCAGTCCGTCCCTGCCACTGCTGAGGGTGGTCTGACCAGCAACACACTCAACGCCAATGAAGAACAAAACTCTTCAACAGAGCAGCACCTCCTACTGAACACAATGCCTTTAACGATTCAAATCCCATTTTGATTAGCACAAAGACAGCTCCCACTGAGACCCCCGCAGCCACAGGGTGTGAGCCAGAGAAGGCACAGCAGCTCCCGGGCCCTTTGAGGACCATTCACCACTCAGGATCCAGCCAATTGCCAGGACAGCATTTTTCAGTCTTTCTCTGCAATTAACGGATGTTTAAGTAACACGAGTTGCTCTGGCTCTCTGAAACCAGTGATGAGAGATGTACCAAACTTTTACAGGAGCACATCTTTCAGGACTTTATCTACCTTAGTTAAAGGGCACTTCACTGTCTATATATATATATATTTATATAAAATTCAATCCAGCTCTCTCCCTTGCCCCCTCCACCTCAAAACAAAATTAAAAGGCATATTTAAGGTTGTACAGTCAAGCCCTCAGCACAAAGGGCAATCCTGAATTACAAGTGCCAGCACAAAGCTACTTCTACCACGCATGTCCATCACCAGCAGCAACTGGCACGACTGCACATAGCTACATGCCAGCATGTGTCCTGACACAGGAGCCTGAGCTCCCTGGAATTCTTCCCTTGCTCACCTGCAATCACATGCAAAGTAGAACAGAAACAAGTGGCATGCCAAAAGCATCCAGATCAAGTCCCCACTGATATATCTCAGTAGCTTCAACTAATTTAAAGCCAGAAGTGGTAGTCAGGAAGAATCGGACTGCGACATGGTCCTGAGGGGAGCTGGAGCAGCAGCAAGCCAGAGAAGCTTTGCATTATGAGATGCACCTTCCTGTTCACATGCCAAGATCCTTTCAGTATCATCCCTCAGGGAAGGCTGCAGGGAAACAACACCTCTTTTAGAAGGTGGCATTTTGAGGTCTTTTCTCCTCTTCAAAGCCAGGCCTTCTCAGGACAGGTCGTCTTCTCCCTTAACATCAGCCTCCATTATAGCAGGGTCCCCTACACCTCTGTATTGCCCTGGTGGAATTTCTTTCCCTTTTTCTTCTGCCCTATTGCCCAGTCCTGACATATTTTTCAGAAGATGCTTGTGGAAGGGAAGATGGTTGTCTGAGTTACCAAGACACCTTGTGCTTCAGGGGTGCTTTGGAAAAACCTGCTCCATCTCAGCCAGAAACTCAAAGCTCTCTGCTGCTGGCACATCTGTCCCTCTTCACTGATTTTAACACTGCCCATAACAGAGTGAAAATGCAAAATAAGAATGAAAACAAAGCAAAACCCAGAACCACTGCACACACAACTAAACACCATGCCAGGGAAGAAGCTGAGCTCCCTTTGCCTTCTTCCAGGCCTGCCGTTGAATGTGCTGCTGGAAGCTGCAAATTATACACTATATGCAAAATGAATTTGTTTTCTCCAACTAGCCAAAGCCCCCAAAAACCTGATGAAAGGACAAGGTGTTCTTAAACTCAAAATGCAGGCTATTCCAATGCCCATCCCATAAGCAGCCATTTCTGCTCAGCCATAACAGTGCTGTGAAATGCATTTGGCCCCTTGTCTCTCATTCCCTGGGTGGGTAGTGAACAGGCAACGACAGATGTGGACGAACAGCCTGCAACTGCTCCTAGCCTGCCCCAGAGGCACCAGTAGGTCGAGGGTTTGGAAAGTATCTGGAAAGATCCCAAGGTATCATAAACCTGCTGCTGTTTTCCCTTTACAGCATCATTTCTGTCTCTGATTGCATATGCAACCACCAGGGCACAGGCTATAAAGCCCAAGCCTGCAGCTGATACAGAGATCTGTCTACATTTCTAGATGTTTGTTACCATAGCAATACTATGGCAATTTTTTGTTTGTTTTGTTGCTTTCCTTTTTTTTTAAAGCTAGGTTCCTATCCAGTACAAACAGAGCCAGTTCCCAGTTACACGTGAAGGAAATTAACACTTGCAGCATGCTGTGGATGCGGCAGGACCTGCTACCTGGGAGCAGGGTGCTGAGGGGAGATGCTCAGCTCCTGCCTCACACCCCAGTCCCATCACAGGGCTCTGCCTACTTCATTCACCACAGCCATTTCAGACACCTGCACCCAGCATGGTGGTGTTACCAACCCACACTGATGAGTACCATGCTACTGTAGTGCCTCCTTACCTCCTCGGGGAGCTCTTGTGGTTAATTTTTCTTTTTCTCAGAATAATCATCAGATTGCTATGAGCATCCACTTTCAGCTTCTCCCCTAAACAGCTCAGCCAAAATCAGCTTCCAAGACCAGCACAAGCAATGTAAAGCCAACTTTTCCTTCAATGCTAGAGTCTGCTTCCAGGGTCTGGTAGTGATCTACAGAAGCCTTAATACAACTATCATAAGGGTGTTTCCCAGAACAGCCAGATCAACATACAGCGCTCTACAGCTTGGTTTTCAGCATGTCATTCACAGAACACTCCAAGGAATCTGGGAAAGATGAAACGATTGCCAGGCATTTACCACACCCCAATATAATTAACTGTTAACTGTGGCCATGTTCAGAGTCAAGGATACCCACGGGAGAATCCTTCCAGAAGCAGAAAGGTATCTTTCTGTCAAAAGCTTTTTATTTTTTTTCCCAAAAGAAAAAAAAGAGACAAACACTTGGTACATTCGGGTAATTTGGGAAAGCTGACCCTTCAGGAACCAATGCCCTGACGAGGCGGAGCCCAAGAGCTTAGCAGCACACTCTTCTTTAGAAACAATAAGTCAAGTTAAACAACAGAAAACTGTCTCACAGCATCAAATCTTTGTATCATCCACCATAAAATGGAGCAATTTTGGCAAACCTACCCTCCTGATTTCCTAGGACTGCACGCCCCCCATTCCTGTGTGTGGGTTTGCAGAGATAACTGCCTGGTACCATTCCTGCAAATGAACAGTCAGTCCTTGAACACAGGCAGCAGAGGTTTGTACTGTGATGCTAAAGGTCTGTGGTTGGCATGTATCTGTCAGTCATGCAGAACAACAGAATGAATAATTTTGTTAAAGGAAAATAGAAAGGTATCTTTCAAAAGTCCACTGATCTTTAATCGTAAGATTGGGGGAAAAATCATATCTCTTTTTGCAGAAAGTAAGTCATCTTCCTCACTAAAAGCGTAATTGTAGCAAGTGATGGATTGCTTCGGAAATGGCTGCCTTGGAGAGAGACAATTGACACAGACCATGCACCGTGGGGAAGGTAATGCAACAGTAATTTATATTTCTGCATTAACCAGCTTCACACAGTTTAAATCCTACTGTGCCAGGTCTGAGACACTATGACAGGTGCCAAGAGAAGAGAGATACCTTCCTCAAGGAGGCTCATTAACTTGGGAACACTGAAACATCTAACAAAATCTGGTGGGTTGAGGTACTACGGTTTCACTTAGCCATCCCAAGCAAATGCTCATTTATTGTTGTTTTAATTAATGGATTTGAAAGTGCTTCACTATTTTTTTGCCCATGGAGCCTCTCCTGCAAGGCTCAGACAACACCTCCAGTGAAAGAAGGCTCTACCTGCTGCTGCAAGTCACTCCTGCCTTGGTGACTTCACCAGAGGACGCACCCATCCAGTCTTGGGCAACCCCACCCTCACACAGGAGGGGACTGTAACCTGGCTCTTAGATGCCCCAAGTCCTGCTTAGGGGTGCCCCAGACAAGAGAAACCCAAGAGGAAGGAATGCAGCTGGGTCCTGGAGCCACCTGCCACCAGCCCTTTCTGTAGGAAGGCTCTGGAGCTTTTAAACTAAAGGTGTCCGAGATGGACCTCTGCTTGGTGGGGACAGAAGCGCACCAGCCAAACTGACCAGTCTGGGTCTCTCCTTAGGTAGATATGTCAGCTCCCTTGGTAGACAAAGGGAGGCATCCCTCTGACCTCCAATGGTTTTGCTCAGGAGGTCAAATGGCTTGTCACTATTTTGTTTGTACCACTCAGAGCAGTAGGAGATCTGAATTACTACTTTAAATAAAACAGGAATATAAGAACAGAGATGATGAAAATCCTCTGTACTGGGAAAAACAAAGTCTTCAAAAGTCATCACAATTAAAATATCATTGCAGTATGCACTCATAGCTGAGCTGCCACATAAACCTCCAGGATGTCAATACACACCCACACAAATAACACATACACATCTTCCAGACAACTCAGTTCACAAACTGTGCACATAGCCACACCTCAAGTTTCCTAAAGATTATTGTCCCTTTCTTTCCTAATCTGAAAGTGAGGAAAGTCTAGAGGGATGTTTAAATAGATGCTGTTCTCTGCAGTTTAGAGTGCAAAGAAAAAAGCACATGGAAACAAAGTTGGTCATATCTTGCCATGTTGCGATATAATTCCCCTCCAAATTAACTGTCTTGATCTGTCCTGCCTGTCCCCCTGCAAGCTCTCCCCATTCCACGTAACTTAGATGCACTAAGTCAGAAGCTGCAAGACTTTTTATCTCCAGGTTAGTATTCATTCTCTGGGTTACGGAGCCCACATTTAGGCCAGAGGCTCAAACTGCAAGGCTATTTCCACCATGGCTGCTCCAGCAGCCCTTGGAGCTCAACTAAGGGCTGCGAGTCCAAATGGCACCCTTCCTCCCAGTCCCTCCACTCAGGGCTGAACTGGAGCTGGGGGTGCAGCAACCACCCCAGTAAACAACTATCTTTAACCTGATAATATCTTAAAATATCACAGCTCACACAAATTCTCCAACACCCATCAGATATGCCTTAACAGACTCCTCTTACTATAACATCAAGAACAATACGCCACAACCAGTTCCCAAATCACTGATAAACTTGGGAGGGAAGCAGCAAGCGGTAAAAGCACATATAGAGAACCCAGCTTCAGCCTCTGTTTTCCCCACACACATTCACCCCTTCAATCTCTTCCCGGAGCACCACGTTAGCCTGTGTGAAGCAACAAGTTTTAAACCAAGAGGGAAAGGAACTCCCTCAACTTCTTTTTGTTGGTAATGACTTAATGTCACCCTTCACTGCACACTTCTGTGATACCAGGCAAGTGACAGTCATCATCCCTCTCATAGCCCCCGGTTAATCCCAGGCTGAAAACAAGAATTCCCTTTGCAGTCAATCCATCTGAACCAAAACATTCCCAGAATGATGTCTTCACCTCTGCCCAAGTGCTTTAACCTTGAGTACAAACGTCAGTGGCAACAGAGCAAAAATGCTTTTCCTCAGGGACCACAGCTAGCACCTGGCTTTTGTTCCTCCTGTTTCCCTCCACTCCTTCCAAATACAGCTCGCATCCCTCAGTGTCTCCTCAGTCCAGTTATTGGAAGATGACCCGCAGACCTCTGATGCCCTAGCAGAGCCCCCATCTCCTGCTGGTGTGGGGCTGTGATGGCTCAGACTCTGCCTCTTTCCCAGCCCAGAAGGGAGGCAGTACTCAGGGACAAGGAAACATAAGCATCATTTGCAGACAGATGGAGGGATGTCTTGGTAAAACCTAATTCCTCCTGTGTTTCTTGACCTCCCAAGCACTGTTCGTACTGGCAGCTAGCAAAATCTGGAGGAACGCCATGGTTGTTCATGGTAACCTGTAGAGCAAAATATATGATTAGCACCTTAACAGAGCCAGACGAACAGTAACAAGTGCCTGCAAGCTCTTAAATATTCTCGCTTGTTTCAGGAAGCCACCACAGCTGTCCATCCCTTCTTCCAGTTGCATGGCCCTAGCAAGATCTTTTGGAGGACACAGTCAATGACATTTGCAAGACCACAGCAACGTATTCCAGAGCCCATGAGAAGTGATTAACACCTCCTTTCCATCTCAGCTCAAAGGGAAAACTGTAAAGCAGGAAACAGCTCCATAAAACACCTACTCCTACGTCTACCTAAGTCCTTCATCTGAAAGACCTTGCAAATCTCAAATCCAAAGGATTTATTTTAATTTACTGCTTCCATTCACCATAAGGATACAAAAGACTTGGATTCACCTCTTTTTTTTTTTCCTTTTTAAGGAAAATATTGTCCTATAATTAAAAGCAGATAACTGTATTCTCTGCCTGACAACAGCCACTTTAAACTCCTATTTTAATGTTTTTTTGAGCCAGTAAGGCAATTTTACATTACTGGCATCTTAAAGAATAAAATTTTCTAGAGAAGAGTTTTGTCAATTAAGACTCAGTGCTGTACCTGAGGTTTTACATGGAGGAATCAAATAAGCTATGGATTGTCAGTAAATTCCTATCTATTTTAACTAAATTCTTATCTGTTCTAAAGGTCTGTAAGTCTTGTCCTCAGACATGTGCCAGATCTTAAAATCATTCATATCTGGGCCCCCAAACTGCAAGCTAGACATTTAAAAAACTGCACAGAAACTATTCTGGGGGATTTTCTGGACAGAGAAGGCACCACAGCCCACAGGTCAGTGACTCTTCAAGCATCGTAACAACACCACAACACTCTGTTCCTCTTCTGAGTGTGACAGGCACTGCATACTTGAGAACAACAAAAAGGCAGAAATAATTTCTTCTACCCTCCTTCATTTTGAGATATTTCTTTAAATTCCACCTTAATGTCCGCTTAAACTTGAAAAACCTCATACTCAAATAAATAAATCTTCCAGACAAGACCTTCCATCAGGTTGCATTTGTCAGAGGAGGCACTTTCATCCCTAACTCATGACATGAGATTATAGAAGATAAGGGGATGAAAAAAATTTCTTTTGAGATTAGAGCGTTAAGAAAAGTCCAAGAAGAGTGCAGAGAGCATCTGCAATGAAGCACTCACTGAAGAGCTGGCATTAAACACAAACACTAGCCTCCTCTCTAGTAATACCACAGATTTCCCTGCTTTTGTGCTTAGAGGACAGAAGCAGATGAAAACCACAACTTTCACCTCTCATGAGAGCCAGAGTGGGACTTGGCCCAGTACACTACAGTTGTGTACCCAGCTGCTACAACACTGATCTCCTCAAAACACACTTTGTCCGTTCTTCATTTAAGCCATCTACGTGGGCTTCCCTGTCTGCCTCTGCCTGCCACACTGGCATTGCTCCTCAAGGCTCCTGGGGTGAGAGCAAAGTCTTTGCCAGATTAAAAGAGAACTCAAAACTTGTCTCTGTGAGACAGCTTCCATACGTTCCCTTCCTTTTTAGGCAGGGAAAGGAAACAGTCCTCCTCAGCAACCTGTTTATACCCTGATAGCCATCTGAGGAGGGAGAAAGGTCATAAACCAGCTAAAAGAAAATTTTGCTGAAGACATAGATGGGGATGATCAACCAAAAAAACCCACTAAAACCAAGCCTCCAGTGGTCTGATTGTTCCCCGTAGCTTCAGAGGAGAGCCCTGATGCACCCCACTGGCAAGTATTTCAAATGATGCTTAAGTGCTCCAGAGCCAGCAAGCCATTCTTGCATTATTCTCTGCAAGAGAGACAGACTCTTCAAAACCTGAATGTAAGCAATTAAACCTTGGCGCTGGAAGCTAGGTTTCACATAGAAGAACCCAATAAGAAATTTTAATCTCCAGCTCTTGAGCTCTGCACAGCCAATGGACTTTCTCTTCTTCAGATGCTTTCAAAAGGGCATCCCTTGGCCAGCTGAACTGGAGGGGGGAGGGGGGGGAGAGAGGGAAGAGAAGCAGGATGCAAGATCTACTGTGCCCCAAACTAAGCTGTTAATTTTGAAATTATCACAGTAAATTATCTCCTTGCACTCTATCCCTTCCTTTGCAAGTGGCAGTACAGGAGAGAAGAACACAAGTATTTTAGGAGAGGGCTGCTATTAAAATTTAAATATGCCATTATTTCCCCCCTTTATCACTGCAGAAATTTCTGAATATGCAAGTTTTAAGCATCTCCTGATTAGCAGACATTAAGCCTTGTGGAGCTATCTCAACTCAAGAGCCAGTAATTCATTAAATAATTAAGAGCATAATAGTGGCAGCACAGCAATATCACATGTAATAATCTCTGGAGACACCATGGACTGCCACATTTCATAGAAATAGTAAACAACAACAGACATTTCTGCTGATGTAATTAATCTCTGTTCCCTGCCACATTAACAAGAGAAAGATGCCCGTGTTTATGATGAATTCTTGTAATTAAGAACCCTGTGCAAATGTCATGAGTTTCACCCGAGGGATTTTCTCTTAACCAGGAGCACAGTTCATGGATAAAATTCAGTTGCATAGCTAGGTAAGCACAAATCACAGCAACACTTTTCCTTCTGCTAGGCAGGAGCCAATGAACCATCTCTGGACAACTGTTTGCCTCATTCGAGCCCCTCCTCACAGGGGTCTTCACCTTGCAGCACCTCAAGCTGTCACACTGGCAGACAGACACCTGTCCCAAAGACACCCCAAGAGGAGAAGCATCACCCTTTAGGGGCAGAGCATGCTGGCACTGGGGATCAGTGAAGTATATTCACCTCGCTTTTCCCTGATCCACCTCCCCTCCCTGCAAAATAGCTGTGACTATTTGCACAAGCTCTAGGGAAAGGGTTGTCAGTCAAATGCTCGGTGGGAAAGACATTCAAAGAGAAAATCAACACAACCTGAGCAATCAGTGTAAATCAAGACTTTAACCTTTCTGAGCCTCCCTCAGACTCTTGATCTGTAAAAGAAGATGGTTAGGCACTTGCTGCATTTCTAAAGAGTCAAGTGCACCAGATGTGTCAATGCAAAAAATGTTTAATACCAAAAGTGCCAATTGAAGTGTCTCCATCTTATTGTCTCTGGACTGTTTCCCCTGTAAAAGTCATTGGGCAAAACAGATGCCACTACAAATCTGTTTAACGTAGAAATACAGGTTCACTTTCAGCCTGTACATCTTTAGCAGACAGATACTGCATCAAGCCAAGGATCTAAATCCTAACTAATCTGACACTAGAAACTAAGTCATAACTATAGTAGCCAGTACCCCAGTTTCCGGTGCACAAAACAGCAGTTTCTGTTTATCGACCAGCAGAGAGAAACCTGCCTGCTTATCAGCTGAATCAGATGGGAGCAGCCCCTTTCCCATGCAGCAAAGAACACGTTCAAGGAAAATCATCCTCTGTCCGCTGCTCTCTACAGTAACACCATGAGGCCATGACATACAGCTCGATTGCTTAATATACTAGGAAAAAATCCACTAATAGCATTTCTCTTGCCTGAATGGGAGGCAAGCTCTTAAATTAGCTCTGGAGGAGCAGACAGGTCTCTCTAACAGCAGTCATCTCCTCCCAAATCACACATCTGCAAAGGAAAGGATGTAGCCAAGCTCCTTTGACAGCAAGGAGCAGCCAGCTCCAGCCCAGCAACACCAAACTCTGCTCTATAATCCTGGCATCCTTCAACAATCTTTCTTTCTGGTTTCAGACCTTGAGCATTCAGTCTAGCTCAATACAGACTAAAACCACATTGTGCATCCTGCATATTATATTGTCAACCTCTCTAACTAGACAGAGAGAATGAAGAGCTATCAGACGGTTTCTGTACCTCCCCGAACAAGTAAGAGGCTCCAAGAGACAGTATGGGCCACTACTACAGCAGGCAGTCAGCATCTGCAGGAGGCTGCCTGGATGATACGGTTACTGTAACACCTCCACTTTCTGGGACTGATGCAAAAAACACCGTATGTGTAAAGAGGAAATAGGAAAAAACCCACACCCCTATTTTCCTAATAAACTCAAATAGCTGAAGGGACAAGGTAAGAGAGACAATACTAAGATTCTACATTTCAGCAAACATGCAAATGTTTTAAATATATTTGCGTACTTCCACACCCTACACTTCCACAGCCTACACTAGGAGCACATACTAAAAGATAAAAATTCTTTCACCCCAGGCTTCTCCATACGTCCTTCTCATCCGTGGGGAGCACGAAGGAAGCTCCTCCAAGCTCATGTAAACTGGTTTAGCAAACCAAGGAGCACACTACTGTTCACCTTCACACTCTCAGAAATGAACTAAATCAACTTACTTAAAAGCTAAGAGAGATTTTCTTTTTTTAAATAATAGGTTTTTGATAAACGCACTCACCCTGAGGAACAAAGGTGTTTCCTTTAAATCATCAGGGTTTTCAATCTATTTTGGCCATTTCTCTCCCCTCAAGTAACTCCAAATAGCATGTTTCTGCTTACAGAGCAGAGCCACTCTGAAGAACCAATTCTGTCCCAGTCCCACAGTGCCATACGGGGACCTCCAAGAAGCAATAGCAAGGATACGTCAAACAGGACAGACACAGAGCTGTTGTGTTAGGAGCTTTCTTGAGGAAGCATATTGCTGCTACCCCAGAACATTGCTTTGCACCTCTCTGATGAGGAGAGACGGTCTCCAGTGTGCCTCGCAGGGTGGGTTATCCGGCTCACGTACAGGCTGTACCCCAGGTCCCCCACGCCTGAGGCAGCCAAGTTTCCCCTGCCTGCATTACAGAATTACTAACAGCAAGTATTACCCAACACCACTCGCCAGAACAACGGGGGTAAAGGCCTAGTCACCCATTTGTAACTTCTCATCACCCAGCTGATGTTGTCCAGACTGCTTGAACTAGTCACCTGCCCCTTCTTGACATCTGCCGCAGCGGATGTCCTATATTCAGACCCCTGTTTTTGGGGGAAACAAGTACAACCAGCTGAATTAATCCTTGTAAAATTCTGCTCCTACAAAAGTAGATGCTGACGCTTGTGTTTGCATTTGACTATTAATAACATGTGGCAAGAAGGCCACATGCCCAGTCAGACAGTATTGCCCGTTACAACTCGTGCCACCAGGCAGGAGCACAAGCGTTCCAGCATGCAGGCACTCATGCTGCTGCCAACTCCCCACCTTAAGAAGTTGGTAGCAAAACAAAAAAATGAGCATATACCACAGACGCTAAGGGCATATTCCCAGATGCAAACGCTCTTTTTTCTGCAGAAAGATTAAAGTGCCTACAGTGTATTTTTCCCCCAAGAAGAACAAACCACACAGGCTACTGGTCTGAGCACAGACCTAGAAGCCAGACACCGGTTATGGATGCCGCTTGGCATTAAAACAACACAACATGGAAAACCTCACTTTACCCTGACAAATTTGAGAATTTAACTCTCTGAAGGCAGAATTAAAACCGAAGAAGCAGCAGCAGCCCCAAGAAGCCCCACCACCATGCAGGTTGCCACCATGGCCCATTGAGTAGGGTTTAAACACCACCCAATACTAGGGCTGAGGTGGGAGAGGCTGAAGTCCAGCCCCTAGAGCTCAGCAAACACCCTGAGATTTATTCCTGATCAGCCCAGAGGGGCAGCTTATCATGACGAGAAATCATGCTGTTAAGAGGTCACAGGTTTAATTATTAACATTTGCACATACAGGAACCACTTAGAAGCTTTTTCTAACCTGTCTCCCCTACTCCCACTGCCAGCAGCTTATTCTCAAAATGCTGCTTCTTCCCCCAAAGGAACAGGCAGAAGGAAATGCACACCAAACCTGACTTGGCACTTGAGGTAACCAAGGGTGTGCAAAGTTCCTGACCCCTCCTAGCCACAGCTACAAGCAGAATTTATTTGTATCCAGCTATCTCAGCCCCCTCAAGTTATGCGAAGTGCCAAAGCAGTTTTTAGGCAGCCAACCCATCACTGACCATATAGAAATTACAAGGGGTGGGGAGGTGGTCCAAATAAATTACCAAGGCAAAGTGGGAAACCCTAACAAGAATGAGGTACGGCCAGTTACAACAGCAGTTACGGCAGGACAACCCGAGTTTTAATTGTCCCTGGGTAGTAGCTGGAATCCAGTACCAAGTTCTTTGAATTCACGTTGGTACACAGTTAACATCCAGGCTGTCTTGGCTTTGCTGGTATTTTAATCAAAGCTAATACCCAGACGTTAGCAGACCTGAGTAACGACCATACCTTTTCTTTCCTTTCCTTTCACCTTTTCTTCTATTTATTTTTATTTAATTTTTCTTCCTTTCAGCAGAGATTAAGGCTTAATCTCCACTCTACATCAGGGAAATGGAGGGAAGAATCCTTTAACTCCCCAACCCTTTATCGTACACATCTATGGAGGTTATAAACCCCCTGTTCACATTTCACCTTGCACAGAAGAGCCCTTTGTCTGGACACCCAAACACCCCTGCGAGGAGGGATCTGCAGATGATCAGGAGGGACCCAGCAGCACAGGCTGGACAGGAGGTCTTGGCTAGAAGCAAGACTTACAGGAGATCTCAGGCTGTGTCACTTTGATATGCAAATGGCTCAGAAAAGGATGGCAAGGAGACTGGTAACTCCAAGTAGGCTTGTGGCAACCCTTAAGTTTTCAACATGTATCCAACAAGCCCCCCTGCCTCACTCTTCCATCCCAGAAAAGCCCCAAAACAAGTCCCTCACATACAAAAAGAATCTGCTACTGAAATACGTTTCTGTGAACCAGGCTATGCGCACAGAGGTACAGCCAGAGCTACAGGACCCGGCTGAGTTTCCATAGAGAACAGCTTCTCTCCACATCTCTCCTTTTGCATCTGCACCCTCAGCACACTGCCAACACTCGCCCAACTCTTATCAAGCAGACCCAGGTAATGGCTGGAGCCACCCCCTGATCTCAACCCACTGTGGATCTGAACCCTGCGTCGCAGAGGTGCTGAGCTCACCTCAGAGTAACGAGCATCTGACGCTCAAAGGGCCACCAATTGATAGGCAATGGCCAAAATGCATCTAAATTTACCCATATCGGATATGGGACAACGATATGGCATAATGACAATGATATGGGAACCTACCTTGGGCAGAAAAATATTCAATTGATAACTTAAAGCAAATTCTGATCTATATAGAATTATTTGCCATTCAGATTCAACTCAACTCTCAAAACTGGGAAGACATGAATTGCCTTTCATGATTTAGAGTAGCCTTCTGGCAACATGCTTCATGGCTGTCCTTGCCACAGAGAACGGTGAGGACCACAGTTAAAAGCTTCAGACAGGGCCAGCAAGTTAAACACAGCAGTGGGAGGTGTACTTTGAGAGGAATTATAAAGGTCTTAAGAGAAAGCTAGACAAGGAAACTGATGATGTAACGTGGATCCTCAAACTTTACTTAGTCTTAATGAATCTGTCACAAAACTCAGTTTATCAAATTCCTGGACATTTAATAAATACTGTGCATGGCATTATTTCCTGTTTCTCAGATTCACTGGTGTATAGGCTCGGGAGTTCAGATGGTCACTTGCATTTCTGCTTTCTAACACTTCTAAGGATTCTTCCATGGTGAATAGTGCCACCCACCTATATTCCCCCCACTCCGCTCTCCAAAAAAAAAAGTCACAGACTAACGCCAGCGTGTTGGGGAACTGCCACAGAGCATCCAGAGCAAGAACACAAGCACAAGAAGCTTGGGAGAATTTTCTCACCCCTTCTTCAGCTCTTCTAGCAGTGCTAATACCTGTTTATCCATCCCTGGCCCTTCTTTATGATGTCTCTTAGGAGATATCGGGGAAAGGCAGAAGAAAAATACAGAGCATTCCAATCCTCTGTAAGCTCAGTGCGACAATTATAATCCTCTAACTAGAAAGAAAGGGGAAGAAAAATGAGATGGGCTGTGACAGGTTGGGAGGACTAAATCCGTGCTAACTAGGGCACCAAGATTTAAAGGGCTCAGCTTTGCACATACCCTATGCCTCTAACAAGGTCCCCAGAGTACACTGTCCCTGCCAGTTCCTCAGTGAGGAAGCAGGAGCTGGTGACACCCACTGCCCCGAGGATGCCAGCAGTGGGCAAAGGGACTCTGCTGCCATGGCATTACCACGCCACAGCTAAAGTGTCCACAGCCCTGGCAGGAGCACCCAGGTACCCCCCTGGATTCAGAGGTGCAAGGGGCAGCAAAGGTCAGAGTGGTACCAACCACGCAGGGCAGAGCTGCACCATTAACAGCTGAATGGCAGCAGAGAGAAGGTAGCAGATAACCTATTTTTCAAATCAACCCTGCCAAGCACAACCATTTATATCGCCCCACCATGCTTCATTTCAACTCCAGCACACCTTTCCTGAAGGTGAGGCTTTGGGTCCAAGCAAATTAATGAATAAATAATTTACAATTAATAATTATTTTTAATAATGCTTTAAGCTAAGCAGTGCAAGCAGATCAGCAGATTGTCCCTATTAACCAATGTGACTCAACCTGTATCCTGTGCTGTAAGGACAGCATTTACTTTCCCTGTAAACCACCTACTCCTGGCTCGTCTAACGTGTAGCATGAGATCTGTGTCTGTTCAAGAACCTGACCTGAGCCAGTAGTCCATCCGCTGACTTAAAACCCTTTCACACTCAGCCAAAGGGAGCTTTTGATGGGTGCTTGGGCAGCCCCTCCGAGGCTAGACCTCACTTGACTGCATCTCGTCACCGCCTGACCTGACGGACCCTGTGCTGACCACAGCTAGTCCTGAAGGAACACTGATTCCCCAGCCCTTCCCAAAATTTCTTTGGGGTGCCCAACCAGTGTGGTCCAGTTTCCGCAGCACAGACTGGAAATGCCTCACAGGGCCGCTCAGCTAGCAGGCATGGCACAGCAATGGGGCATCCCAATCTGGCACAACCAGACTTGGACCACCCAAATGCAGAGACGATGCAAACGGATGCAAATTTGCTCAGATTTGCTCCAACAGATTTTTTTGAAAGGCTTACCTCATCACAGAGCAGCCATCCTTCTGCTGCCAACCCAAGCTCAGTGCAAACACCACACTGCACTCCCAGTGAGGGGAGAAATGTGCCTGTGCTCACCCCAGACCACATCTGGTACCAGCAGGGGAGCCAGCTCTGCTGGTCCCAAACACAAACCCAAGAGCCTTAGCATCGCAGAAGCAAGTGTAGTACCAGTGGGGATGTGGCAACTCAGCGTCCCTACACCAGGGACAGGGTTATGCGCTACCTGTTTGTCACTGCCCCTATCAACCCACCCAGAGATCACTTTGAGAGGCTGTGCCCTGTCTTTAGGAGCAGAACAGGTACTTCAGTCAAACCGAGACATATCAGAAGGTTAAGAAACACATACAGCCTACTCCACCAGCAGCCTGCTATAGCTGGTGATTCCTACCACACAACTAGATCCAAAAAATCTCCCAGAAAGGTATAAAGAAAAAAAAAAGGCAAAAAAAATGACATGCATATTACAGCACTTGGATTACAGCATGATTGCATCACTGAGTGCCAGGAGTCTACAGTGAGAACTTGCAACATTCACATTTCCTAACTCCAATATTTTACTATTTTTACAATTTAAAATTATTTTGGGAAACTACATAGGGAGCACAGAATTTTTTAACTTCATTGTGTAGATGTGATGTCTCCCATCGGCACTGCCACCGTACCCCAATTCCCACACTCGGAGACTTACCCACCCATTACCCAAGCAGCTGCACTGCTTTTTGCAGCTCTTACATGCTCTTCCGCATTTATTAGGCTTTTTACTGCATATCTGATACCAAAAGGCACAAAGGTACAGCATGGCATCACTGAGCACAACACTCCCTGGCACCAAATACTTTGTTCAGGGCACTCAGCACGCGAGCAGATGGAAAGCATCAGTGTTTCCCAATTTTGTCCTACAGGAAGACTTTTTCAGAAAGCCTCTGAAGACACCTTCATTGTGTAAGCGCAGCTTCCCAGCCAAACCCTGACTGTTTCAGGGCTCAGCTTTATCCGAACTGAAAAGGCAAGAAAAATATTCCTTTTTTTTTTTTTTTTTCCTCCCCGGCCCACAAAATATCTGACACAGGTTTTAGCACAGTTGCTTTCTCTCTCCCTGCTACTTTAAAACAAAGCTACCTCACAAGGACCACGTTACAGCTTACAAGATGAAAAATTCGGAAAGTGAGAGAATTAAAACAAGGGGTTAAAGTAGGTCATTTTCTGTAGCTTTAGCCAAATGTCATCAGTGCCCATGCTACAACAGAGTCGGAAGGTAGAGCACGACCAGCAGCCTTGAAGCCTGAACTGCAAAGTCAACCCTACAGCTCCATCATGGCAGTAGGACCAGCCAAGCATCTTCAGAGTGGCCAAAGCAGCTTCCCTGCCTGGGGCAGCCCCACGCGGCAGCTTCATTCGTGTCTCAGGGAACCGCAGGGCTTAGACAACAACAGTGCTGAGGGACCTGCAGCACCGCACTGGCACCACAGAAGGAGCTAGGGCTGGTCTCTGCAGGGACAATGCCCCTGGAGCAGCTGAAAGAAAACAGCTCCAAAGGGAGCACGCAGCTGCCTATCAAAACCCCAGGCTCTACCAGCACTGAGAAATTACCCATCACAACATGGGTAACTTCTCTGCAAAGATGGGGCCCAAGGGACCACTTCCCCCCCCCTTTTTTTCTTCTTTTTAATGTACTCCTATATATCTCACTGTGTCCTCAACCACAAGCACAATCGGGACCTGGAAATCTGATGAGGACAATCCAGCTCCTGTCCTTTATCACTTTTATTAGTTGCAAGAATATGTGCTTATAAAAATGCAGTGAAAAATAGCAGCAGGTAGGATGCAGCCTTTCCTCGTAAATCCTGTTTTTCAGCGCACAGAGCTCACGGTGCTGCGCCTTTAATGCCTTCCTCTTGCAGCAGATCGTCCCTGACCTGCTGCATTTCTGCTAATCCCGTTCTCGGTTCAAAGGTTTACAAAGGCTGAACTCAACCAAATGTTTTGGTAAGGTTATCTCATCTCCTGCTCTTTACAAAACTTGTAAGCTAAGCCTGCCAAAAGCCCCATGAAGGGATAAAATCTCCATTGTGGACTCTGGGGAAACTGAGGCAGAGCAATCTAAGGAGGATGAGTTCCAGCTCAGTCAGAAAGCAAGCTTGACTCCCAACGCATAGGTCTCACTTTAGTTACATCTTTACCTTAACATGATGGTATGGGATGTGCTGTGGCAGGCACTGTACAGACAGAACAGCAGCAACAACCAACACGCCGAGCCCCAGAGAGCCTCCAGCCCTACCACAGGAGCCGGCAGACAGGGCTGGAGGAGCACACCGGAGCAGCTTACGCCACCGAAACAGGAGAGAGAGAACAGCGTCCTGGGACTGTCACCGAGATGCAACAGGACAGGAGCAACCACCTGGCATACTGGGGAGAGCCAGGGAAGAGCAAGAGATCCCAGCCAGCCCCGCTCTGCGCCGGGGCTGTCCCCGCAGAAGGGAGGTGATGCGCAGCACGGGCGAGTCAGGGTCCCTGATGGACCCGCGTGCTTCAGCCCCTGCATGTTCTCCTCTGTTTATTTCATTGCCTTTGTGCTATGCTGTGTGTTTTTCTAACACGATTAATTAAGTAATTTTTCAGCGCTCCAACACGGGCAGTCCCAGCTCAGAGCCACTGAAAGAAACCCAGATCTTTTCCCCTCGCCTTCCAAGTGACTCCCGACCTGCCCACCTCGCTCAGGATAAAGCACCTGGGAAATCTAACTAGGGAAGCAGCTGCATACTGAAAATGCTTCAGCTGGCAAAAACTTGCAGCTGCTTCACCCACTTAACTAACAGAGAGGTTATGTTAAAAATATCATCCTCAGGAGCACTGCACTTTCACCTCCGCACACCTCTCCATGCCGTCCCAGGCTGCCCAGACCGCACACTCCCTGAGCCCCAGACTGCGCTGCAGCTGCCTCGTCACTTTGCTGAACAATTAAGGCCAGTGCTGAGAACTTGACTTTATGAATATTATTATTGTGAACCATTTATTTTATTTTTATTGTATTTTTTTAATGTCCCACACGGGCCACTGGGACAAATAAAATATAATTTTCTGTCATTTAGGCAAACAGCATTCATTCCCACATTTTTAAAACATAAACACCGTAAATAAAATATGAAGCTGTCAAATTGCCACCGAATCTTCCTCCTGCAGTAATATCCCTGGAGAATAGTCACCAACTCATCCCTTCCCAGGAAGCCAGCACAGGCCCATCATCTGCCACACGAGAGATCCCACAGATTTTTTAAAAAAAAAAAATTAAAAAAAAAAAATCAATATTGCAGGGATCTGACCTCAGCAGGAACAGCTCTCACAAAACCTCATGTGTTAAGGGCCATTCTCCCCATCTTAAAATAAACAGGGAAGAGCAGGTGGGTGCTGGATGTTGGCAGGGGAATGGGCCAGGCTGAACAGCACAGACAAACCCAGAGCTTGGAGGGGACACCTTCCCCCTGCAAAACCACCAGCACTACAATCCAGTAGTTTCCCATCTTGTTTCCAGCACCCCAGACATTTGCAGAGCCCCAGGGAGCGGAGCTGCTCTGCAGGCTGGCAGGATTAAGAGCCCAAGTCTCCTTCACTTTTCCTTTAACTCGAAGGGAAGAAGACATCTGAAAAAAACAAGGGCATTTCATAAACTGTTGAAGATGGAGAATTCACTGGCTTGCCCACCACACCTCCCTGGACTCAGGTTCTCTCGCTACTGCACAAGAGGACATGAAATCAAACCTGTACTTTACAAGCCTGAAAATACATCAATGCAAGGAATTAGTGTTCTTCCCTCTCTTGGGTTTGTTTGTTTGTTTATTTAGGATCTACCTCGGTTCCCAGAATTACATCCCTGAGGCTACAAGACCTGCCTCTGGGCAGGCACAGATGCAGAAGCCCCGTGAGATACAAAAGCCTGAAAAATGATATCACTTATCGACCCACGAAAGCTGCAGCTTATTCCAGTTGTGAGGGCAACAGCATCCCCTGAAAGCTGCACACAGAGGGAACGTGATGAAGGGATGGGAGTAAAATAATTCACACACGACCAGTGAATATCAACCGGCACCTGCTCCACAGGATTCAGACACCCACAGCCAAAGGCGCCAGAGAGCAGATGCAGCAGAGCCGCACTGTTTGGCCAAGTTAGTTAAGTTTACTGGGGTCTGAAGAGCATACGTCAAGATGGTCTTACGCAGTGGCAAACACAAGCATGGCTAGACTCACCAGTTCAGCTCCCCAGAGAAGCAGGTAAACCCCAGCCACTGCCTGTTTTCTGGCTAAACAAGGAAGAATCAAACAACTGACGTCATTCCTCGCCAGCTTGCTCGATGCCTACTGACGCTCCCATCCAAGGACATCCCAGAGGAGTCTCCTGCTTGCTGTCTCGCAACAGGCAGGTGACGCTCAAGTTCAGCAATGTTTGCAGAGCATTTAGAAACCCTTCGCTACGAGGGAAAATGATGCCTTGATCTCACCTCCCTGGCGCTCATTTTATACCGCTGAGCACAGGGGTAGGGAGCAGCTGGGAGAGCTGAGCCCAGGCAGCCGGAGCCAGTATGACGGTATTGGGTCCCTCAGTGGCCAAACAGGCTTTTGTGGGGTCACAGAGGAGGTACACAGGTCACAAAAGCTGGAAGGACAGAGATAAGAGATGACATACCTGCTCCAAAGAGTAATTAGGCACCAACCCAATACAATTCAGAGCATTTAGCTAACAACACTCTTTGTTCATGAAAGGAAGGTCGTGCTTGACCAACCTGATCGCCTTCTATGACCAGGTGACCCATCTAGTGGATGAGGGAAAGACCGTGGACATTGTCTACTTGGACTTTAGCAAGGCCTTCAACACTGTGTCCCACAGCATTCTCCTGGAAAAGCTAGTGGCTCGTGGCTTAGACAGGAACACTCTTTGCTGGATAAAAAACTGGCTGGATGGCCGAGCCCAGAGAGTCGTGGTGAATGGAGTTAAGTCCAGGTGGCGACCGGTCACCAGTGGTGTTCCCCAGGGATGGGTTTTGGGGCCTGTCCTGTTTAACATCTTTATCAATGACCTGGATGAGGGGATTGAGTGCTCCCTCAGTAAGTTTGCTGATGACACCAAACTGAGCGGGTGTGTTGATCTCCTTGAGGGTAGGAAGGCTTTGCAGAAGGATCTGGACAGGCTGGACCGATGGGCTGAGGCCAACTGTATGAGGTTCAACAAAGCCAAGTGCCGGGTCCTGCACTTTGGTCACAACAACCCCCTGCAACGCTACAGGCTCGGGGCAGAGTAGCTGGAAAGCTGCCCAGCAGAGAGGGACCTGGGGGTGTTGGTTGACAGCCACTGAACATGAGCCAGCAGTGTGCCCAGGTGGCCAAGAAGGCCAACGGCATCCTGGCTTGTATCAGAAATAGTGTGACCAGCAGGAGTAGAGAAGTGATTGTGCCCCTGTACTTGGCACTGGTGAGGCCACACCTTGAATCCTGTGTTCAGCTTTGGGCCCCTCACCACAAGAAGGACATTGAGGTGTTGGAGCGGGTCCAGAGAAGGGCAATGAAGCTGGTGAAGGGTCTGGAGCACAGGTCTTATGAGGAGCAGCTGAGGGAGCTGGGGTTGTTTAGTCTGGAGAAGAGGAGGCTGAGAGGAGACCTTATCACTCTCTACAACTACCTGAAAGGAGGGTGTAGTGAGGTGGGTGCTGGCCTCTTCTCTAAAGTAACAAGTGATAGGACAAGAGGAAATGGCCTCAAGTTACACCAGGGAAGGTTTAGGCTGGATATTAGGAAAAATTTCTTCACTGAAAGAGTGATCAGGCATTGGAACAGGCTGCCCTGGGAAGTGGTGGAGTCACCATCCCTGGAGGTGTTCAAGAAATGTGTAGATGTGGTGCTTAGGGACATGGTTTAGTGAGTTAGGTGGTGTTGGGTTGGACTTGATGATCCTTGAGGTCTTTTCCAACCTTAATGATTCTATGATTCTGTCTCCATCTTCCAGGCAGGGTGCTGCTTTCCTACCACCCCAGAGAAGTCAGCAAGCTGGAGAAGCCTGCAGGTAGCCTCACATCCCGCTTTTGACTGGGAAATGGGAGCAAATATTCCCATTCTCAGCTCACAGTCAGCCAAGAGTTAAATTCCTCTTCCAAAGCTACCCACCAGCCACCCCTCAGACTATCAAGCTTGGCCCATGGCCTTGCTCTCTTGGTAGGATACAGGTACACCCGGTGAGCTTCCCACACTGCAGTCTTTAGAGACAGAAGGACAGAGTCTTGGGCTCTGCCCATCAGCACCATGCTAAAGCAGATCAGCAGCATGCAGTGAAAGATTAACCCCCCATAAGTAGTGTGGAAACAATGCCAAAGCCCCTCCAAAAGATGTATTGCACAGCTTCTGCCTCCAGGAAATCTCCAAGGAGCAGTGGGAAACCTCCTGCCTGAGAGGGACAGAAAAGGGCCCAGGGAAGGAGTCCATCCTCCAAAAACACCCAACACACAGGCCAACTGCCAGAGGTCCCAGGGCTCCTTCTAATTGGTATGAAACCATACCATGCTTCAGAGGGAAAATGCATTCCTAGGGTTGTGGTACTCACTTGTGCTTCTGCCCTCCGCGGCGCGTGAAAGGGGAAACATGTAGGGGCTCAGCATTCCACCAAGTCAGCCCTACCTTTTACCAATTTCTGCATTTTTATTTCAAGCTTCTGTAGGACCTGTTCAGGAAGAGGCTCTGGCAGAGAGCCCACATGTCAAGACTTCTGGCTATAAAACAGGGATCTGGAGGATCACCATTAATGCACGAGCTATTTCTGGGACATTGACCTCTGACAGTATCCCCCTCAGCTTTAATATCCAAAGATTTCCCTTGCTGACTCCAGGAATCAGACATCCAGAATTTAAGTTTAAAGTTGTGCTAATAAATATGAGGTCAACAAATAACAAACCAGTTTCAAGCTGAGACTTCCAATCGACTACATTTTTTACCTGAGGTGATTTTTATTCTTCTCATTGGGAGAGAATAAAGGAAGAAAACCTCAAGCCCAGAAAGCACTTCAGTTTTTAAAAACCATGCAATTCACCTCAATTTGCTTGGGATTTGAAATGTCAGAACATAGATACAAGAGCAGAACTCTTGGACTCACTCACCCAAAAGACAAGATTTTTCTTTTTCCCAGACAGAAAAGCAGCCAATTTTAGAAAATTGAAAAAATATTTTCCAGAGACAGATAAGTCACATGAGTCACCCTTATTTGCAGATGAGCCCAAACCTGAACTCCAACACCATCAACTCATGCAGACCAGAGGAAATCAAAAGCTGGATCAAAATCAGCAGCTTGCCTCAGTGGCTCTGCAGAAGGCCAAGGGACACGAGAAGCGGGTGAAGAATACGCACGCCTCCTCTTACACAAGACTGCCATCATTTATTAAGTCAAGTAATTTAACTGTGCCGGGAATGAACTCAGGGTTGAGGGCTCTGCACTGCAAAAGGACAGCCGCTTCTCTAGGCTCCTCATTTCTCCAGCAGGGCGGTTGCAAGGGCACATTTTCCAGGCTGGCTGGGAAAGGGTGGTGGGCAGTGCTGCACCACACGCCGTGCACCCAGGGGCTGGGGCAAGGCTGTGTGCTGAGCACCACTTTGCACAGCTATAGCCCCTGTGTGACCAGCGCTGCAGGCTCACATGGCCAGCTCAGTCCACAGGACCAACCGCTCAGACCCCTGGCAAGATGCCACCTGCCATCCCCAGACCTCCCACCAACCTTTCCACCTGGTGCTCACTTCCCTGGTTCTGCCCCAGGGGCACAGGCAAATGCCACAGCCGGACAGCTCATTATTAACCCCCCATTGCAGTGAAGCCCACTCGGCTCTCCGATAGCCTTGCCGCTGCACAGCTACAGCAGCACATACATTGCATTTTACCAGCTTGTCTCTCACGGCAGCCCACCAAACCCTTGGGAAACCACTCTGCATGCACAAGGGGCAGCCCAGGCACCACAAACCCCTCCTGTCTCCCTTCTCTATACAAGTAGATTGCAGCAGGTCAGGATCTGATACTTCCACCTCCCTGTAAGGTGCACCGGGAGAGGGTCATCCTTCATCCCAGCCGCTGCCTGCCAGGGCGACCAGGACTTATACCCATCGTGGGACCCCAGTTACAGAGGGACAGGAGAGGCAAAGGATGATTCTCTTTCCCTGCTAAGGGATTTTGGGCATGGAACAGAGCTGGGATGCTTTACATCATTCTGCAAGCAGGACCAGATTTGGAGTGGCAGTTGCAGAACGCTATAGCTTGTAATGACAGGCTTTGTGGTTAGCCATGAGCGCATAGCACCTTCCTCAAACAGCAGCAATATAACAACCCGTGGCACTGCCACAGCATCCTCCTCCCAAGGATTTTGAGGTGCTTGGCAGACAACATAGATTCATGTAACCTCACAAGCCCTCAGAGAGGGAGTAAAGTCAGCGCAACTAAAAAAATTGAAAGGATAAACGGGGGAACGGAGAAATAAAACTGCCAGAGCAGCATGTTCAAGCATGTGCAAGAAATCAGGGGCTCAGGAACAGCTTCCCCTGCCACTAAGGTGGAATCTGACAGGCAGCAGCGCTCCAAATCCTCTGTTTGTTCAACTCAGCCCTGAGCAGACTGAGTGTTTCCCAGCACGCCCGAAAGACTACAGCAATAAGAGCACCCGCACAGAGCTCCTCGCCAGGGAGGCACAGTATTCATTTCCACAGTCCTGCTCTGTAGAAGGTCTCACAGCAGAGCAGCCTGAACTGCTGGCAGCCCCCAGCCCTAATGACCATCAAATAACATCCTCACTCTGCCCAAGAGCCTCAGTTTTGACTTCCGAGTTTCAGCAGCTGCAAGCGATGGCCAAGGGTCTCAGCAGAAGGATTTCCACCCTGCTGCCTGAGGGCTGGGGCCGCTCTAGCAGCATTTTCCAAACAATTCATGAGGCTTCCCAAACACCCCCCCACACACACACCTGCCACCCCCAGTTTACAGGTGGACAAAAGAGAGGCAGGCCAAAAAAACCCAGCACCAGCCAAGGAGGGAAGCGGAGACCCCCAGCGCCTGACCCCTGCTCTGACTCCGACCAGGCTGCTGCTTTTGTTCACTTCCATGTGCACGTAACCGGCTGATAGATGGATTTGCAGCCAAAGAGTGGCACACAGTCCCAAACTGCTTCAGCTGGATCACTCCTGGGAATAGCATTGCTGGGCCACTTTTGCTCCAGGGGCTGGTTCATTTTTTTTATAAAGCTATTGCCTAGAGTCAGGAGAGCTTTACCGATGCTGTTATACAGGCTGAAGGAGGACAAACCTCCTCCACGGACAGAGCAGAAAGGTCCTCACCCTCCTCAAGTCAGGAGCTCAATTCCATCCCTCTACCAAGCCCACAGATACCCTTGAGGGCAGAGTGAGGGGCTTTGAAACCAATTCTGAAGCGGCACATCAGGGCACTG
The DNA here is from genome assembly GCA_011057875.1 of Pterocles orientalis. Classification (NCBI taxonomy): domain Eukaryota; kingdom Metazoa; phylum Chordata; class Aves; order Pterocliformes; family Pteroclidae; genus Pterocles; species Pterocles orientalis. Next base: position 63,599 of record WKFP01015522.1, on the reverse strand, counting down.
CTACCACCCCTTGGGTTAGGAAGGAGCCCCGAGGGCTGCCCCATCTCCTAGCCGCCCAAACCCTAGCCCGAGCCCGGCTCGCAGACAGTCCTCTCTGGCTTAAACCAGCCAAAAACTGGGGAGCGGAGCCCCGGTCCCCGTTCGGCAGCAGAGCCCCGGTCCCCGTTCGGCAGCAGAGCCGAGACAGAGGCGGGTACCAGCTGCACAGCCCCCCCCCCCGTTCCCAGCAAGCGCCGCCAGCATCCCCCGGCCCAAGCCCAGAGCCCAAAGGGCCGGAGGAAGGGCTTGTGAGAGGTCACGGCTCTTACCTAGTACCGATGGGAAAAGCCTGTGACCACATGTATGTGTGTGTGTGTATGTCCGTACGCACCTCCCGAACGCGAACCGCAAGCCCCCCAGCCCGCCCTCTTCCCCAGCCCAGGGCAGCCGCTCGCAGCCAGAGGAGCGGAGCCGGGAGGACACGACCCGCCGGTACTTCCCCCAGAGCATCGCTCCATCTCCTGAGCTTCGCCCACCCGCTCCCCGGTTGTACCGGCTGCCATGGCGACAAGCACGAACGCTGAAATAAACACAAAGCAACCCGAAGGCAAAGCGAAGCCCCCCTGCGCTCCCCCTCCCCACCCGGGGGCCCGCGGCTCACTCACGGCCGAGGGGACGGTTCTCTCCTCCCGGCGCAGCTCCAGCCGCCCGCCCGCCCTCTGCCCGCCCCGGGCGCCGCCGCTACCGGCGCTGCCCGCGGCCGCCGAGCGGGGCTTGTTGTCCTGCCATAAGTAGTAGAAAGTGCCCAGGATCCAGGCGACCGTCAGGATGGCGATGGCATTGGCCCGGATCCTCCTCATGCCGAGCGCCCCGGGGGAGCCTGGGAGCGCGGCGGGCAGGGGCGGCTGCGGGAGGAACGAGAGGGGACAGGGGACAGGCGGCGGCGGCAGCGGAGCGGCGGCTCTCCCGCACCGCCCCGGCCCCGCGCCGCCCAGCCGCCGCCGCCGGGTCCTAACGCCTCGGCCCCCCGCGCCGCCTCCTCCTCCTCCTCTTCCTCCTCCCCCTGCCCGCCGCTGCAGCGGGGAGGGGGCGGTCCCGTGTGGCAGCGGGTGACACGGGCTCAGCCCCACGGGATGCGGGCGCACCCCCGAGGCCCCTGGCGCTGAGGGCGGGAGGGTTCACGGGAGGCTGCGGCCGCGAGGCCTTTGGGGCTCCGCGGGGGAGAAGCGCGGCAGCCCAGGGGCAAGGACGGCACCTGCACACCGCAGGGCACTGCCAGCGCTGGGGCAGTCGCTGCTCGCCCAATGCAGCCCTGCGAGCCGCTCGGGCAACTGACCAGCCCGTGGGTGAAGCCTCGCTGCCTTTCGGCACAGCCCAGGCACTGTGCACCTTGGGCTTGAGGGTTTGAGAGAGCAGGGCGGCACACGGAGAAAACTCCACTAGAATGTGGGTGCCTCCGAGGCACTCGAATCAGGGATTAGAGGATTTGAATTAAAGTACAGAAAATGGCAGCAGGGCTTCTAAATGACTTTTTGCCTACCTTCCTCCTGGCCAAATCCCTCTAAATGTAATTACAACCTGCCCTGCTAACTTGTCATTTCAGGTTTCCCTGCACACTTGTAGTCTCCTGAAGCACACACGGCGCAGTATGAAATTCATCCATCAGATTTGCACTGAGCTAGCACTCAAGGCAGAAAGCTATTGCCAGGACCTCCGCCTGCCAGGGCTGCAGCATGGCTCAACACCACCTCC
>WKFP01015522.1:46088-61848 GCA_011057875.1 Pterocles orientalis | reverse complement strand
CCATGAATACTAAAAAGTGCTCTCAAGAAGCCAGTTTTGTGTCTTTGGCTGACATCCTTAACAACGACATCTGGGAGAGCAGATCTGGTGTCCCAGTGTCCCCATAAAATTGATAAGATATTTGTTGCAGGGGAAGAAAAGACAAGCATCATCCAGACTTCTCTTTAGAAAAAGTGAAGTGTGGCTGCTTTATAGTTATGGTGAGACAAAGTGCACACTTTTGCCATGATCTGAAAAAATCTAGCTGAGCTTTCAACTGTGAAACATCTGGAGAACACCAAAAGGCTTTTCCTAGGACTACACTGATCTGAGAAATCAGGTCCCCTATATTTGTGGCCTCTAGGCATGGAAGTGCCATCTGAAACATGGACATCAGGTCTGTCTAAGAACACTTAAAGAGAATTAGCATTAGGGTTCAGGGGCTGGAGCCTGTCATGTGATGACAGCTCCCTGACTGGGAGCTTCCATCAGCAGTCACTGTGGCAGCAAGGAGAGCAGTCAGCTGGGAGAAAGAAGAGTGGCGTGTTATCCTCCTGGGACAAGAGGGAAAGGCAGCTCTGCTTGCCCACAGCTGGTACATAAAAGTACCAAGCACCCAGCCAGGCTCCTGGCTGCCTGCTGCATGTGCTGAAGGTCCAGAAAGTCATGTATTTTAAAGCCATGAGGAACAGAACAAGGATATAAACACAGCTCAGCTCCCTATAGTCCTCCAGCCTCAGGAGTTCCTTCTTTTAATTCTCACTCCAGAGGCCATCCATACACACAGCTGAGACAGCTCTGATACTTCTCTTAGCTAAGCCTCTCTCACAGCTCCTAGCTAAGTCATGCAGGGGAAGAGCAGCCTCAGTTCAGGGATTTTTCACAAGACACCACTCCTCAGAGCTCCTTCTGCACGGGAGAAGGTGAGATATCTCAGGATGGTTTTCTCTGAACTTGCTGCCACCAGGCACCTCCTGCCCCCTCCTCTGGCCCACCCCTGGGCTGGACACTTGCTCTCCCTGGTGAAGCTCCTGGTCTCACCCTAAGCAGGGTCAATGGTCTACTTCCAGGTGTTGGAACAGGTGGGTAGGAGTGGGTAAAAGCAATTTACCCCTTGAAGGGAGAAGACTCAGAGTTCATCCCTCATTTCAATCCAGGAAAACTCCAGGAAAAGGAAAGAAAAGGGGAAGTGGTTTTCCACTTGGGCAGTAAGAGCCATGAAGTCCTTTCCCCAAAAATGGATGAAAGGTTCCTCTGATGGTCTGACCAGAGCATCTCACTGTGCTCTTCATCCAGATGAAACTCACCACCCTGCAGCCCTCCAAGACATGTTTACCCATACCGTAACACCAAGATGGCAAAGCATGTGCCACTGTCCTCCAGCACCCTGGTTGTTGAAAAAGAAAAATATTATCTTCATTACTCAATGAAACTGGCCAAATTCCTGAACTGCCTGAAATACTCTCCTTGTCTGAAAAAGCTTTTTCATGCTGGTCAGAGGGTATGGGTTTCTGAAAATCCTTGTTGCTGTGCCTCAGGTCATAAGTCACCCTCCACATTCCCGGCCACAGTCCCCTTCAGGAAGCTACAAGGTGTGCCAGAAGCTGACAGCTTGTCTTGATCATACCCTGCCTAGAGACAGATACAGTTCAGGCAGCCTCCAGCCTGTCCACCCACGCTAGGGCCACAGGCAGCAGAGAAAGCCCAGACAGACAAATCACACCCCTGGGAGTGGCTCCATCCTTAATTTTTCCTGATGACCAATTGGAATAGGGACAGAAGGTGGATGTCAATTATTTCTGTGTTTAGCAGAAGATAATCTGCCTCAGGTGGCATATATGCTGACCAGGACAGAAATACCTTCTGGCTCATTGCTTCTGGCCAGCATGCAAACAGTGAGGTGGTGGAGGGGAGTGACCTGGGGCAAAGTTAAGGCAAATAGCATATAGGTCAGAACCAGGATTTCAGTTGCTTTAAATTGCACAGTTAAACATCCTCTTAAGTGCTATTTAGGGTCACTGTAACCTTAATGTTGTTTTCATGAACATTTTTCTTACTGAAAATGAGAGCATAGAAAAGAATTCCCAATAAGCTGTAATTAACAGTTCCACATTGCACTTGTGCTCATCAGGTCCAAGGAGAAAATCATCTACTGAAAGGCTAAGAGTGGCAAGATCAATCTCCTTTTCCAGCATGAAGGAGCCAAGAAAATCTTCAAAGATGGTTATCTGGGATTCAGGACACCCCATTCCCCCCTTGGGAGATGGTGTCATTAACCCTCTCTGAGCCAGGTCACCCACCCATCCGCCACTGCAGAAGCTGTCCACCACAAGCCTGGGCACAGCCTTAATGAGGAGCGGAGTTATCAGGCAGGAGCTGTCACCAGCACCAGAAAATGCTCTAAATTCATGCACCCATCGTGCAATCTTTTAAAAGTGTAGAAACAGAATAAATATTTAAGTAGTAATAATTACATATTAATACAAATTATTAACTAGAAGATCCACTTATAATCAATCTGATTCACTTTGTGAGCCTGATATAAATTTTCACTCTCTCTCCTACCACTTTTTTTATCGCCTTTCCTCACCCCAAGTCATTTGCTTTTCTTCCTCGCTGCATCTTTTCTAGGACATGGATTTATTTCCCACCTTTATGGTAAAGCACGTAGCACTTTTTCTGGTGCTCAGAATTAATTAACAATAAAATCTTTTTATTACTATCTGATGACAATTTGCTCTCTTTTATTGGAAGCACATTACAGCGCCGACTGTGACCTGAACTGCAATTTAATCCTCAGAAATTTGAAGCTTTTACAGCTCAATGCAGCTACTGGGTTAGTGCTCATAACCACTCCTCTTGGCTGCAGCGCAGAAGCAGCTTGAAAAGCTCATCTGGCAAAATGGTGAAACTTCTGTCTTCCCCTACAGAGGAACTCCATGCGAAAACATGACAAGCTGGGAAATAACCTGTGAAAAATATCCTACCCAGTTTCTCACACATCTCATGGAAGTGGCTCGCACCCTGCACAGCAGACAGGGTTAGAGTCAAGTGCAGTGAAAAATGTTTAACTTTCCCAAAACTCACAGCAATGTGTTTATTTTTGAAGCTCTATCACTCAAAATAGCATAGACAATTAATGGGAAACTTTCTAAAACATTCCAGCCCTGGCAAGAAGCGTGAGAAACTGCAGGCTGAGGGGAGGCCAGAAATGGGAGCCGTGGATCTGTCAGCTCCAGAGACACCGCAGCGCTCCCGCAGCCCGGCTGGTCCCGTAACCTCTGCTGCCAGGATCTAGACCCATCTACAGACTGGAAAGTAGAAGAAAAACAGGGATGATGCTGGAATCAGAGGACACCAAGCATCCCTGTAATGTCCCTATTCGTATTCCATGCAGATCAACACAACGCTGAAGATGTATTGGTTCCTACCTTTTCCATCTGCGTTATATTGAAACAGCATTACTCCCAGGGACATGGGAGAAGGGGATTTCAAGGATGGCAAGAATATTTACTGAAATTATAGCCCCCATGGAACTACAACTGATAAAAACAGCTGACCTGCAGCAAGAGGTTACGTCAGTCTAGAAGATACCAGGACACTCCACAGGGCAATGCACAAACAACCCCATCAGCAAGGCACCATTTCCAATTTAAGAATAAGGTGTACAGCCTGAGGCTGGCAGCGTCCCTTCCCATTGCAATCACTTTGAGCAACGATACAGGCATTGCTAAGCTTCTACGAATGCAGCACTAACTTTTTTTGAAGTTCTTGCGGAGGCATTGCTGCTGTCCTCTCATGGCTTTGTAAAGTCATCCAGCGTGAAAGCCCCTTGCACTGGGATCATGGGGGTCCAGGCGCTGTGGATGAGAAGCCCTCAGCAGTGGCAGCTCTGCCTGGCAAGACTTGGCAATTAAAGCCCTGCACAGCCCCAGCCTCTGCCGGCGGTGGGACGGGTCAGCGCTCTGTGCGTGACCTGCCCACCCCTCCTCACCCAGCCCTGCTCATCCATTTTACCGGGGTTTCAGCATCTGGTGTTTCTCACCCACACAGCGGCTAAACACCGAGGCAGCGCAAGAGGATGAGAAAGCCAAGCTGACCTGTGCCCTATTGCAACCCAGAATTAACAAAGCCCAAAAAGTATGATGACAGGGTGGGGAGAGAAGCATCAGCAGGAGCCACCTCCCTGTGGGCAGCCAGGGTCCCAGCGCAGGGACACATAACCTCCTTGGCAGCAGCTTGCCTTCGACTGATGCTGCAAGGTGCTGGGAGCACTTGGCTCCAGCTAGAAGTAAGAGGGTTTGAGGGCATTTGCTGTAGGGACCCGAGTTCTCATCACCCCTGTGTGGCCTCTCTGCGCTTGCAGACCCTGTCCAGCCCCGAGTCCTGTAGCTGGCACTTGGGGCTCCCTGATCTGCAGCTCAGCGCCAACAAAATAAATAAAAGGAGATCAGGGGATGCAAGCTCGAGGGCAGAGTTGTCCTCCAAAGCTCCCCAGTGCCAACAGCCTCATCGTGACGTCGTGGGACACAGCAGGAATGTAAGTTACACTTTACTGAGTGAAAACAACTGTTCATTTCACCCTGTCTCCAGCAGTGGTCACAAGAGATGCTGTTCAGGGAGCGCTCACAAGCCTGGCCCCCTCCTGACTCTCATATTGCCCTGGGATACCTGCCCCTCTTGGATAGCGTGCTGGAGGACACGGTTCTGCTCTTCCCCATAGGAACAGAGCCTATACATTTACGTAATTGCCTTCTTAACCTCTTAACAGCATTTGTTTTCATCACCTCTCGTGACAGCAAGGTCCAACACTTCACTACAGGTTGTACAACACCACTTCATCTTTTATCCATTGTAAAAGAACCTCCTGCACATGTCCCCAAGTGCCCCCTGGTCCCAGAGCAGAGGGATTTGGTGCAGGATGCTTCTCCATCCACCCTGCCTGATGCCTCCACGATTTCTGTCCTCTCAGCCATCCTTCCCTTCTCCCGGTGAAGGAGTTCCAGACTTTTTGTCTCTTCTGGAAAGGCAAGATGCTCATCATTAGGAAGCCATTTTTATAACGTGCGCTGTATAATAATGATATGTAATAGAGATTACTTTGTGATAGTAGAAGGGAAGGTCAAATTCATATTCTTTAAAGATTCACATTTTAGGGTAAACATTTTTCCTCCCCTAAAGGTGAACACTTCATAAGCACTGAACAAAATGACCTCCACCACTTTTGCATAGGAGAGGGGATGGAAACTGTAAAGTAAGAAAATTTAAAATACTGCCCCTCATTTTTGCTCATAATTACCTCCAGTACGTGAATGCATGGATTAGCTGTGAAGAGATGTCACTGGGGGAGCACAGCAGCCAGAAAAAGGAGTGAGAAATAGAAGAAAGTGCTTAAGCCACTACAAGTAGAAGTGGTACTCTGTCATCTGAACACTTGCAAGTCTGCAGAGATGCTCAGCTCAGCACTGCAGCATTTTCAGATGGAGAGATACAACATTGTACGCATATACATATGTGCAGATGTGCATCACACCCTTAGATTAGTTTCAGGTCTAACTGGAGTTTGCAGCAGATGCTACTTTCTCTGGTGCTGGCTGAAGACAAGGAAAATAACTCCCGCAGGAGCTAACAGCCATCACAAGCCTGACCATTTCTGTCTGAAGGTCACAGCAAGATCAAAGAAATGTACCATCTCTAGCAAATATATAACTACTTGTGCATGTAATTCCTTTACAAATGTGCCTGCTGCAACATATCTTTCCCCAAAGAGGGAGGATGAAAAAGGCTCTGAGCAGCAATTATCATCATATTGCTTAATGGTATACTGAAGAACACTTACAGGTTATTTTAGTGCAGTAAAATCCACAGAGACAAAAATAACCACATCAACAGGCCCAAGTTCTAAAGCCCCAGCTACAGCAGGGTGCAATCTCAGCCTGCAGATAGTTACGTGACCGCGCATCAGTGCCATACCGACCTTTCCTGCCCCAATGAGCGAGCTCAGCCAGCCAGGCTCTGTCCCAGCTCCAGCACAGGGCAAGTCCGGGCCCCACCATCACAGCACCCCAGACATGCCCCAGGCTCTCACACATCACGTTCCTGCCCTGGCTGGGCAGCAGGAGCCCCTGTAGATGTGTATCCTGGGATGAGAGGCAGCTCTTCTCTCCAAGAACAGCTGAGGAGAGCAGGCACAAAGCAAGGGGTAAGGAGGCACCAGGTTCCCTTTATCATCGGTGCAGGGAGGAGCTCGTCGGGAGGGCAGCTGTGGCCAGGGAGGACAGCTGTGTCTCGTAGGGCCATTTGGTCCCTGCCAGGCTGTGAAGGAGGCATTGGCTTTGGCAGGTTTCCAGCCCTCAGGGACTTCTGCAATCCCCAAAGATAATCCAGGATAAAATAGATTTTAAATAGATTTTATCTATTTTGGTTTTTATTTCATCTTTTCTGATCTCCAAACATCACATCTCACTCATCTCTGAAGGCAGTCAGACAAGCAGCCTTGTTGTATTTGGGATTTTCTCTGTCCAGTGATGAGCAGCTGCTCTGGTGGTGGTGGCTGTGTGCTCCAAGCTCTGGCTCATCCGGGGCCACTCTCACCACCCCATGAAAGTCAGATTTGAAGCCTAACTTGAAAATTCACTTCCCACATCCAGGCTTCACAGCATCTCCCAGGGCATTTCTTTCTCTTCCAGTGTTTGCAGTGAGACCAAGATCCAGATTTGAGAAGGGTCATTGTTCAAGAGCAAAGATCCAGTGTCGCCAGACTGTTCTCGGAGCAGGGGTGCCAAGGAGAAGAGCCACATTTCATACCTCTCAGCAGGGGCAGAGCCTGCTGCAGCTAATTATTTTTGAAGAATGGCCTAAGATTATGCCCTTCTGGTATTTGCAAGGAAAAACCTACTTCTCATTTCTAGACAATATAAACAACGCTTGGTGAAAAGGAAAAATAGGAAGAGATGGTTTAAAAATGAAACATGAACATTTCCAATGAATGGGAAAGTAGGTTCGTTCTGTTTCTTGGAAGCTATCCTTGTAAATTTTCGGTTTTGAGGTGCTTTACAACAAAAGCATCTGTAAATCAGAAACCCAGCTGCTCTCCCCTCCTTTGCCAGCTCTTCTTTTTCTTGCAGAGAAGCTAACACGCTAAAGCTGGGCCTGCCACGTATAAATTTATCAAGGCATGGCAGGGGGGTGGTTGGATTTGGGACTGAAGAGGGTAATGGTACAGAGAGACGGGTCAGATAACGAAGGCAGAGCGGAGATTTCAGAGAGCTGACGCTTTCCTCCCTGTGAGGGATGTGGAGAGATGCTCCAACTTGAGGTGTCAGCACCCTTAAGTCCCTCTGGTTTGGGGACGTACCTGCACCTTTCCTGTGGACATTAACTTGCTGGAAAGAGAAGCTCAGTCAGCTGTACCCAGGCTGGGTTATGCATTCATCCAGAGGCAGACCAATCCCCATATTTTAGTCCAGTCATCACATCCCACGCTCAAGTTTATTGTGAACCCTCTCAGGCCTGGCTCTTTACATATCCAAAGGGATGGGCAATGCTTGCACAATAACGACTGAGAGCAGGACTCTGCATTACTCCCATGCACCACGCAAGAGCTGGCTTGAAATACTGGGCTTCATCCCCGGCCAGCCTCAGCCTCCTCAGCCTCTCTTTTCAGTAAGATCAGCCCTCAGATAGGCCAGTGTTCCCTTTAAAAACATACAAATAAATAAAAAGGATTTATTTGAAAGGATGCTGCAAGCCACGTACAGATGAAGGCTGTCTCATCGACACAGGCAGAGCAGCCCAGGGCGCAGCGTCACCATCCCCGGGTGCTCTCCCTGCCGGCGGGGGAAGCCCACATCCCCAGGGTGGAGCAGGGCGAGCCCATGGCATGGGGTAGAGGATCACTTCGAAGGACAGAAGAAGCAGTTCTCAGCCTGGCTCAGGCCAGGGTCCTTTCTCAGCAGCTCTTGGCCAGATCCTCTGTCAGGAGCATTCCAATATGTTTTTGGTCTGTTCAAGTGGTGCTTCAGAAGATGGACCCTGTATGGCACATCAAGAATTGCCCTGGTTTAGCTGCCCAGCTCTGAGAATACATCACTGCAAATGGCCCAGCAAGTGGAAAACCAGAGCTGGAGGGACAGCGTAGGCAGGCTGGTGACACCTCGTAGGCACAGCCAGCACCTGCTCCAGCATGGCCATGTCAGCTTCTGTGTGGCTGACTTTGCTCCTCCAGCAGCGCTGGGCTGAATGCCATCTTCCCCACAGCAGCTTAAAGGATAATTTGAGTTCAAACCTTTTGGCTTGAGCTATGTCTTAAATTGATTTGACAGCATCAAACGAAACCAGCTTAAAGGCTGCCCCGTGACTGAAATGAATACAGGCTTGGGTGGCCATGATCTCACCACTGCCCTTGCAGCCTCGGCCTTTACCTGAACCTGGAGGCAGTGTTTGATAATCTGTGACCGGCCCAAACTGCGATGAGGCACAAAATTACATGGGACAAATCCATCTTGCACGTGCCCCTGCAGAGCAGGGGCGAGACACCACCAGAAACATGTGGGTTTTCTTCAGCGGGTTGTAGGTGCACCAGACATGGGAGAACAGGGAGGAAGGAGTGGAAGAAGGCAAGGGAAGAGGGACCGAGTTGAAAACAAACAGATAGAGAAGGATGGAGGTTTGCTGAACAAGATGGAGAACGACAACTACACTTGGGAAAGGAAAAGCCCCAATCCTTAAGGGGCAAGGAGAAGCAAACGCTCCACTTCTTCCCATCGCTCTCCTCCTGCCTTCTCCTCCTTCAGGTTCTTCATAGTGCCTGGATCAAAAAAAGAGCTAAAAATAAGCAACGTGACAGTGTAATCAACAGCAAAGGAAGAGAAGCATTTTCTGCTAGCTAGCAGAAAACTAGCCCTGTCATTAAATAACACGGGTTGACAGCCTTCTCTGATGGGAGGAAGTGGGAAATAAAAGGTCTGAGCCAGTAAAGCTGAACATGACAAATGGGAACCACAATGAAAAATGTCCGACGGATTTGGAAACTAAAGTCCAACCTCTCAGAGTCTCAGAGGGAGCCACAATGAGAGACTACTTGCCAAAAGAGTGACTTTGGGGAATGCCAGGAATTCCTTGACCGGGTGTCCCATGCATCGCAAGGAAAAGCCAGGAGGCTGTTCCTCTCATGGGCTCGCTCAACACTTGGCCTTTCAGCCAAGCAAACTGAAGCAGTGTTGTATCCGTCAGGGTCTTTCTCCCCCGTCTTCAAATCCTGAATGCAGTTTGGGAATTCATGATGGTAGAAACACGTGCAGCCACTTTAGCTGATGCTTTGCAGCCAGCCAGCCTTTCACTGAGAGTCTGCTCACTGCTGGGTATTTGGAGAGGGGAAGGTGAAATTAAACCCTGCTGACCATACAGCTCATAGCCAGCAAAACAGGCACTACCACATGTCTTGGTGATAGGGGACTTCTATTAAAATTCTGCCTAGCTCTCTTCAGCCTACAACAATAAATATCCACCAGCTTTCACTCTGAAAAGATGAAGTGTGAAAAACAAACTAGCAAGGGAGTACCAAGCTCTAATTACTGACCACTAGGGTCAGAGAAATTGTCTTGAACTAACTAGACTTTGGCTTCAGTCCAGCACAGCAACTCCTGCATCCCCATCCTTGCCCTCGTGGATCATTGGTGGTATTTTTTTTGCAATGTGCCCAATACACAACACCCCATAGCTTTTGGAATCCCCTTCAACTTCAAGTTGATTTTTTTTTCCAGGCTTCCCCCTTCATCTTTATTCAGGATATAAACACAGTCCTGTAAGCACAAAAGTGAGAAAATCATGCTGGTTTTACTGGCATGAATTTCCCATCTATATTCCTGCTCAATTTTGTAACTTATCAAGCAGTTCCATTTAACCTGGGGGGGAGGGAAGAGACAGGAAAAAGAAAAAAAACAGTAAGAAGAAACCCCAAAACACCAAAAAATTCCCCCAACAAACTCACAGAAATTTATAGAAATGTAAGGCTGGTGAGGTTACTGTCTCCATTGTCTCCCCTAAGTGAAGTTCTGAGATTTTCAAAATCAGTGCTTGTTTAGCAAGAGAAAGTTTGTTTAGGTCTGAAGGTCTGTTTTTGCATTTCTTCTCAAGGGAAAAGGGATATTTGGAAAGCTACTAAGTTGCATTTTCCAAAAAACCTCCTTTGTCTCATCTGTCCTTTTTTGAAGCAGTTGCCTGGAAGAGCAAAGAGTTGCGCTAACACATAGTGCGAGGAGCAAAGGGGAGGGGACACGTGCCAAGGTCACCTCCTCAGCAGCAGCGATGGTAAGCTTCACAGCAGTAATATACTACCTCCCTCTGATAAAAGATACCACTCACAGCTACTTTTTAAGAGCTATAAAAATCCAGGGCAGGCAGATGTTAATTAAAGCGGTTCAGAGAGAAGCGCTGTGTGTCAGTTGTGGCAGGAGGTGACTGAAGGGCATGTATGGGAGCAGAACGCCCATGGACAGAGTTAGCTAAAATATGTTCGTTTTTATCACCTCCAGGTCTGTCAGTGTACAGCACAGATGGTTTGCAGCTGGGGAGCCAGTCAGCACGCTTGTAAGGAAGCGATGTGACCTGTGCCATGAAGCAATGAGTGCCATAAGGAAGCTTTTCTTCGTGACTAGCCCAAATCTCTGTAGTTGACATTTAAGTCCATAACCTCCTGTCCTAGCTAGACTAGAAAGCAGACAACAAAAATCCCTCTCCTCTTTACCACCATATTTTTTTTATTTATCGCCTTGTCCCTCAGTTCTTTGTTTCCCCGAAGGCAGACAAACTCTTTTCTTCTGGGCTTTGCTTGGAAGCCACATTTCCATGCTGGTGTCCCCTGCAGAGCACAGGACTCACCTTCCAGAGTGGCAGGTCCTCAGCAAAAGAAGCAGTGAGGAGGACAAGGACCCATCTGGGCTTCCCTCAGCTCCCTTTCCTCCACGGTTAGGGCCAGGTAGGCTGAGACAGTTGGGGTTGTTACCCAAGTGCAAACCTGCCAAGTACAGCAATTTCTCCTCCTTGTCCCCTGTAGCATCTTGTCATGAGAAATAAGGTTTTGCTATGAACCCAATGACAAGCCACAGCTGGTGGTGAAACACATCCAACTAAAGTATGATGGCTAGCAAGAAGACTTTCTGGTTGAGTGCAACTGGGGTCTTGGTGGCATTGGTTGATAAGAAGCTCAACATGACTCAGCAGTGTGCGCTTGCAGCCCAGAAAGCCAACTGTGTCCTGGGCTGCGTCAAAAGAAGCATTAGCAGCAGGTCAAAGGAGGTGATTCTCCCCCTCTACTCCACTTTCATGAGACCCCACCTGGAGTACTGTGTTCAGCTCTGGAGTCCTCAGCACAGGAAAGACATGGACCTGTTGGAGCACGTCTAAAGGAGGGCCACTAAGATGATCAGAGGGCTAGAGCACCTCTCCTATGAGGACAGGCTGAGAGAGTTGGGGTTGTTCAGCCTGGAGAAGAGAAGGCTCCGAGGAGACCTTATAGCAGCCTTCCAGTACCCGAAGGGGGCTACAGGAGAGATGGGGAGGCACTCTGCATCAGGGAGTGTAGTGATAGGATGAGGGGTAACAGTTTTACGCTGAAAGAAGGCAGATTTAGATTAGATATTAGGAAGCCTTTTGTCCTGTGAGGGTGGTGAGGCAGTGGCCCAGGTTGCCCAGAGAAGCTGTGGATGCCCCATCCCTGGAGGTGTTCAAGGCCAGGCTGGATGAGGCTTTGAGCAACCTGGGCTAGTGGAGGGTGTCCCTGCCCATGGCAGGGGGGTTGGAACTCGATCTTTAAGCCACTTCCAACCCCAACCATTCTGTGATTCTATTAAATAAAAATGATCCACATTTTTAGCTCTTACATCTACTTACCTGTACTTACCTCACCTCCTGGTTTCTCTGTCCTAAGTTGCAGCAGGGTTTCCACACTGCTGGTAGGAAGAGCACCCTCCAATAGTTCACTACACATTGGGAACCTTGAAAGCAGTGAAGCAGAACTGGGGGTATGAAGCTAATGGGGCTAAAGCCCAGTGGCATTAAGAGTCCTAATGCCCATTTACAAGGCAGAGGAAAAAAAAAAAAAAAAAGATACTTGGGTATTCTTGAGGGTACCATCTCGTGGTTGTCACCTACAGCTGTCATGCACAGAACATGTATTTGAAGGACTGTTGAGTTTTAAGTTTTCTCCCCCGTAACCAATTTGTTAAGAGACGGGCAGTCTAGTCTGGTATTTTCCAGGGCTCTGTAAGGATTTCTTAAGTTCTAATCTTACACCTAGGACTGACTCTAGTGTGGGGAAAATATCTGTAAAATTGAGCTGGTCTTTAAACATCACAGCGCTTTGAGATGTGCAGCTGAACACCATCTAGTATTGCTACCCACACATCACAGGAGAACCAGAGGGGGAAAGAAGAGGGTGTAACACTTTTAAAACATATGGAAAGCATTACTCAAAGAACATAAATCTGACATAAAACTATATACACATATTTGTAGCTCAGATGTGGGCCCTCCATAGCCCTTGCTAGACAAGTAGGGATAACGATTTTTTTATTCACAGTGCATTGAAAGGACATCCCACTCTCCTTTTCACAACTTGCCACCAAGAGTCAGTCTCTCTGCTTTTATTTATGGCTTAAAGTCCTGGACAGAGTCAGGGCACAGAGCAAAAAGGGGAGAGCAATTGGCAGATCTCTGCTGATGCAAAGTATTGTTTGGCATTTTTCAAAGGACAATCAATTGGAAAGGACTTGCTGTTAATCGGTGTGAAACAGATACGTGTCAGTTCCCCACAGAGCACTACAATGCAAAACTGTCTTAGAGCAGCAGTTTTCTGTGGAGGGGGTTTGGACAGGCAGTATTTCTCTTGAGCCTGCATTTCTGACAGCTGCCTAGTACCTTTTTCCCAGACTTGTCACATTTGTGCTCAGATATATTAATGTCTCCTCTCTTTTGCTCCTTAACTACTGCACAAGCTCTCATTTTTTTAAGCAAAGAAAGGCAGAAGCCATATTTTATATCATACATAGCTGAAGCTGGAGTTTTTCCTAGACAAGGAAATGGTTATCTGAGGATGACATCTCTATTTTACAGTAAAAGCCTCCGTGCTCTTTTTTGCAGTTCTCTTTACTCCCCCCATCTCAGAAACTGAACTTATCCTATAGCTTGCAAAGAAAAATAATAAAAGAAAGATGTTTTTCTCTGTTTCCTGGCGACCAGCACCAGTGAGACCCCAGGTAGTATCACGCTGAGTAATTCAAGACAGAAGCAAGCACTGTGATAGTTAACTGGGTAGAGACGATGCAGCACTAACCTTGGTGCAGAACATCCTTGCCACAGCTGTCTGCTGTTCATGATGGAATTCACAGTGATAGAGGAATCTGTTTCAAATATGGGAAATTATGTTGTGTGCATGTTTATTTGGCTTTTTGGTTTTGTTCTGGGTTGGTTTTTTTTTCGCCTTACTAAGCTGAACTATCTTGGCTCTCTTGCATTACCTTCTCTACCTGTAAAAGAGGGCACACCGTGGCTCCCTTAATACCTCACAGAGACAGCTGAATACATTGTCTGTGCATTTATCTCAACCTGCCTCTCCCTCTCTCCAGAACAATGTACCCCTGGGGGTGGAGAAAAGCCCTTATAACACAGCCCTAGGCAGAAATGGGAGAGAGGCATTTAAAATGGCTCGTATTCCCAAAGAACGTCAAGGGGATGACTGTCTCAGATTGTGCGGATGAAGGCGGCAGTGTAGGTCTGGACTACTGTGGAGGCCTGAAGGAAAGAGGAAATCACAGAGCAGCGCTGGGAACCGACCGACTGGTACAGAGGAGGTGCCTCTAAATCAGGACAGAACACTGCACACTGGCGAGGGCTCCTGATAATTCCTTCTTACAGAGGCTCCCATTGCACGTGCAAAAGGCCCAGCTCCTCAAAGGCATTTAGTCACAGGGCCAGGGCAAGGAGGTACTTCTCAAGGCTAACCACACTGTCTTCACTCTAAAAAACCACCAAAACCATGTTACAGACAGCGTGGAGTTCAGACACTCCTTAGGGAGCCAGAGCAATAGAAATGCAACAGGAAGACAGCTTCCCATCCCTGCCGTTACTGAATACCAAACACAGAAAAACGCAGGAAGCCCACAGGGATACGCTGTCTTCAGTCCTGCCAGTCATGGATGTGACAGCTGGGACCTTTACAGACTGTCCAAGGAGGGAAACCAAGGAACTCCAAATGCCAAGTCTGTCAGCAGCATAATTAACGTGTCATGTATGGTCTGCTCAGAAATACAGCACTCACTCCACCTCCAGCTGCCAGACTATCAAAAATGCTGCTCGGCCGGTAATTCCTCCACCTTGCAATAAAGTCTAAGTTGCTGCAAAGCCAAGAAAAATGCAAACTGTAGTGTTTGGGAAGACAGAAATCAGTTTGTAGACCATGGGGAAGGCAAGCTAACCTACCTCAGGGGCTGCTCGTACTCCTGTTCCAGAAGAGTGTCTCCAGAAGCATGTACCCAGTCATACTCTTAGGAAAGCACATCCCTTTCACACAGACAAAACACCTGAAACAAAAAGGATGAAGGCAAATTCCGCAGGGAACTCATAAACCAAGACGGGTTTGGGGACCTCAGCAGCTGGAGTGAGCTTCCCACTAACCTGCAAGAACCAGTCTGAGGCAGGTGGCATCAAGTGTCAGGTAAAGGAAAATTTTTCTCCCCAGTCTCTGGCAGCGTACCTTGGACAAACTTACAGATGTAAAGTGACAAGTGACAGAAAGAAAAATCCCATGTTGTGAAAGCCAGCACACACACAGAGGCACGGCAATGCTCTCCCTCTGCAGACAAAACGGATGTGCATGGTTTAGTGCAGGAGGGTCCTAGCATAGGCAAGATACTTGGGGCAATCTAGAGGAATGCTCAGGTTCAGCAAAATCTAAGTTTTGATTTCAAAAAAGGTAGATCTGTAGCCATCAAGACTGATCAACACAACCAGGACAGCCCCTGAATCCACCAAGAGCCTCAGAACAACAATTCAAGTATACCTGAGCACACTCGCTATCCCACTGCTCAGAAATACAGTCTTGCTGCCAGCACGGGTTCTTCCATGGCTGATCTCTGACAGACAGACCAGGGAAGGCACTGGAAAGGGAAACTCAGAGGGTGAGGTCCAGGTGTTACTGTAAGGAATGATGGACTCACAAGGACAGGGTGAGACACAAGGAAAGAAGAGAAAAAGCAGGCAGTCAAAAAAGGAAAAAAGAGCTTCAACAGTGGTAAGCCTGGTAAAAGCACAATCTTTTACTGAAGTAAAAATTAACAGTGAATAAATACACAAAAGTTTTATCTATAGACTGGCAAAATATTTAAAATCATAATCATAGAAAAATAATCTATTTCTGCACAGTAAATATACCACTTCCTCTCCTCTTTCAGTGACTTAAAATTATGCTAGTTAAGTATATTTTACAAACAACAAAGAATCTTAATTAAGAAAATACTTATGAAGGAAGTTTTCCTTCTATTTCTGAACAAGTGATTTGGAAAAAAAAACCCACAAAACTCTTCAGTGATACCACTGGCTCCTTAAATTTAGAGGACCTGTAGTCCAATTCTTGTCTCAACATAATTTTCTCATCTCAGAAAATAGAAAAGACAGCAGCCCTGTGGTCAGCCCATCAGTTCCATTAAACAAGGACAGCTTTATCAGTAGAAAGGGAGAAAACCAAAGCAGAATGAAGAGGTGAGATGGACACCTTGTATTCCTG
>WKFP01015522.1:22437-46068 GCA_011057875.1 Pterocles orientalis | reverse complement strand
GCAGGGAACTCATAAACCAAGACGGGTTTGGGGACCTCAGCAGCTGGAGTGAGCTTCCCACTAACCTGCAAGAACCAGTCTGAGGCAGGTGGCATCAAGTGTCAGGTAAAGGAAAATTTTTCTCCCCAGTCTCTGGCAGCGTACCTTGGACAAACTTACAGATGTAAAGTGACAAGTGACAGAAAGAAAAATCCCATGTTGTGAAAGCCAGCACACACGCAGAGGCATGGCAATGCTCTCCCTCTGCAGACAAAACGGATGTGCATGGTTTAGTGCAGGAGGGTCCTAGCATAGGCAAGATACTTGGGGCAATCTAGAGGAATGCTCAGGTTGAGCAAAATCTAAGTTTTGATTTCAAAAAAGTAGATCTGTAGCCATCAAGACTGATCAACACAACCAGGCCAAGGACAGCCCCTGAATCCACCAAGAGCCTCAGAACAACAATTCAAGTATACCTGAGCAAACTCGCTATCCCACTGCTCAGAAGTACAGTCTTGCTGCCAGCACGGGTTCTTCCATGGCTGATCTCTGACAGACAGACCAGGGAAGGCACTGGAAAGGGAAACTCAGAGGATGGGGTCCAGGTGTTACTGTAAGGAATGATGGACTCACAAGGACAGGGTGAGACACAAGGAAAGAAGAGAAAAAGCAGGCATGCAAAAAAGGAAAAAAGAGCTTCAACAGTGGTAAGCCTGGTAAAAGCACAATTTTTTACTGAAGTAAAAATTAACAGTGAATAAATACACACAAGTTTTATCTATAGACTGGCAGAATATTTAAAATCATAATCATAGAAAAATAATCTATTTCTGCACAGTAAATATAACACTTCCTCTCCTCTTTCAGTGACTTAAAATTATGCTAGTTAAGTATATTTTACAAACAACAAAGAATCTTAGTTAAGAAAATACTTATGAAGGAAGTTTTCCTTCTATTTCTGAACAAGTGATTTGGAAAAAAAACCCCACAAAACTCTTCAGTGATACCACTGGCTCCTTAAATTTAGAGGACCTGTAGTCCAATTCTTGTCTCAACATAAATTTTTTAACCTCTCTGAAAATAGAAAAGACAGCAGCCCTGTGGTCAGCCCATCAGTTCCATTAAACAAGGACAGCTTTATCAGTAGAAAGGGAGAAAACCAAAGCAGAATGAAGAGGTGAGATGGACACCTTGTATTCCTGATTGTTGAGAAGGAGTTTCTGAGACATGCAAAGAGCTCTCACCACCCTGATCAGATGGCACTAAAGACAGGAGATAGTACTATCTGAACACATGCTCAAAATGCTTTGGAGAGAAATAGTTATATCCAAGCTGCTGCTGTAGACAGAAGGCTCTTGCTGAGATTACAATCAGCTGTGTGAATGAGATCAGAGACAGAACACATTTGACTGCATCAGTTTTTTGTTAAGACTTCTCAGTGGTACAGGAAAGGAATAAAATTGCCCTTAAAATGAAAATGGTCTCATTTGCAGCTCTGTGGTAAGTAGTATTTATCATGAATCTTTGACTCCTTGTGCTTCGGCTGCTACTGCAGCTCCTCTGGGATGGCATTAATGTATCACTTCTCCATGGCTCCTACTTATCTCGAACAGTCTCTGCTACAAACAGGTTTTTCACCCCTGTGAAATTTCTTGAATTATCTGATAAGGCAGAGTTCAGTCACAATCACAGCAGGTCCATGATTCTGCACAAATGTTATAATAAAATACAGGTCAACTGTGCCATATGCAGTAGTGTGAATTATGCTTTCAGGGTTTTACTGAAACTTTACAGAAACCTATAAAAGTTGAGCATAGCTTCATCATTCAGGAGAAGCACACTCAACTCATACAATCAAAATAACAAAAAATAATTTCACATAAAGCAGTATGTATTTTTAAAAAGTTATATTTAACTAAGGTCTAGCACCAGGCAAAAACTAACTATTTAAGAAAGTCAGACAGCAGCACATTTTAAAAAAACAATAGTAATAATTAGCACACGCTAGCTTATACTTTAAAAGCATTTTACAAAAACATGAATTAATGGAGCCTCACACAACACCCTTGTGAGACAGTAAGTATTATTATCACAGAATCATAGAATGGATTTGGTTGGAAGGGACCTTAAAGATCATCTAGTTCCAACCCCCTGCCATGGGCAGGGACACCCTCCACTAGCCCAGGTTGCCCAAAGCCTCATCCAGCCTGGCCTTGAACCCCTCCAGGGATGGGGCACCCACAGCTTCTCTGGGCAACCTGGGCCACTGCCTTGCCACCCTCACAGGACAAAAGGCTTCCTAATATCTAATCTAAATCTACCCTCTTTCAGCGTAAAACTGTTACCCCTCATCCTACCACTACACTCCCTGATAAAGAGTGCCTCCCCATCTCTCCTGTAGCCCCCTTCAGGTACTGGAAGGCTGCTATAAGGTCTCCTTGGGAGCCTTCTCTTCTCCAGGCTGAACAACCCCAACTCTTTCAGCCTGTCCTCATAGGGGAGGTGCTCCAGCCCTCTGATCATCTTTGTGGCCCTCCTCTGGACCTGCTCCAACAGGGTCCTCTGGACTCTCACTCCAACAGGTCCACATCTTTCCTGTGCTGAGGACTCCAGAGCTGGACACAGTACTCCAGGTGGGGTCTCACGAGAGTGTAGTAGAGGGGGAGAATCACCTCCCTCGACCTGCTGCTAATGCTTCTTTTGATGCAGCCCAGGACACAGTTGGCTTTCTGGGCTGGAAGTACACATTGCTGGGTCATGTTGAGCTTCTCATCAATCAACACACCAAAGTCCTTCTCCTCAAGGCTGCTCTCAAGCCATTCCCTTCTCAACCTGCCTTTGTGCCTGTGATTTCCTCAACCCAATTAGTCCCATTTTAGAGACAAGTAAACAGGCATGGAGAGAACATGACCTGCTCACCAGCATACACGTCACATCTAGGAACAGAACACTAGATTTCCAGTTTTCTGCCACACATGGTCTGGCCTCTTAAAAGATGCTGGTCTTTAAGTAAAACTTGCTTCCTCTCATCCCTTTTAACACACTTGACCCCATTTCAGTCTGGTATGAAAAGGTACCCACCAAGAGCTCTTCATGACAAGGAAGTGGAAGCAGGAAATAACATTTTTTTTTATAGACTGTGTTGCTGGAAGCTGTTTAAGAAAAGACAACATGGGTGCTTCCACACTTCCAGGGTCAAAGGGTGTTGCTTCTCATCAAGAACCTGCCACCAGGAAACTCACTGAGGCCTATATGCAATGCTGATACAGCTCAGAATCTGAAAAAAAAAAAAAAAGTAAGGTTTCTCTGCCACTTCCAAACAAGGAATCTCTCTCTGGCAGGGAGTCTTCTCTGAGAAGAACTCATATGAATACAGCTGCACTGAAAGCACAGACATTTATCAGGAGACTCTCAAGGTGCAGCTAAGGGTGTGTATGTATCTGTTGGAAAACCTGGAAACGTTCACATATTGTGCTCTGCATTAAGAGATGGTCTGGAGGCACCAGCCATCCTAGGGGGTAGAAAATAACTCTCCATAGTCACTTTGAGAAGACAAGTTCCCTTAGCATATCACTCTTGCACTGAACTAGTCAGTGACAGACTAGGATTAAAAATTCCAAACCACATTACTGTTCAAGTCAATGGATTTAACTCTTATAAATGCCACATCTGGCAGACCCACTGTTTGCAAACCCAGGCCCAGATGTTAGTGGAGACATAAAAATGGTCCTTCCACCTTCAGTTACTTAGGTCCATTAGACACTATCTAGAGTCCAGGAAGTCAGTCTCACGAAAGCTTGATCTGAAGATCGTCCCCATACTTTCGGATCAGCTTCATGTGGTTATGGTCCACTGACCATTGCTCTGGGAGGTGCTTGGGCTGCATGCTGTCTAAGAAATGCTGCCGCCAGCGTCGCTCCAACTGCATAAGGGAGCGCAGGCCTCCTTTAGCAAAACACTGCACCACCTTCAGTCCATGTGGCATGTAGCTCTCATTGCAGATCCTGCCAAGACACAAGCAGAGTTTATTTTCACACAAGCCCACTGTCAGACTCTAGACCTGTCTACAATGAACAGCAAGACACTGAAGATACTTTCAGGGGCAGAGTTTAATTACAGACACATGGTAAGCTAACCCAGTGGGAGAGTTTTAAGCTTTGCTTCAATGCCAGACTGCTTTCTAGAACACAGTTACACTGTGAAGCTGGTTTCTTTGAACTGAGAAAGTGTTCTTCTTTTATAGCAATACTAACCAAAGCTTAGTACGTTACAAGCTCATCAGGAGACAGACTGCAGATTTCTCAAGGCAAGAACCATATGACACTCCAGAGCCCTGATCCTACCACTGAATTCCCTCCCGAGATAGGTTCTGAGCTATAACACTGGAACATTACAAACAACAGTGAGCATAATAAAGAGAAAATACTGACTTCAAGCAGACAGAGACCAGATACTAGTTAAGATATTTGGGGAGGCTTTGAGAAAGTGGAAGAGAGAAGATTTCTAATGTGATTGTCTTTCAGTCTCCCTCCCTGATCTGTCCTGCAAGGGACGTAAAAAAAAAACAGTGGAGCGGAAGATGCAGAGCAAGAACAGAAGGAGATTGATGGAAGAGACAGGGAAAGAGGGGAAGAAACAAAAGCTGCAGTTCACAGACCACTGCTGGGTTGAGGGGAGAAGAAGATAAACAAAAAAAGAGTAAGAAATGCACACTGCTTGTCTGCTTAGAACCTTAGGCTACAGCACAGACAGCTATCTTCTTCCTACCCTTGCTTTCTAGTTAAATGTATCAAAGTATCACAAATCCAGACTCTGCAAGCTTATACAAGTGACAAAATTATGCTTTTAGAAGCTTGTTTTTCCTGTGCAGATCAACTCCTAGTAGTCTCAAATTAAGACACTCCTTAACTTGGCATCATTATTTCAGTGAAGACACATCCACATCTCAAAACAACCAGCAATGCGTTTTGTCTTATTTTCATTAAAAAGCTGGAGGGGCTGGGGGGAGGAGGGGGTGGAAAAGTCAGCATGTGTGATCTTCAGTTCTGCAAATCCTGCTGGATTTTCTTTTTAGTTTGCTGCACTAATACTTACCCAAGGCTCTGCGTGTAGACAACTTTTTGTTGAACTTATGCGTCAACATAAATGACTAAAATCTTACATATACTGATGGGCTTGTTATACCTGGTTTCCAGACCAGCTGCTTCCTGGAGCATCTCTGTGGTGACTGTCTCTGTGTTAAAGAAGTCCTTGATGCTTTGCAGAAGTTCTCCCTTTCGGGGGTCAGGCAGACTGTCTGCATTCAGCAGTGCTCGGGCCCCTGAGCGCACTTGCCTGCGCAGAGGGTCCTCCAGCAGACGCACGCCTTCCTCAGAGCCAATGGGTGCACCAAACTCCTCTGCCAGCTGCTGCTTGAGATGGTTGTCATAGTAATTGGAGATGGCATGGCAGGACGTGCAGAGTAGGAGCACGTCATGGCAGTTGTGGTCCTTCATCTGGATGGGGAAGTGTCTTCGGTATTCATGAGGAACAATGTTCTTCCTAGGGAAGACAAACCAGCCAGCTCATCACCTTTGTCTGGAGCTGCCACTCCCCAATTCCTCCTCTTCCTGGCCCACGAAGGGTCAACTAATACTAAAAGTCCAGGAAAACAAATCACCAGCACCAGGACCCTCAGTGCAGCAATAAGCTCTGCAACTTCTTTTTATTTGTACTTCTCTCCATGTTTTCTGCATTTCTCTTTTTCCCCCCCACTTCCAAAAATTCATTGCTTTCAATTAAAAAGTGATCCATACTGAAAAAAAAAAAAAGCGCAACACAGTACAACAAGCGTACCTCTCAGCTACATAGCAGCAACTGCAAAGACAAAAATCTGACCCTTTGTGACCTCATGTGCTTGAGGCTCACCTAAACCTTTTAAAAATGCAAGGATTAAGTACTGGAAGGAATAGCACAGCTATTGTCAGAAGGGGATGCCATCAGAACAGTGTGTGTTGGCATCCTGCTGCCCCATCATTCAAACCACAGCACATACATGTTCCATACGCTTTGTTCTCTCCAAGGACTGATACCTCCTGCCTCTGGAAGAAGAGGGAAGGCTGGCCTGTTCAGCATCAAACTTACCCAGACACATACAACTACAGAGCATTCAGTGACAGCCCATCCAGGATACAAACAAGCATGATGTTTCAGGCCACTATCCAAGCTTCTGCGTGCCAAACTAGATGCCGACCTCAGTCCTGTTTTAAAAGATGCATTTTTCTCCTATCCCACTAAACTCACCGGATATATGACTCTCGCTTGCCACATACAACACACAGGTTCTCTTTGACTGTCAGATAATAATCGACTTGAGACTCAGGACGTCCTGAAGGCTCAAACCGCAGCTTCACAACAAATGGATCTGTGCTAACTAGCTCTGAAAGGGTAAACACAAACAGAGAATATTCAAGACAAATTTGTATTTGGAAACTAAAATAACAATGTTAAAACATAGGAATCATCCTAGTGAATCCCCAACAGTATTTCCAATAAGAAATTATACCAAAAATTCATGCCCAGTTACCTAGGAAACAAGCAAAAAGCACTGTATTTCAAATACCAACAGCCAAATTGGTATGCTCACCTCCAATCCCCTTGTCCAGATACCACTGAGCCTTCTTGCGATCACAAGTGCACAGGGGCTGTCCATCTGGCGCATGCAGGAAGCAGTTGTCATACAGTGGAGATTTTCTATGAAACAAGGGCAACATTACAGCAACTATAACAGCATGCTAAAAAAACAGAGCTCTCTATAGCCACGCATTCCACCCTGCACTTCATACAGCTTCCTCCAAATTTCAGGAGTGCCCCTAAACACACGCTTATGGCTGCTGAGCACTACACAAAGTGCTGCTAAGGGAAGCAGAACATCTAAAAACTTAGTTTGGCTTCAACAACTGACTGGAAGGTATCTTTGCTCTCCTGTTGCCAACAGAACTGTAACGCTGAATCTCAGTTTTCAAGAGATGCCATCAATGACGACAACATTTAAGAAAAAAATCATCGCATTAGACAACAAAAGAGAATTGAAGACAAGAAGAATGCCGAGCTAAGAGTAAACTAAAAGAGAGTGTCAGCTTACAGGCGAGGCAGTTTCAAGGATCAGCTGCCTAAACCCATATTTTAATATTTTATTAAGATGACTTTTCTAGAACTTAGTGTGAAGAGCAATTAGTTCATTCATACTTGAAGCTCAAGGGCAGCCTTGGCTGCAGTGACCATGAAATGGTTGAGTTCATGATCCTTAGGGAGTCAAAGAAGGTGCACAGCAAGCTCACTACTCTGGACTTCAACAGAGCAGATTTCGACCTCCTCAGGGACCTGCTTGGCAGAGTATCATGGTACAAAGCCCTGGAGGGAAGAGGAGCCCAAGAAAGCTGGTCAGTGTTCAAGGGCCATCTCCTCCAAGCACAGGAGCAGTGCATGCCCAGAAAGGAAGGCGGGCAAGAAAGCCAGGCCTCAGTGGATGAACAAGGAGCTCCTGGACTTACTCCAGCATAAAAAAAACCCATATGGGGGATAGAAGCAAGAACGCGTTAGCTGGGAGGTATATAAAGAGGCTGTCCAAGCAGCCAGGGATCAGGTTAGGAAAGCTAAAGCCCAGATAGAATTAAATCTGGCCAGTGACATAAAGGGGAACAAGAAGAACTTCTACAAGTACATTGGTGATAAAAGGAAGACTAGGGAAGATGTGGGCCCTCTCCAGAAGGAAACTGGAGATCTGGCCACGAGATTGAGCTTAAAGGGACTTCTCCAACTTGTTTTAATTTAAGAACAACTGAACTTTCATTAGCAAGAGGCTATAAGAATTTAGGATTTGCACCACAGAAATTCCCTGCAGGACAGGGATCCCGAATCCAGCAATAGCTGCCACTGCAAGGCCAGAGTAGTACTATTCCCTCTTCTCTCTTCCTGGCCAACACAGAAGTGCAGTGCTTTTATGCTGCTGCAGACCGTTCGTTCCTGGGTCCTCCAGCACTCCACATAACCTCTCTCACCCCTCCTAACCTTAGCTTTCAGCTCTGCTCAGTACCCTGACATCTCTGTGGCCCACAGGACAAACACCAGTCCACGAGGCAGATCCTGCTCTATGCAGTTGCCACCTTTCCCTGGAGGAGACACAGCACAGCTGTTTGGGCAGTAAATGCCACCTGGACAGCCAGTCACCTCCTGCTGGGACTCTGATTTTCAGCTAATGCCCTACAGAAGGAAGGGCAAAAGCTGAAGACAACCCCTCAACCTGCTCATGACCTAGTAGAGATCCAAGTGCTGCCCCCACTTTCAGTATGACCTAGAGGGAAATGGGGAAAACAGAAATAGAACCTGGCTCCCACGACTGTTGGGTCCTGTGTTTCCTTTCCTAGCTCATATTAGCCTTTTTATTTAATCAGCAGAGCATGAAGAATCACTTAAAGTTTTCAATCTGTTGCACAAGGACTAAAATATGCTCACAGACTTACCTCGGAGAATATCCCACGCCCAGAGGCTTCCGCTTCTGCCTCCGTGGATCTCTCATTTGCTGGCTGCCAGAGGGGTGGCCACTCACCGAAGATCTCCGATTCTTTGTTTTCTGAGGGGAACGTTGCTCCCCACTTTTCTCCTCTTCTGTGCTACCACTCCTTCTTCCTCTAAATGGGATATCCACCAGGCCTCGGCATTTCCCCAGGGCTTCTTTCCAAGCAGTGACAGAGTTGTCACGTTCAGATGTAGCAGGGAGGCTGGCAAACCCCAACAAATGGAGGAATAGAGCCACTGAGACCTGGGCATCCCTAGCAGCATAGAGAACCTGCAAAAAAGCATAGGCATTGAGATACTGACAAACAGCAAGCGCTCCCAAACATTATGTCTTTAACATTAGATACAATAAAGCCAGAACCTGGATTTATTTCCTTCGAAGTTCACACAAAGTTCTGGCAGTTGAACAATACTTTCATAACATCACCACACCCTGCATTTTCAGGGTCAGTCAGACTTGAAATACTCACAGGTGCCCCAGGAACCACAAGGAACTGAAAAAATTTCAAGTCAGCCAGGCCTCAAACACCCTCATCTCCCACCAAGCCCTTCCTAATTAATAAAAAAACCTCCCTTTTGACACACTACCTGCTCATAGTCAGTGCGGTTACTTATCCTGTCACTCCCTCTACCGGTCCCTGATTGTGTAGACATCTGCACCATGACTGAACCGAAAGGGAGCAATTAGGGAAACCACAATGGTCTAAAGATGGTGAACAAAGTTTTCAGGGTCTACCTCTAATACAGCACTGACTGCTATAGACTGGAATAAAGAAAATAATTAAAAGGTGACGTTTTGGGTGCACAAACACTTCTTCAAGGGATCTTGCCTTATAGATCTTTCAGGACTAAAGGAAAACAGGGGTCAAGAATTCAGGGAGAACAGCAGAAAATTATCTTCACGGAAGAGGATGGAAATGCAGGTACAGAGTCTGAAATTAACTTCAGACCACAGTCACACATAAGGTTTTGAGGCATAACTTGAAGCGGGCTCAGATCTCCCTGTTGTAATGTCTCTTCTCTACCAAGAAGGTTGCTTTTCCTCACAAAACACTGAGTTGAAGTGGAAGACACACCTGATCTCGTGTCAGTTCTTCTGCCTCCCAGTTGCTGCAACGCACATGAGGAGACTTGTCAAGCGGGCAGTTGAGGACTTTTTCAGCTAAAGACTTAAGGCTAAGGCAGTTGTGAAGTAGATCCTTCCTTCAGTTTAACAAAGAAAGTGAAACAAACATATTAAAACCAAAACTATACATCCATGCAAATTTGGATGGCCTCATACACCCTGAACCTGCCAGAACACAGTGCACATGATGCGTGACTCCCACTCAAACAGCACACAGCTGCCCGTCAGCTTCACAGGCCCTCTCCCTCCCCTCTGCTAAAACATCCTTTCTAGATCTAGTAATTATCTTGTGCCTGCAATATGCTAAACAGGCAAGGCTGGGAGTTGATAACATTTAAGGCTGAAGTGTTTGGCTCTTAACTACCCACTTATAAACTAAAGAGGTTTATCATAGAGTGATGGAACATCTGCCTCAGGGATTCATGAGGCACACAAGCACCAGGAATGACTCAGAGGAATCCTGGCCATGAGAGACAAGAAGTCCACTCTCGGTGCTAAAAAGGCACCATCAGGTCAGCAAACCCATGCCCCAGATCACTAACACACCCATGCATGCATACACTATACATGAAGAGTATTCCCAAGTAAAACATCCTATCTTAAGAAGAATGAAGGATGAGAAAATGTCATCATAATTGTAAACTTTTAACAGAAACATTGTTATTAGAAGAAAAAATTAAGAGCTGGTTTATTTTAGCAATTTTTCAAGAAATCCTACAACTCAAGAGTTCCACTTACATGTCCCTGGCACATGGACCCCACACTTTAAGCAATGTATTCAAACATCTGTTGACATGGTGATCACTCTCACTGCATTACATCACTGGGCCGGGACTTTTTACAAGCTGAAGCATGATACTCAGCAAAGTCCATATGGGTATTTCATGAGAAAACTAACAGACACAATTAGCATTTGAAATCTTCATAAGGATTTAACTTCCATTAAGATCACAGCATGACGTTCTTGGGCTGCAGTTGTCAATGCTCGTGCTCTAAAAAAACACCCTGAAAACTCCAGACCTACCTGCCTGGTATCATTCAACATACGCAAATTACTTTAAAAATATTTCCAACTCAAATGATGCCTCAAACAGAGCCGTCTCTGTCTTCAGACACTCACCGCTGTCTCATGGCTAAATACCGGAGATCCACGCTCCCTTTGACTGGCAGACCATAATCACGAAGTAACTTGCAAGCATCTTCCCAGCATCCTACCCCAACTTTCAACACAGCACTATCTGCCATTATGTCCAACAGGGTCTTTGGTATAGTCTGTCCACTGACAACAAGCCTGGGCAACCGAACAAGAATGCAGAGGCCACTGGAAGAAGCCATCTGTAGAAGGGATACAGGATTTGCTTTTCCCTCCACAGATACCTGAAATAAAGACAAAAAACAGAATCTGGATTACAGTATTATTAGCAATACTGGAGCTGGAACAAATTGCAAAAGAGGCCACTGAAGACAGGAAATACCTTTCAGTTTATACAGTCAAGTATTGTTACATCTCTAAAATTTTACTGAAAATTATATCATCTGTTTCACAGTATTACTGTCCCCCAGACACTTCTTGCCACACTCCTACAAAAAGAACTTTCCCCCTTTGCCCCTTTCCCCTTATACCTGAGCTGGTGAAAGAAATCAGACACATTTCTTAATCTACATAAATGCTTATGGCAAACACATTGTTTAATTGTGGCTTATACTAATGACTGTGAGGTGAATAAATTTCCAGCCAAAATAACGGTGAAGCCAGGCTTTATAAATCACTCAAAAACTGTTTTCAGAGTTCACACAAGAAAGTGTACAATTGGAAGAACTTTGCTTTCTGGTAGTCCCAGTGTACATATCAGTATTATACTCCTTTTTGGGTTTATTATTCTTAAGAATTTTTTTCTGAAGTATGTAGCTGGATTTAAAACAGTACAAACCCAAGCTACTTCTAGTAAATCACCTTTAGAGATATCACACAAAACACATAATGCTATCTTTAGCCATACAATTATCACTATGTTTAGATAGCAAATTTATCACAGGAGTTCAGCAAACAAATATAACCAGTGAATTAAAAACTTTCAGACATATAAGTGTCTTAAACGTGAGAACAATCAAAATTAGCAGCTACTTCACTGCTGTCATGACAGATAATCACACAGGCAGTTTCAATAGTCAGTCCTGTTCAATCTATTCAAGCAAAGGAATCACTCCTCCCCCAACGATTTCCCATCACAACTTGCAATCTAAAGGAGAGGCGCTTCTTGATTACTCACCCACTCACAATCAATTCCAAGCACTGGCCACTTCTCCAACTCCTTCTTCAGCAAAGGTTCAACACGATCCCACTCGTCCTGCTCTGAAACTATCACTATGTCTGCACCAAGGGTCCCTTCTACCCAGGAAAAGGTGGGAGATCTGAAGAAGGAAAGCACCTCCTTACCCTCTGCCTTAATCAGTTTCTCATCTGCCAAGTTTATAACTGCTTCCTCCTGCTGACTACTAGAGCACGCTTTTCCTTTGCGACGCTGGGATGCTTTCCACAAAACCAGGCCCCCCACTGCAACACCCAGCAGGGTCGCCAAAGTAATCGTCACTGCTGTTTGCTTGGGCATCTTTTTGCCTCCCTCCTCCCCCCTTCACTTCACCCACTCAAAACAGCATTGTAGGATTTTATCATGGCCTGCAAAGAAAAAGAAGAGAGGCAGAAATTAAAGACAACTCAATTAAGTGTGTTTAGAGGTATTAAATACACCGACTGGTATTGTATCAAGGTTCTAAGCACAACTTGCAATCCTGACAGAAGGCAAACTGGGTCTCACTTTGATAGACTGGGGGTCAGGGGACAGACTGCTGCAGTGGTGCACTGGGCAGGCACAGGAGACTGAATGCTGCCGGTGCTCTCACCACCAGAAACCTTAAAGGGAATCCATTGATTTACACTGGGGCAAGTAGATGTTTCCACAAACCCTCATATTTAAATTAAAAAAAAAACAAAACCAAACAGGGCTATTAACAACTTACAGCTTAATTTGGAACCATATCAGCCTAAAACAGGACAAGAAGAGATTACAGCAGAATAACCTTGTTAGATAGCAGGCACTGTCCACTACATTCACATCCGTACTACAGTCACATTGCTCTTCAGGCATTGAAAAGCCCTAAAGCAGCAGCAGCAGCATCTATTTAATAACACAGCTTTCCCTCCATCACACAAAAGCTCAGCTCCCCTCCAGCAGACCGAGATCAACCTGCCCCTGCACCCCCAGCCCACCGCGCTCTTCACACAGGCCGCAGCCGCGGCGTCGGAGCCGCTCCAGCCCTGCCCGCCCGCCGGCACCCTCCACAGCGCGGACACCGGCCCCAACGCCTGGGAAGCGACCGGGAACCTACTCCCGCTTCTTAAACTGGGCGAGAAGGCCGAAAACAGCGAGGGCCGCCCTCACCCGTGGCCTCCCCGCCGGCTGACACCTGTACCCGACCTCTCTGGGAGCCGGGGGTTGAAGGCGCAGGCACCCCGCTTCTGCGGGTCCCCCCACCGCGCCCCGGCGAGACAAGCCGGCCCTGCTCAGCCCCAGCGCGGGGCCGCCGCCGGGCCCAGCGGAACAGGGGGCCCGGGCCGCCGCCACGGGGAACCGCGCAGCCCCCGTGGGCCCTGGGCAGCGGGGCGACGCGCGGGGGCAGGCCGGGGCCCGGGGCCTGGCCGCCGCAGGGCCCCCGGAGAGAGCAGAAAGCGCTCCCGTGGGGCGCCATGGACCGGCCGGGGAGGCCGCGGGCTCAGTGGCTGGCGCGCCCGCCCCCGGGATATGCGCAGCAGCGTCCCCGCTTCCCTCCCGACCCACAGGCTCCCCGCCGGGAAGCTCACCTGCCCTCCCGCTACCTGCGTCTTCGCGGAACGGTTGTCTCCGGCAGCGGGAACGCCCGGCGCAGTAGTCGCAGCGCACACCGGGAGGCTAAGAATGGCGGACGCTTCCTATTTCCCCGTGGCGGGAGCGGGTAATGGGCGCCGCCATGTTGTACGGCAGCTGCTGGCTGGGCGGCTGAGGCTCTCGCTTTTCCTGACCCGGGGGCCTGTAGCAGTTCCCCGCTATAATGTCCCCTGTCCCTGTCCTCCCTTTAATCCTGACGCACAGGCTCTCAGTTGGCTCCTCATCCATCCCCAGGTGGAGCTCCACGCACTCCAGCTGATCCCTGACATAGAGGGCAACACCCCCTCCTCATCTCCCCTGCCTGTCCTTCCTAAAGAGCCCGTATCCCCCCATTCCAACACTCCAGTCATAGGACCCATGTCTCCATGATGACAGCATGTGCACGTCTCCAGCTCCTCTTGTTCATTCCCCATGCTACAGACATTTGCACAGAGACACTCCAGTGGGGCCCCCGATGGAGCTGTGGCAGGAAGTCCTTTGTGTTGCCCTTCAGGTGCTTTCCTGCTGACCTGTGATTTTTCTCCAGGCTCTGAGCATCTGTTACTGGCCCTGGCTTCAAAATGGTGTGACTGGGATGGGCTGAGGTTTCCCTCCACCAGCAACTTTAGTTTAAAATCCTTTTCACCAGGATGGCAAAGCCAGTTGGCCAAGACTCTTCATCAGACTATCAAGAGTCCCTGGAGCAGGAGCTCACTTGGTGTGAAGGAGCTGGGCAAGTAGGAGGTTGTCCAGTTTCCAATGTTGCCTCCAGTGAAAAGAAGGTCCCCAGAGCAGGATGAGTCAGAGTGCTAGCAACGTGGCAGAGCTGCAGTTGATGGGCTGATCCTGTGGGCCTTCAAGTCAAAAGAGCCCCAATGAAAAAAAAACACGGAAGTCAAGAAAAGAAAATGAGAAAGGCAAAAAGCCCAGTGAGACTGCTCTCATCATCAGCAAGTATTCCAAATCCTGGTGAGATGCCAAAAGAGCTGCCTGAAGTAGGTCCTCCCCTCCTCAAAACCCAATGGAGCCCTAAGACAGCCTGGATACTGACCTAGAACTGTAAAGTGAGCTAGAACATGACCTGGAACAATAAAGTGATCTAGAAGTTATCTGGAATGTGTTCTAGAACAGCGAAGCTATCTAGAAAGAGCTTGGGGGGGGCACACTGTCTAGAATGGGCTCTAGAATCAGCACCAGGGAATAAGCTCCCTAGAGAATGAGCTCCAGAACCACAAAGCATATGGAATGCTCTCTGTAAGTGATGCAGAATGAGCTCTAGAACCATAAAGTGATCCAGAATGCTCTCTAGAAACAGCTCCAGAAAAAAAACCACGCACGCGCGCACACACAACAGCACACCCCATCCTAGAATGAGCTCTAGAACAATTAAGTGATCTAGAAATTGTTGCTAGAGGCGATCTGCCGCTGGCTCTAGAAAAGCTATCTAGAATGGGCTCTAGAACCAGCTGTGGAGCCATAAAGTGATCCAGAACGAGATCTAGAACCTCAAAATGACCAAGCTATGACACAGGGCCAAACCATAAAGTGATCTAGAATCTGATCTAGAACAACAAAGCAAGCTGTAACCTGATCTAGAACCAACTATTATGCTAGA
The DNA here is from genome assembly GCA_011057875.1 of Pterocles orientalis. Taxonomy (NCBI): domain Eukaryota; kingdom Metazoa; phylum Chordata; class Aves; order Pterocliformes; family Pteroclidae; genus Pterocles; species Pterocles orientalis. The sequence continues at coordinate 30,890 of WKFP01015522.1, read as the reverse complement.
AAGCAGTCTAGAACCATAAAGTGAGCTAGAGCATAGTCTAGAACCACCTCCCTTATTAAACCCCCATCTCCACACACTGCTGGCTCATGTTCAGTTTTCCATCTACCAGCATCCCCAAGTCCTTCTCCCAGCCTGTATTTGTGCTTGGGATTGCTTTGACCCTCGTGCAGGACCTTGCACTTGGCCTTGTTGAACTTCATGAGGTTGGCATGGGCCCAGCTCTCAAGCCTGTCCAGGTCCCTCTGGATAGCATCCCTTCCCTTTGTCATCTGCACCACACAGCTTGGTGTCATTGGCAAACTTCCTGAGGGTGCACTCGATCCCACTGTCCATGTCACTGACAAAGATGTTAAATAGCACCATCTTCCCCTCCCTCTTTTCTGTAGGAGAACTTCTTTTCAAGCACTTAAATTTGACAGCAGCAGACATGTACATGAGCAGACGTTTACCTTTTGGACAGCAGCAAGCACCAGGATATAAAAATGTGAGGTGCATTCCAGAGGATCTGTGCTTCTACTGAGTAACAGTCTTTTTTTTTTTTTTTCCTCCAGAGTACATGCCAATAATTAGAAAGACTCAACTTCCACAAAATACTAATACTGCATTGGTAGGAAAATGCAACAAACTAAAGAAGCTGCTAGAACAGAAACCAAATCTTACTGGTATTAGACCACATCTGCCTTCTTAAAAAAAAAACCCAACACACTCTGTACTAGATATATAGATACATATATATATACGTACATATATATATATGTGTGTATATATATATATATAAAACCAGGATGCAAATCCACCTCCTTTTCTTTGATACGGGGATCAATAGTAGCATCAAATGGCCTTTTCAGGGAGGACAGAGCACCGAGTCCTTGAGAACTGCCTTCTGAGGATCCCTTGGCAAGCCCCAGCGTGAGAGAAGTGGTGCTGCTAATGGCAAATCAGGAGCTACACTGATAGCTTCACTGAAGGTGCTAAAAGTTAGAGACCACAATAAGCTTTCCTAATCTGTTCACATTCTTGGTTTCACAAAAGAATTATTTGAACTCACGTCTTCATCTTCTGTGAGAGAAACACAAAGATCTATATCACTGTCAAGTGGCTGGCTTCAGTAAGAAGGGGGACTATCCTTTTTTCTGCCCAAGAACTGACATGATGTACTGAGATGTACTGACATGTTCTCTCTTATTCTCTCCCTCTCTCTTCCCTTCACACCCCTCCGTGTGTAATGCTTTGCTTTACATGGCCATGGTAAACTAGCATAAACCTGGATGGCCACTCGGATGGGCACTCCCACATTTCCTGTTCAGCCTGATTGCTTGCTCCCTTGCTCCAGCACCAGCACCTCTGTAATGACAGGGTCAGAGAATCAGGGAACTGATCCAACTGCCAACGAGTTCAAGGAAAAAAAGTTAACATCTGGGGACACAACAGACTTATTTCAAGGCCTAAGTGACTGGAAGGAGACACAAGAAACTGATGGGGCTGGGCTCCAGGATCCAGCTGTCCTGTTATGGGGTAGGCAAGGCATTTGTAAGAGAACTTTTATCAGCTCAAGATGAGCTCAGGATATTGACCAAATCTGAAAAAATCCACAGAGTTTGATTGTAGCTGGACCCAGTTGTAATAAAGTGGCATCCACTCCAAAATCTGAAATAAGCTAGTTTTTCCTTTTACACATTGTTTATGTTAGTTTCTAAAGTAATAGGGGCTTAAGTGTAAAGTTACAAAAGAGAAATAAAAACAGTAAAATACCCCAGCATTTAACACACAGTGCAAGTCTAACAAAGATGCTATATAATGGAACCCCCAAGTCTAGCCTTTCTACAATAACAGGATTGTATCCCTGGCTGCATTTAAAACCTTTATTTTTCATGGCATCCCTGACATAAACAGAGTCCTGTAAACCACAAGTCTCTTTAACAGCTTGTCATGCTACTTACATAACCATTTACTCAAGTATAAAGGTTAAATTAAAAATAAATGAAAGCAACTGATGCATGAGTGCACTCTGTCAAAAAAAAAGAAAAAAAGAAAAAAATGAAAAAAAATACAAGTTCCCAAAGCCTGATGGGGATATTGCTGAAGATGAGAAGGTAACCAAGTGAGTAAACACCAACTGCTGGCTTAGCCCTACTTATGAGAAATCTGTTGCAGCAGGTACCTGGAAGTCTTTACACTGTAAACAGCAAGATTTTCTTTTCTTTCTGCCTCTGTAGCCTGATCTGAGATCTCTGCAGAGCTCCCTGTCAAAAGACTCATTTTTAGCCTGATTTCCTAAAGAAAGAAGGCTTATGCAATTACACTCTCTGTTGGTGTTTCTGCCTGTGGGTCCCCTTTCTTCCTCCCTTTCCTTGCCAAAAAAGCATGTTTAAGCCATTGCCCAATTCCATCTAAATTTGTACAAAGGTAACTTCTGTGAAGTGCAAAGCCAAATTGATGAAACAGACCCTAAAGCTGTCGCTGATAAAATGGCAAGCATGTGCAGACACTACTTAATATACAGAAGAGAATGCACACAGCAGTGCCATATCAGGACAAGTCCATAGGAAACCAGGCTTCACTTGTTCTGCTGATCACAGAAAAAAAATTATAATCACATTAGCTCGTGCTTTAACAGGGAGAAGACTAGGGTAAATGGTTCAGTGTTCAAAGGAAAAAAATCAATGATTGTGCAATATCAAAGGAAGGAGGCTCCAGTCAAGACTTAAGTTGCTGCTAGCAGACAATGAGCAGAGAGCTGCATGTAGTCCTCACTAGCTCATTAATAACACCATTTGGGGCCCCATCCCAAGCTACAGAAGAAAGCCAAATTTGCATTTCAACTCCTAATGTGATTTATCTTCCTCATGTCAATGCTTGTAACCCCATGACTACATATTCAAACAAGTCATTTTTGAGCAGGGTTTGTTTTAAAGGGCTGATACCAGGGAGGCAACAAGACTTTCATCAAAAAGTCAGAATGAGATCAGTTTCAATCAACTGTGAAGCCACATCCTAGAGGTGGAGTTTCACATTGCAACAAGGTGGACAGAAGGGTTAGTGCCTGTTGAAAAGGCAATTTGCTTCCCCCTTCTACCTGTAGACGTTCTTCTACCACCTTACTTCTGCAAACACTGGTGCCACTTTGATTCAATGAATTAAACAAGCAGAAGGCTAGCGCAGCAAAAATCAGAGTTTTCTTCTGGTTTAACACCTTGAACTAGTTTAATATAGAGCCAGACCTCAGTGAATCTACATCCTAAGCCAAAACATGAATCAGTGGTAACTCACTGCAGGGATCTGCCAGAGTTTGCAGGTTTTGCAAAGAATCTGAAAAAACTGCTCTCAGAGGTTTGAGCTGCCAGATTGATCCCATGAGGATGAGTTGTGTTAACATTCATCATCATCAACACATTCCTTTATTAATTGCCAACTCTTCCATTGCTTATGTAGGTATAGAGAAGAATTTCACAATTCCATTTCTTTAAGAGCTGCTTAACTTACCCCAGTGGTTCACTTCCATAAAGTACACTAAATTGGCCTCACAGTCCATGGCTGCTGAGGTGACATCCTCCATCTCCCACACCTCCACTCCCAGCTGGGCACTTCTGACTAGCCTGTGATTTTAGCATTCATAGTGACACTTCCATGAGCCAAATTAACTCAGTAAAATGGCAGACAAGCAGGTCCAATGAGTAGCAGCATCAGCACAAATAAAAGGACAGAAATAGCTACGAAAAAGAAAGCTACCTTTCAGTGGTCACAAGTCATTAGATTAGCTCAGCTGCATCTTAAAGCCACATCTTTAGCTGAACAGCCCCAAGGAGAGACATTTGAGAGAACAGTGCTTGTTCTTTCCCACCTTTCTGCTCTGTGAAATTAGTAAGCAAAAGGAGAAAAGCCCAGAAGTCATCCACTTTCCACTAGACAGAATAAAGTCCACAAGCAAAAATATTTTTTAAAAATTATATGGCTAAAATATGACAATCTTCTTGGTTTACCCTCCCTTTGTTTCTATTTAGCCTCAAAAAAGCGCTATAAATAAACAAATGAATAAAAGCCTTGACTTAGCCCCACTTTTGTCTCTAAGAACTGCGCACTCTCTCTCTCACTTCTAGACTCACTCCATAGACATCTAATTATCAGTGTCCAAACTTCTCCATTTCCACTCTAGATTAACCAAAGCCATTCAAAGGTTCTGCAGAGCTCAAAAAAAAAAAAATAAAAAAATTAAATCACATCCTCTCTGACCTGACACAATCAACCATGCTTCACTTAAAATCTTTTCCTATTTAAGCCTTCCTTCCAAGTGTTCTATGACAGACTCTCACAGAGCTGTATCCTTGGTCTTCTTTTATTCTCCCATGTTATCTCCGAGTTATCTCATCTGATACACAACTACAACTAACATCTCTCTGCAGATGACTTACAGATCTGTTCCTTTCCCCAGAGCTATCTCCCTCTATCCAAACTCGGATCATGGGCTTTTTCTCTCTTCTGTGGAAGACTAGCAGGAAGTTAAAGCTCAGAAGATCTATAACATAGTTCCTTCTCTTCCCTGAAAGGCCTCTTATTATCTTCTTTGTGCATATCTGTGCATAACTTTACCAGTCCACCTGCCACTCAAGGTTATATGTCAACTGTCAGCTCTGACTGAAACCTTTTGTAGATTCTAGCACCCAGGGTACATCTAGATTTTAGACTTCATCTATATGCTATCTCTAAGACAAAGGCCTTTGATCCATCCGTGCAACTAAGGCCTTTGTTTAGGTCTCTTGCTTCCATACCTAGACTGCCCCAATACCCCTCCCCTCCAGCATTAACCAATGCAGCTCGTAACACAACAGCCATCAACTGCTGTAAACACCATAATCTGGCAATACAGTGAAGCTGGCTATAGGCCTCCTATTAACGATCAAATATGCCACAGCCATCAAATGGAAACCACTAATGCAAATTTGTTCAGAAAAAATGTTAAGGGATAATTTTGTACCAACAGACATTAAAACCAGATCAGGTATTATCAGTCCTTCCGGAGGCATAACAAAAACTCCGTAGCATGGACAGAAGCTAACACAAGAGCAATATGACACCATGGCCATGTCTGATCCAGACCAATTTAGTACCGCTGGGAGACAACTGCTGGAACTAGCAACTCTGAAAACACAGCCCAAGATCACTTACATAGATCATTACTCTGACCACATCAGTTCTGTTTGAAGCATTCTGCTAGTTCCCTCTTCCGTACTGCACCAAACATTATTTACTCATCTTAATTTCCAAGAGCCTCTACAGAAAGTCACCACCCTGCTTATTATCTCTCATTTCCTTTCCAGCTGACTCCTCCCCTCCATTGCCCACTTGCTGAAATTCCAATCAAAACATTTTTTGTGCTTTATTTCCTGCTGCTTCTGAGCCATGGAGGAGACTAAACACATCCTACAGAATTAAGCTGCTCAAGCAGCACATACAAACAGACCCTGACTTACTCTGCCCATTTAGTCTGGCCAGGCTCAAGCCAGTTTGTTCTGTGACATTCAGTCTCAGCACAGCACCCTGCGTGCTAACATCCACTAAACAGTAACTTGGAAGTCAAATCTGTTTGCTAAGTACTGTCCATACCTCACTTTCATTCCAAGCTGCAGAGGGCTCCTATTAAAGTAGAAAAAAATGCTTCATTGATGCTACTTCAGTATGACCCAAGCCAATAGTGTTATGTCTTTTGAACAGATTACAGCACTCTGGCATTATTAACACAGCAACACATTATTTTCAAAGGAAAATGTTACTAGTGTGGGTCATGTCATATATTTTCAAAATTAATTCAGACAAAGGAATCAGCAAAAAGAATGCTTACCAACACTTATTTTGATGGTCATGTGAGAGAATATTGCATTTAGCAGAAAAGGTTGGCAGACTTCTATTATTTTTCTTTCAGATTCTGACAACGTGATATCTTCTTTGTGACTGCTTACAAATGTGACTAAAAAAACCCCTCAGTTAAATCCTTCCTGAAAATCCTGGCACTGGGGGTTTAGGAAATAATTTTATTTCTGTTTGTCTATGTAAGTACATAGCTTTCCTAGATACTGGATCCAGAACATGGAGAAAAAGCACCAGAGATTTTATTGTTTTGCATTTCAAATGGAAGGATCCTAGACCTATTTATTTTAATACAGAAACCAAAGATATCCAACCTGAACAATACTTCAGGAAAGAGGAGAAAATGGACCACATGTGACAAAAGTGACAGCAGTAGTGTTCAAGGCCAGGTTGGATGAGGCTTGAAGCAACCTGACCTAATGGAAGGTGTCCCTGCCCATGGCAGGGGGGTTGAAACTAGATGATCTTTAAGGTTCCTTCCAACTCAAGTCATTCTATGATTCCATAATGCATTTCTAGAAGACTCTCAGATCATATGCTGATGTGAGCTGTATGAAAATTATAAAGGAGAGAATGGAATACAAACTGATAGAATCAGTTTAGAGTCTCCAGGTAGAAAAATGTAATGCCACTTACCCATGTTGGGAATTCAAAAGTAAGCAACAGTTTCTGATATAATTGTAACAGCAGAGAATTTCATGGCATGCAAGCAAAAGAGCTATAAAATATGATTTATAACAATGCAATTTACCTGTGTCTGAAGTTAACGTAATAAGCACAAATTATGATGGACAGGGCCTTTGCCTTTCTATTCTGAGGCTTGCTAGATGTGTTAGATAGCAATAGTTGGCCATCGACAGCTGTAAATAGAATAAAACCTTCATATAGCTCAGATGCAGGAGAGATTAAGTGTTCTTGGTTTTCACTTCAATATTAACAGTTTATTATAATTCTAACAGAAAACAGTTAACAGACTGTGTCTGGATATTCCTCTGAAATTATTATAATACCTTTAATTAAGTTCTGATATTTATGCCTATTGATAACATAGGTATATACAAATATATTTGTTATATACAAAGTTGAAATGTAAGAAGTGTTAGAAGTGTTCTTACTATGTTTTTATTATTATCAGAAGTGAAAAGTTTGTTATTTTCTTTTGCTACATGTTAAAAGTAAGGCTATAATGTTGTCAACTGAAAAGCATGGTTTAGAGGATTTCATTTTCTTTCTATAATCTTAGCCAAGAAGAGTCCTAAAGCACTTAACTTTCTGTAATGAAGTAATTTCAATTTCTACTGAAAAGCTATCACTGGAACATGGCAGCAGTCTAACAGTACCCAGTAATGCTGCCACACCACAATTTATGTCAGGAAGGATTTTTTTTGTTTTCTTGTTTTAAAGTTTGGAGACTCCTAATTCCCAGCAGGTGCACTTCCACACAGAGAAGGCCAGGACTGCCAGACTAATTCCTCACCTGCTGAAAACTGTAACTTCCCTAAGTTCTGGCGCCAGTTCACCTGCACTTGTGGGGGAATACTGCCCTGAAAGTTTCAAGCCAAAGTCTGGGACCACTCACCTTGCGCACAGGGAGCACACAGTCAGGCACTGCGAGGTGGGACTGGGGGCTACACACTGCGCCTCGTGGCTGTTACTCTTCAAGTGACACTCCAGCGTGTCACACAGCATCAGGCGTTACACCTGAGGGACGGGGCCTGTAAAAGACAAAAGATGTTTTTCTTCACAAACACACAGGTTAGGGTGCTGTCAAACAGTGAAGTACAACACAGAGCCACGACACCTGTTTAGCTGGCTGCCTTTCAGTGTTCTGGTGTTATTGAAGGGTAAGAGGAGATGAAAATTTTACAGTATTTCAGCTGCATTTCTGGGGCAAAGTCCAGACAGTTCTACTTACTGTGGAGGGGGCAACCCTCCTATTTTCAGTGCTGCTCAGGTAGGAGCAGGAGAGAGCAAGCAATAAAACCTTAGAGAGCCCTATAAAAGCTACCTTAAATTTAAAACAAAACAAAAACCCCAAACCAAACATTCCACAGGCATAATACTTGGGAGTCCCACAGGGACCGCTCATCACTGACGAAGGCAAGCCCCACTCCAAACTGTACGCGCCTGGGGTATTTTTTCCCCTCATCCTCTCTCCAGGGAGTTGTCTGCATAACCCATGGGGCAGCCCTCGCGACTCACGGCGGGCCGGCCATGGCTCCAGAGATGTCCCTTCCCTCTTCCCTCGACCGGAGACGACGCCCGCTCGCGGTGGCACCTGCCCGCCCACCCCCACCTCCGCGCCGGCCACCGGGCCGTTGTCAGCAGCCAGCCCCTCAGGCGGGCCGGGCCGCCCCTCAGGCAACCCACGGCCGCCGCAAACAGCAGCGGCCCTCCCGCAGGTCCTCGGAACGGAGACTTTATCCGTCCCCGTGCGCCGTTACAGCCGCCGGTTAAGAAGCGGCGGCGGCGCGACCTCGGGAGCCGGCCGGGAGCGGCGGGGAGGCGCGGGCTGCAGCTGAGGATCAGCTGCTGAGGGGAGCGGGGAGGAGCCAGCGGGATCAGGAAGCGGCGGAGTGTCTAACACCTCT
>WKFP01015522.1:0-18115 GCA_011057875.1 Pterocles orientalis | reverse complement strand
TGATCACCCCCTGGTGGGCTGTAAATGGTGACAAGGGCTGCCAAGGAAGGTGATGGGGGCATGGTTGAGGGGGCTGCTTGATGCCTTGCCATGGTGTCTGGGCAGAGGTGGGCTCTGTCACACAAAGGTATCAGTGATAACACCAGAAATAACACAGGCATTCAGTAAAACGTTATTACGGCTGGCTGGTTACCTTCAAGCAAGGGCAGAATAAAAACACCTTATAGAGTGGAAGCTGATACACTGAGACCTTCCTAAGTTTAACTTTCCTGTTTGAAGAAACTTCATAAGTCCAGTGATCTTTGAAATAAGTGTCCATGGAGCATCTTAGTGTTACTATCAGGGATTCTTTTGTCTATATGCACATGTAACTTTTGAAATATGCGTACTTTTATTTTGTGAATGTACACAGATATGTTTATACACATGCATATATATGTGTGTGTGTGTGTGTGTGTGTGTTGAAAGGGAATGCTGATTCATCTATTCCGAAGTTCCCAGGTGTGCTAGAGTTGGCATCCTGGTTTGTTCTGGTCCTTTTCCAGTAGTAAGAAGAGCTATGTATTTCCACTTATAAAGTGCTACAGAGAGCTCAATTGTTGCTTTTTTATTTTCCATAATAAGTGATGGAAATGCTGTCAGTATTTTCTGTTCTTCTTGCTCAAGAAAGCCTCAGGAGGCACTTCAGGTCTTGTCATATCATCTATGCCTGTGTTGACATTCATTTTTTAGGTAAACGCATAGAAAGTTGAGAGCTAGAAGGGACTTGAGGAATTAATTTTGCCCAAACTGCCTGAGTCAAGGTAGGTGCAGTGAGAGAATGGAGGCAGATTTCCCATCACATGGACATCTGAAGAAGCATAGTTAGAAGAAAGGCTTAAAACTGTGTCCATTTTTCAACTTCATAACTTCTCTTAAAGCTACCGAATGATTACAGGGGCTAAGCTTTATGTAGGAGATAAATGGTACTAGAGTTCTACCCTCCCAAATTTCACAAAATCACTAAGAAGCAGGTTAAAAAAAACCAAAAAGACAGGGGCGAGGAGAGGATGCTTAAGTTACCTGTGTTAGCAGTGTACAAATTCGGGATAATTAAGAACTACCTTAGGTCTGACCTTGTATTGATACCCTAAGAAAATTAAGAGCTCTAATTATCGTAACTGTTTGTAACAAAGTTGTACGTTATCTGTGACCACAAGATCTAGAATGCTTTATGTGACATAGTGACAGCAGGCAAGTGCTTTGTTCTTCATTCAAGAATAAGAAATTAAAAGGCAAAAGATTTATGGATACTCTGTTAAATTTCATGCCATTGTAAGCGCAGGCTTCATTAAAATGACACTCAAAACCCTCCTTTTTTAAGGTTATACTTAATCTTGAAACTGAGAAAGAGCAAAAGCAGGAGAAAACAGTAAGAAGGAGAGCTTAGATGAAAGAAAAAGGAAGGGTATAAACTGCCTCCGATCTGAAGTTTTCTAGAAGAGTCGCTTCAGAAGACTTCCAAATGCAGATAAAGCCTTAGAATAGATGGCATGTGGGTCTCTCCTGCCTCAAAATAGTCAGTGTGCTGAGGTAAGGATGGGATGTTAGATGCTTCCATCTGCGCTTATAGCAGCTAAGGGAGTTAACAGAGATACTGGAGTGTGTGAAAAGGGAGAGTGCAAGCAGACTTTTTAGTTGTTCAGTTTTAAGTAGTATGTATATTCTTAAGCTAGACAAGTCTGCTTCAGCTAATTGACTTGTTAACAACTTAGACCTTGTTAACAGCCGTTTTAAGTACAGCTGATACAGTGCATTCATGGTGGCTATACTGATCCCATTTAAATGCTAGCCTGCATCCAAATTAGTGCTGTTCTCATCAGTATTGGCTGGAATGCTTTCTTGGGGTATGTGTCCCACTTTTTTTTTTTTTTTAATATATCTCCCAGAAGCAAGTCTGTAAGGCTAATGATTACTGTTTCAGTAAACATTACAAACTGCTTTAACAGGGTTTATATTACAGTTCCAGATAGTTTTCCTGTTAGGATTTTGGAGAGAATTTCAGTGTAGACAAGCCTCAGCAGGCCTTTTGAAAGCATGTTTGAAACTCTTTGGTATTTTAACTTCTTTAAATCTTATATTGGAGATTATACATTTAACAGTAATTAATTTTGTTCCTAACCGTGTTTTCAAGTAAAAGAAGTTGAGGTCAACAAGTTGGGTTGGGGGCCAGTCTGTATGGAACTTGACAGTGTTACTTGGGGAGGAGCAGGGGGGAACGGAGAGAGACACTAATGTTTTTGGGCAGGAGTGCTAGAAGAAGGGACAGGCATAAGGACAAGAATTTAATAAAATTGAGAGAAATGAAGGGAGGAGGTGGATACTCAGGAGAAGATGCAATGTGACAAGTAGAAAAGACCTGTCTGAATGACACAAGGAAAGAGGAAAACTTTACATATAAGAAATGTGTGTGATGAAATTAATTAAAACTAGCTGCTGGATGGAGTTGAAAGATTTGATTGGACAAAATGTCTTTGTAACACTATATACTAGGTGGTGATTTTTTTTCTATCAACAGTTTGAGAAATACATGACTGTCTGTGTGTGGAAATTAAATTCACTATGCGATGATATGCAGGTGACTTCTCTCAGATAATACCAAGCATCTCCTTCTGCAATTTAACTTTTAAAATCATCTTTACTTAGCCTGCGTAATAGGCTTTCCTTCCCTCATCCTCAAGTTTGGTGGATATGTTTTCCTGCTTGTTTATCTGACTGTCATTTTTCATGCGTGCTATCTCTTACAAACATGAGTATCTTTATCAGAACCTCCGACTTTTTTTTTTTCGTACTTTAAACTGCACTTTCAAGATAACTTCTGGGAAGTACTGTAATCTGAGGCTTACTTAATCTATGTGTATGTTCTTTTAATCTTGGCTTTTTTTTCCCCTCACCAGATAATGCAAAAATTAATAGCTCTTCTATGATTGTAAATTTGTAAGGTTATAAGAAAGTACTGTAAATTCATCTGATATTTGGTTACCATGTAAATCTGAAGGAGCATGAGCCTCAAATGGAAATGAGGTGACTTTAGCAAAAGTAGTGGAATATTACTTCTGAATTATGGGGAGGTTTGTATCAAATATGTTCTAAAGAGGGTAGTCTTGGTCTTAATCCCTTTGTATCAAGCAGAATTCTGTGTGAGGAGGGATCTTAGGTCCAGTTACTACACAATGTTTCTATTCGTCTGAGAAATTATAAAATTTATAACTGATACCAGGAAAGGCAGCAATAATTTCAGAGGACAAGAGTTGAATTTAGAGTTAATTTAAGAGACATTACCTGTAAAAAAATAAATGGCATGTGGTTTGATAGGGATAAGCGCAAACTACAGCACGTGAATAAAAATGGTCAACTCTATAAATACACTATGGAGACTAGACCATGGTCATATGGAAGAGGATCCAAATTTGATAATAGATCATAACATAACATCAGATGTGACAAAGCATGTGAAGTAATCCTGCTTTATTTGGTGCTGTTGGGGACTCAAATGGAGTGCAGTGCTCAGTTTTAGGTGCTGTACTTTGGGAAAGATGTAGCTGAACTAGAGAAAGTTCAGAAGAGGGTATGAAGAATGATTAGAAGTCTAGAAAAATGAAAGCCTGAAAGAAAGGGGTCAGTTTCATCTACAGAAGGAAAAGCTGAGTAGAGATGGAAGTCTTCAGCAGCATTAAAGTGTTTTTAATTTTTATTACATGAAGTTGTATAACTCTGCCCACTGGGAAGAGGACAAAGAAATGGTCTTAAATTATAAGAAGAAAGATTTTACAGTGCTGTTTGATCTTACACTTCCCATTCATCCTGTAGTTCATTCACTTATTTCTCCTCTCCGTTGTTTGTAATGAGGCACTTTTATAGCTTAAAGTCATAAGCTGGTATGATGGAAGCATTTGAACAGGGGGAGGAATAGGGAAGAAGAGGTTGTTTGTTTGACAGTTGATTTTCTGTCAGGTCACCTTCTTTAACCTACTCACACTGGCTGCATCGCCACTGAATTCAACGGGAGGAAAATTAACAGGAGCACATGGCAAGGGGGAGTGGGATTATATGTAACGTCAGACTGCACCCTCGGGCTAGATATTAGGATAATCTGCCTAGCGGCAAGGATAATGAAGCACTGAAATGGGCTGCCTAAGGAGAGTGTGAAACCTACCTCTGTTTTTTAAAAACAAACGAGACACATCTACTGGCAATAATTCTGACACAGTCTGGCCTTTTACCCATGGCTGGGGTCAACTAAGTTGATCAACTTCTTGAAATACTGTCCAATCCTACTTTCTGTGATTTGTGCAACTTCTTGAGTAGATACAAGCCGTAAGATTAATATTATGTTATGATTTAGAAGTGTTGCCCACTTGCCATGTGGGTTCTTCAGTGACTGGACCTGGTATGTGGGAGACAAAGAGGAGTAGCAGTCTTGAGCTTTGTCCGTAGTAATGAACTTTTTAAGTCCTGACTGGTGTGATTTTGAAGTGCTTCTGTTAGCACACCAGAGCTCAGGTGCATTTCATGAGCTATGCAGATGCTGTTTAGACTGATTTGTTTTTGGCAAAGGTGTGTTCTAGCCCCCTTTGAACCATTTTAGGACTAATAAGAACAGTCCTGGACTACAGGTAGGCCACTGTTACTGTAAGGTAGACTCTTCTTCCAAAGTTAACTGTGTATAAATTTAGTGATCACCTTTCTAAAAGGTAACCAGATCAGGAAACTTTTTTTGGGAAGAACTAGTCCAAACACAGGGCAAAACTAGAATGCTTTGGTTTAGGAACTGTAGAGGCAGGGGAACTATTTGTGCTGAAATATATGCTATGCTGAGTCATTTGAGACCTGTTCAATTATCTAGAATAGGCATATTCTACCTATAGTGTTTGTCTGTGGTACTTAAAAAAAGCCCAGCCGAAAAAACCCCCAAAATCCCAAGCCAAACCAAAAGAAATAACTTTTTTTTTCCCCAAAAATCTTGGGGTATGCAACAGGCACAAACCATTCTGAAGTGGGCAAACTGTGAAGAAAAGGCACTTATAATTCTTCTGGGAAGTGCACTTTGGGTCCACAGGAGACTGTCAAGGGTGAACACAAATTGTTTGTCTACTTTAAGAATCTATTTAGGGATAACTATCCTAAGATTTGAAATGCAAGCTTTCTTTTTAGGTATGTTCTGTTGTGTATCTTCTGGGTAGAATTTCTTAATCCTGCCTGTGTCTCTCATCAGCATTAGTCAGAAGGCCCAAAGCATTAACAAAGTATTGCAGTGACTTGGGACAGGAGAAAAAAATGTGTGTTTATGTGTTTTTCATTCATGTGTGCTTGCAAAAAAAATAATAAAAAAAAGGAGTACTGGTGTTCTCTACATCAAGAGTAGTATGGGAAGGTGTTAAAATTTCCAGCCTCTCTGACCACAGATGCTTCTTTAATCTCGCTTCTCTTCCTGTCTTGCTTTGATTTTGAATGTAGAAACAGGTTTGACCCATAATGAACACTGAGGCACTTCACTAATTAAATATTTTTAAATGTGGTTCCTTCTGAAAAGAAACTGTAGAATGGCCTTGTATGTTTTTTAGCTGGATCAGGCAAACTTTTATTTTTTCAAATTGTCAGTCATGCAGTCCTAAAGAGAATCAGCAAAATAAGATGGAAGTGAAGCTATTTCCACTTTGTAGTTGTCAAACTTATTACTTCTTACACTATGAACTGAAAAATCACGAATTCCAGACCTTATGTGGGGCTGCAGTTTCTAGAAGATCCACATGTGGAGCCCTGGTGGCTAAGGTGTTTTTACAGGAGGCCATGTGTCCAGGTTTCCCAGCTGTGTAGCAGGCCTGCTGCTATTGGCATATGCTCTGTACCGTGTCAAGGACAACCCCTTGCCATACACAGTTACTCTGTTTTGGGCAGCATTGTGGAGTTATCACAAGTTTGTGCAGTGGGTCCAGTGTTTCTTGAAAAGTGTTGGGTGGCTTCTGGTTCACATGTTGTAGAATTGTCACTGTAAATTGAAAGCACCTTAATCTGTGTTCTCTGATCGACCGTACAGAATGAATGCAACAGGCCTGGAGTTTACTGTAAGAACTTGTAACTTATGTTGCATAATGTGCATGCATTTTGTGTCTGATTATTCATGGATTCTTTCTACAGAGCATAAAAGCTGTATATATTCACATTTTCTTTGCTATCTCCCTGTATACCTGTCCATACAGATGTGCCTCCCTCCTTTCTTCCCTCTGATTTAAACTTCTAGGAGTCAGGTTTTAGTAGTGGAGATTGCATTTGCTGGTTTGTACCTCTCTTGGTTTCAGACACTTAAGACTTATCTTGGGTATATTTGCCTGTGGCTTAACACATTTTTCTCTTGTATGAGGATGTAGAGACAGGTGAAGTGTCTTTCTGCCACAAATCCTCCCCTGTGACTGAACACAGTGGGAAGGCTTTTTCTTTCTGGTGGAACTGGCCTTAAGTCAGAAGCATTTCTGGAATAGCTGAATTGGAGTTGGAAGGGAACAACAGTTAACATTACCATTTTATTAAATTTTTCTGACTCAGTAGAGTGTGAGAGGAATAAAACTGAGGGATGAAACGGGGATGTAGAAGTTCTCAAAGACAAGTATGTGCAAGACAATACATCGATGGATAGGGACAGAATTGCATGAGCATGGGGAGCATTTGAAAGCTCCTGAACTGTGGAACGTGTGCCACCACAACAGCAGACGTAGTTTTCAGACTGATATAGTGTTGGATACCCAATAGTGGGACCCTTTGTGTCACAGTCTCATGAAGATCTAGGTGTCTGGGAAGAAAAACATTTGGATTTAGTAGGAAGAGTTGTTTCTAAGCAGGAGGCAGAGGAAATGGGCACTAAAGTATAAGAACTTATAAAAAAGAAGGTAGTGGCAACTTTTAACACTGTCAAAGACTTTTCTGCACAGGTTGCAATTTCTCCCTCTCCTACCATACTGTATGTGTGCTGGAAACTGCATTAGTGTTTGTTGTCTTTGGATATCTTCGTTATTTTTGTAGGTATCTGGACTAGGTGGGTAGTGGAAACGAAAGGAGTTTGATGTTAGAGTGAGACACCTAGATGGCTGTGCTGTCAGACAGGAGGATGTGTTGACTTACTGCAGTGGTTTTGCAGATTGGTTTGCTGTTGTAACAACAGTATGTTATTATGTTTTGCCCTGAAATGTCTTTTACAGAAGTCTTGAAAGACAAATGTAGTCTGATAGAAGCAATGTTAGTGTTCACCAGCATTACTTGTTGCTTAAATTGTTAGCTGGGTAGAGGTAACATTAAGACCTGGCTGTTGGCAGCTTTGGAAAGTAACCACTTTAAATGTGACCATCACTTCTTGATTTTAGCATTATTAAAGTGGTCATATGTTCTAGCAGTCATGTATTTCTGTGTCTTCTTATTACTAGTTCATCTGCAATCACTAGGGTACAAATACAACTTTCTCTCCTGTTTCTGGACAGAAAGGAATCTAAACTCCCATCAGTTCAGTTGACCATAATTACTGTGAGTTGTTCTGGACCCATCACATTTGACTCTTATTCCCAGTAGTTATCAAATGCATCACAAATATTTTTATCGTGTATTCTTGTTTGCTCTGTAAAGTACAAAATCAGGAGGAGGAATACACAATTTCATGAAGCATGGGTAAGCATAGCATGCCACTGTGCTGTCTATCAAAGTGATTGTCATAAAATCCGTTAGGAGACTTGAAGGCTAAGAGGCGGTTAATTTAAAGAATGTTTGACATAACTCAGTTCCATGGGAAAACTTAATAGCATCGTATGATGTGAAAAGTTTTTATAGAAATCTGATTATCAGTAATCATGAATTCTATTTATATATTTAGTTATTCTTGAAGAAAACAGCAGACCAATTAATTTCAGTTTTATTTTGTCTCTTTCATGCCTTTTTCCTTATGGATAGCAGCTTAGAAGGTGCTGAGATGTGCCTTTGCTTGTGGAAAGAAGCAAGAAAATGTTTTAACTGAAATCAGCATGTTTCTAGTGGCACTTTTTACGTGTGATGCCATCCTCTTTCATTAGTTATTAAAGACAGATACCAAAAATATTTGACTTGAAGAAGCTTTATTCAGATTTTTACAGACATCCAAAATCGATGTTGAGAGTGCTGTCCAATACAATAGTATCTTGAATCTTTTTCTGATAAACAATAGTTTAATGCAATTGAAGCATGAGCAGTGTCTAATATTTATTTTATATCTGACTGTTTACCAGACAGAAGAGGCACTTAAATACATTTGTGCATAGAGCTCTGAACTGAGAACTGCACCTAGGTGAGCAATTAGAAGTAGTACAGCAATCTTAGAGCAAGAGAGAGTTGAACTTCTTTTCACCAGTTATTCTCTTTGTTAGGAGTTATTCTCAGAAGCATCTGTCTTAACTATTACTGATCTAGAAGCATGACATAACTATGCATGCTGAAGTCTTCTGAATGCTTCAGTAAAATCTGTTATGGCCACGTGTCAGTCCTGTAGCCAACCTGTGCTATGAAGGGTTTACAAAGACTACTAGACTACAGCTGTCGGTGAAAGGGGAAAAAAGTTCTTGTTTCATGAATAGTGTACATGATGCTGGCAACAAGGAGTTGGTGCAGAAGCATTTTGCCAACATGCCTGTGTTAATTTGGCACGTAATTCATCTACAGCTTGACACAGAATTTTACATACCAGTAAAATTCTGGGTTTCCAGGTTACTATAGGTTGTCACTGTGTGTTGGCAGAATGGCAGTTGTTTAATCCAAACTTTCATTGCTAATTCCTCTGTTTTCATTAATATTAATTGAATACCTCACTGCATGGCATCTTAATGTAAATGCGTGTCTATATATACAAACTCTTGCGAGGTATAAAATTTTTTATGCTAATTAGGGTTTTAGCAAAGCCTTTTATGAATAACCACAGAGTTAAATAACTTGTCTGTCATCAGTTTGCACATGGTTCAGGCAGTGATATACTTTTCCTTTCTTTCTTCTAGGAGGGGATGACCGCCGGGTCTTACTTTGGCATATGGAAGAAGCCATCCACTCAAGAGTCAAACCAGTTCAGCTGAAAGGGGAGCATCACTCTAATATCTTCTGCCTCGCCTTCAACAGTGGAAATACAAAAGTGTTCTCTGGAGGTAAGGAAGGAAGAGTACCCTGGTTTCACAGGAGTTTGCATTGTGAATGGACGTCTTAGAGTAGAAGCGATGAGTGAGATCCTGACCCACATGGAAGGTCTTTTCTGTAGTCCCCTAAGAATCTGGAACATGTTTTTAATCAGTGCCTTAAGGTTCTTTGAGAACAGGAAATTCTCCAGCTAGCACAACATTTTCAGTCTTGCCGTGTTTCTCCTTTTCCCAAACCCTGGTGTAAGTGTGTTGTCTTGAGCTGTCATGAGAATTCTGGGTCTAGTCTGCCCCTACATGTGTTACAGACTGTGGAATATGGTCTTTGTCATTCCCTCTTAGCTGTACTGAGAGCAGATTCTGCATGTCTCTGGTACTCAAGCCTGATACTTAAAGATCTCTGGTGCTACTAGCTGATTTTACTGCACCATTAGGTGGCTAATGAAAGGCTATTGCCATCTGTTGGTGGATCACTTTTTCTCAGGCATCATTTCAGTCCTCACTAGATAAGTTTCTGCCTTTTAGAACTATTGACACATTGGGCTCTAATTGGCCTTGATATTCTTCATATTATTTTAATATAAATCCACTTTTTAACAGAAAGTTTAATTCAGACTTAAAACTAATATAGGGAAAGTGGACATGTACTTTAGTTTCATTTCACCACTTGATTTTTGAAGTGTTGAGGTAGGGAGGAAAATGAATTGAGTAGAAAAAGGCACAAGTGTCAAAATGCAGTGAGTGTTGTTTTCTGCTGTACTTCATTTCCTCTATCTGACGTGATAATAGGATGAACAGGAATTTGTATCTTTCATCAGTATGTCCATTAACACAACAGCGAGGCTTATTTTAGGATATTATGAGACTGCTTGGTCAGAGCCCTTCATTACCTTTTCGAACCAAGATTTGTGAACTTCAAATCAGTGCTATAAATCGATTCTAAGCATATATAAACGGTGGAGGCTTCCCATCCTTCAACCCTGTGTTAAAATGATAACATGCCTTAGGAAAAAAGACATGACGAAGCTTAAGATGGTGTCAATTTTTAAGGATGAAATGATTCAGATACACTTCTCCGGTGGAGAAAACCCCCAAAATGTAAAATGGTGATGCCTATCTTCTGATTCTGGGGACTGCTGGTTTTTTTTTATGAGAAAGAGAGCAGTTCACACTGTCTTCCAATGAATGTATCTGCATGACTAATTGCAATGAAATTTTGGGCTGGAGTCTGTTTTAATTTAGTTTGAATTCAGACAAATGGAACCTTACATGAATATTCAAGGAATGAACTGTGCCAAGTCTTGCTGGAGCAGCTGTAATTGTATTTTCTCATTTCCAACTCACACTCTGTCCACTGGGCCCTGCTATCAGAGGCTCCTGTTTTCACAGGAAGGGCAGCAGAATGGTTTGACTGTACCTTCACACTGCAGTTAACGATTTACATCATTGATAATGGTGGATTCTTGCTAAGATGCCAGGTTAGATGAGCTGTGACAGCTGATGCACAAACTGGCCGTTCTTGTCTCTTTTTCCTCCTCCAGTTTGCATAAACACACTGCCTCTGCCAGAAATTATTTCCATTGGAGGAGTCAGGAACTCTTTCAGCTGCTCCACCAAGATTCACAGAGCTCATCTGCAAGGGCTGTGAGTCTGACTCTTGGATCCCTTGTAAAGAGTCATTTTGCTGCATGGCCTAGATGTGCCATCTGTTTTATCTCTGTCGGTAAAATGGGGCTGGCTATATTTATTCACTCAGCAATGTTCTGCAAGATTCTTAAAAGGTCTGAAAGAATTGTGGGTCCTAAGATCTGTTGGTCATCATCCCTCCTCACCCCCCCACTGAAGTTGGAGTTGTATTCAAATCACGTAAGTCAGAATACTTAAAAAAACCCTAAAAATTAGAGAATGGAAACTAGCACAAGGTGCACAGAACTGAATTCGTTCTGTAAATAAAGCTGACGACAACTAATGACTTAGGATCTGATGACCTTTCCCTAAAGCTGCTCTTGATAGCAGAGGAGAAAGGTTGTTCCACTTCAGTACAAACTGAATTGTATCCAAGGAATTCCAAAGCTCTTTGCTTTGAAGGAGTACATGTGTAGGGTGCACCACATGTAGCCATTACAAAATGGAAGGTAGGAACTGAGCGGACAGTGTTTTGCATGTGATCTCTGTAGAAAAACCTGTCTCAAGATACCACTGAAGTTCCCATCTTTGAAGAACACTATTGCCCTTCTCTGTCCACAGGCACTGAGTAGAGCAGCATTTTAAATGAATAATTGCCTTCTAGTAAACTGCATGGACTTTTTTGGGGTTTTTTTTTGGTGTTGTGTTTTTTTTTTTTTAATGTTAGATTTATTTCAGCTTTTCTTATACCTAAAAGGAACTGAATTTTTCTCTAGAGGCCTGATGTGACAGATATGGGGTTTAGGACGCCGTAACTGTGCTCTTCTGTTATGTGCTGTACAATATTTCATCCTCACAGGTATAAGTGAAGAGAATGGAAGATACTTCTTGTCTTTTTGATCATCGTAACTGCAGTTATTAAAAGAAGAAAGAATGTAAATGGGAGAGTTGTGTACACAGTTACAACCCATTTATTCTCAGTCATGAATAACTCTGTTAAAGTAAAGCACTGTAAGTGGGAACCCTACTGGGCTGAACAGCAGTGACGTTTTCTGCAGGAATGAATAATTACTGAAAGCAATAGAGCAGTTTGTGGTTAGATTTTTGTCACCACCACCTCATCCTACACATGAAATGGAGAGAAGCAGTGGTGGTTCCACACACCCCCTCCTTTCATTCTTTCTTTCCGATTTTGGAGCTTGTGATGGAAGGGAAGGTTGATCCTGTGATGACTAGAGACCTGAAGCCAGGCATCTAAAATTATTTTTGTGTTCATACTGTATGGATGGTGAGGAGCAGGAGCGGCTGCTGGAGGAGATTTTGTCACTGGAGAAACTAGGCTGTATTTTTCACTGGTGAAATATGTCGTCACTAGAGTAGTTTTAGGTATAAACCTTGCCTGTAATATATAATGGACAGTTTCCTTTGCAATTAATGATCAAAGGACACTTACACCTAAGTGACTTGTTTATTGTATCATGGAAAAGATGAGCTACTGCAGTAATTTAAGGCTGGCATGATTTAACTAGGAGCCTGTGCAAAGAGAAGTGGATGTAGAAAAATCACACACCTCGTTAGTCAAAGAGAAACTTTCTCATATTTCTTCTGTTGGGATGCACTGATTTAAATGTGTATGGGATAAATGAAAACTGAGTCAATGGAACACTTAATCATAACATGAAATCTTGCTTCTTCTGAACCTCTGGCTTTGGTGTTTATTAAGAAAGCTTCACAAATTGATAACATAACTACAAAGACGCACTGAGCATAAAAATATGACTTTGTGGGCTTTCTGTTTTTATTCTTCTGAATTAATTATAAATGTGTGCCTCCTTAAGTATTTCTAAAGAGGAGGTGCCAAATTAGAGAAATTAATACTCAGTCCAGAGACTAAAAGAATATTCTTTTGCTATAGCTTGAAAAACACTGAGTGTGCCAGCGGAGTTACTTTGTAGCTGTGACCCTCAGTCTGCATGCAAGTGGTTAGTTTCCATTGTATTCAGTGTGATCAAAGAAAAGTGACATGATTGTCTGGTTACTTGGATTGGTTTTTGTTAATAAAAAATAAATTACACTGGCTGTCTCGTTCATGCCTTCTCAATGGTTGCAAAACCCTGAATGCTGACAGTGTGAACTTGTGGCATTTGAGCTGAGATCCCAGTGCATTTTGCTGGTGGCATCTCTTTTCACCCTCCATTATCTTGTTGTGGAGCATCCTCTGAGCAGAAAGAAAGGTATTCGCATGAGAGTTAAAGGTGTTCTGATGCTTTATGTGATATTTTTTTCAAGTGTCCCAAAACTTAAACTCGAACTGAACAAAGAATAATCAGTAACTCACTTGCGTAAAAGTATTTGTTGAGCAGGAGCAAACGGAATGGATGCAAATGGTGCATTTGATCAGAACTGGAAATGTCACATTTCACGTAACTGAGCAGAGGGTTGACCACTTGGCAACTGAACTGGTCTTCTCTCTGCTTCAGTTTTGTTTTTGAAATAGAAGATTTAAAAACTTTTTTTTTTTTTCACCATAATGCTTTTTAACCACTGGAACATGATGTTAAATGTTTATATTTCTCTTTATAGGCAACGATGAGCAAGTTATACTCCATGATGTTGAAAGGTAAATACAGTTTGTGTTTCCACTGCTTCAAGAGCTCCCTTAATGTCAACTCACTAGAGGCACTTTTTGTTTTAAATTAGTGGTCTGGCAGAAGAGCACGGTGTTTTAACCCTGAAACACGCTTTTTATTTGTCTAAATTCATATCTGGATTGAAGTATTCTGCATCTCCCCCTTTTTTTAAGCAGTTGGGTTCTGCATCATTTTGACCTTGGGAAAGAGAGTGGTTGTTACATACGCGTGCTTTCCTGCAGGCAGCATAGTAGGTTCTGAGAAGATTCAGAGCCAGGCTATTCTGCCACATATACAAGTATTGTGGCACATAGGGGTTTTTGTTTTGTTTTTCGAAACACTTACCTGACTTGTATTTAGAATAGCTAGTGCTTGGCTTACTTAACTACCTTTCAAAACTTTGGCTGCAGCTGCCTGATTTTCCACACTAATGTGAAACATATTTGTTTTGACACTTACTTTTTACCTAAACTGCAAAGCAATTGGGAATTAGACTTTGTGCTATATCAAGATGGGGCTATTAGTCAAAATATAATTAGTACAGTAGTGATAATGTATTAGATTGGGTTTCTCTACATAACATATGTCTTTCGAGCTTACTGCTTTTTAAGCAGAAAAACTATAAAGTTAAATTTTTGGTCTATACTAATAAATTCTACAAATTTGAGCAATGACCGTTAAAATAACATGAACTCAAAATTAAAGTATGATGAAAAAACAGGAGTAGATACATATAAGAACAGAGATATATAAAACCTTACATCTTTTTGAGTTGCCTCAATCCTGTTTCACACAATTTTGATGTATTTCTTGCTACATTTGTCCAAAACCTTTTGTATTGAGATAATCTGTGACATCTGCCTTCCATCATACCTTGTGTCTATTTCTTGTACAAATCTTATGTGAGAGCTAGGCAAAAGTAATGGTTTTTTACTCTTCTAATGCATTCTCAGGAGTATTATGATGTTTGGTTGGGGGTTGTTGTTGTTTTGGGGTTTTTTTGGGTGGTTTACTTTTTTTTTTGTATGGCAGGTGTTTGGTTTTGGGAGGGTTGGTTTTTTGTTTGGTCTTTTGGTTTTGTTGGTTTTCTAGTTAAATGCAGAAATGTCAAAATTTTAGGTGCTGGTGTTTGTTGGGTTCTGACTTCTCAAGCTTCTACAAGATCTTTGTCCTTGAGCATTTTCTATATAAAACATTTTTTTCTTGCCATGTCTTGCTTAGATGTTTTAGCAGGTCATTTTGATATGTATGTATTTTTAATGTGCTTTTGCTATCAGGGTTTTTTTTCTTTAGGTATGTTAAATCCAGTTGTAGTGAATGCAGAATTAATTCCTCTAAGGCTATTTGCATGATCTTCTGAAAGAAACCTTACTGGTCTGACACACTGAATTCTGATTATTTCTGTAGAAAGTTACTCTGTCTTCTTGAATGATAATACTTGATTTATCAACTGCTTTTTCATACTTCTAAATGGCTTTTTTTCTGTTACCGCTTTTTTTTTCTTTTGGCCTCTCTGTTGATGGTCTTTGAGACAGTATTAGTAGATCTGTCTCTAAGAACAGCAGTTGCCATGTGAGCAAAACACTGATTTTACATGGGATCTCTTCGATGGAGTTTCCACCAGGTATAGGGATTGTAGACAAAGGATATTCTCTAAAGAAATAAAGGGGTTTTTGACAAAGAAATAAAACAACTCCTGAACCTTCTCAGTATTTTAGCTTTTGGCTTCTTCATGCCATTATTTTCTCCTTCAAAAATTATCTAAGAAGTTGGGAAAAGAGCGGAGAATGGGCCTGTTCTTTCTTTATAGCTGCAGAATGGCTGAAACCTAGGTACTTTAGGGGGATTTATTTTTATTTTGTTCTCTTTTGGTGCTTTTTCTACGTGGAAAAAATATGAGGCTGGTCTCTGTCATGGAAAACCAAAAAAACTTATTTAAAAAGCCAGCGGAAATTGCTTTTTTGTGAGTTTCAGCTGAACTTTTGGATGATATAGAGGCCTGTGTTAGAAAATCTACTTCTGTCTTGGTTTCCTTTTTACATTAAGTAGTAAGAATTTAGTCCACAGGTCCCAAGACCTTCTTCCCTTCCCCATTAACTCCTCCCAAGCTTAATCTAATACAACATGATTTCTACAGCATCTTGCACTTTCTGAAGTTTTTAATGTGTGGGGTTTTGTCTGAAGGGTTTTTTTTTCCCCTCATAGCATGACATCTTAGTTACTCTACATGGGCTTTTTTTTTCATTTTTTACTCTTAATTAAACACAAGGGTCTTCTCATTAAGTTATGTAACCCTTGTCACAAAGCATTACTGGGTAGATAAAACTGTAAATACTTTCATTTTTAAAACAACAGCAGAAGAGGGAAGAATGATAACATGTATTTTTTTCCAGCACTGAGACCTTGGATGTGTTCGCCCACGAAGATGCGGTGTATGGTCTTTCAGTGAGCCCTGTAAATGATAACATCTTTGCCAGTTCATCAGATGATGGACGAGTTCTTATCTGGGACATCCGAGAGTCTTCCCATGGAGGTGAGATCTCTAGATGGAAAAGATCATTGATTTAGGAAGAATTTTTGCGGGGCAGGGAAAAGTTATATTTATCTGGGGCAATTGAGACAGGGAGTGTGGGAGAAAGGTGAAAGTGAGGCGTAATTCTTGTGGCTGGTGATAGGCAAGCCCTGGTCTTTACGGTTCAGCGTAACTGTCTTAAATAACTTCATAAAGTACCGGCATATAGTGCAGACTAGCATAGAATTTTTTAACTTGAGTAAAGAAGCAGCGCAGGACATGCTCCTTCAGTAACAAACTCTTACTAAACTTGAAATCGACTAGGAACGTGGATTTTTTTGTTTGCTTGTTTTGTCTGTAGCCTGGGATAAGAATTTTTTTGACATCTAAGAGGCTGTTATTTTGATTTGAATAATTTTCCAAAGCTATTTGTATACTTCCCTGTGACACTGAGAGTTGTTCTTATGCAAAATGTTTTCTGGTTGTATGGAAACTTGGAGCCCTTATATGATAACAGGGAAGTTGAATTATTACTTCAATCTTTGTTTTCTAAAACAGAGCTGGATACTGTTGATTTATATAACAAACCTGCAGCTTCTCAAAACACTGCAATCTCTGTTTTTGCAGCTGCAATTTTAAGCCTGAAGAATCTCAGTTTAGAACTGTAGTTACATAAATTTGGAGAGGTTGAATTTCAGTGTATGGATACTTAAGTAAGTAATACTTCAGTAAATGCAGTTGCGAGTTTACCCCATCCAAAAGAACACAAAGCTAAGAGTTTAAAACGGAACAATCTGCAGGAATATGGAATCTGGCTTGCTTCTTTTATAGCTAAAATAAACCTTAATCTTCTTTTGTAAGCTGATTAAATGCAATTGCCTCAACTCATAGTTTCTACTGGCCTTGCAGGAAAGTTGTTTATGGCACTGAAACCTAGCTTACATATTCTGTGGCAATTTGTACACATTTGTTTTTGGGTCAAAGTTGCTGTTTAACTGAACTAGCTTTTTTCATACCTGGTGAATTTGATAACTTTTGTAGACTGTGATTCTGTCCCTTTCTAACTAGGAAATGAAAGCTGAACAAGAAATACTTCATAGTCTCATAGGTGTCTTTTAGAGCCACTGGTATCATGAGGGCTTTATTGAACATAGGTAACCAGAATTAAGTCTTTCTTGATTAAACCCCCCTAGAATACTCAGAGTAGATTGCTTGTTGATGCCCACCTGACACCAGACATACTTCCTTTATATAAATAAAAATTAATTATGCTAGCACTCCTATTTTCAGCAGTTTGGTTCTTACTGTGAGTTCTGATTCTCTTGTGTGATACTCCTCATCTCTCTGCTATCTGGTAATTTTATTAAAACATTCTGAAAAACAATGCACACACTCAGTATATGTATATCACAGACGTATCACTAGAGATATTTTTATTAGTGTCTCTTCTCTGCCTTTGAGGAACTCATTAATAACCTCCCTCTTACTCAGAAGTCCCTTAGTAGCACAGTGAACTCTTGTTTTCCCTTTAGCCGGTTTCTTACCCCCTGCAACTCCCTTTGCTAATCCCAACTGCCTGTAGCTAAATTTGATACTATACCCATGTGAATTTAGTCCTCAATAGATCTACCACTTCTCCCCTGTGTAAAAGTTTGGTTATTTTGTCAAGAAAGAGATCAAATTAGTCTAACATGACTAATTTACTTTTGGTAAATCCAAGTGTCACTTCATTCCTATTTTTCTCTTTCCATAGTATCTGAGTGATGAGACCAGACATTTGAATATGGCTTCCAAATTAGAAATAGTGAAATGTTCCTTTTATTGCCTTCTCCTGAACTCTGTACCATAAAGATCTGTCTCTGTTAGGAGAACTACCTGTTGCTGACAGGGGATGTCAACAGTCAGTGGAACTAGATGTTATAATGAATCCATATGAAGCTGCTCAATATCACAGAATCACAGAATGTTAGGGATTGGAAGGGACCTCGAAAGATCATCTAGTCCAATCCCCCTGCCGGAGCAGGGACACCTAGATCAGATCACACAGGAACGCATCCAGGCGGGCTTTGAATGTCTCCAGAGAAGGAGACTCCACACCCTCTCTGGGCAGCCTGTTCCAGTGCTCTGTCACCCTCACTGTAAAGAAGTTTTTTCTCATATTCAAGTGGAACCTC
>WKFP01015519.1:3476444-3501589 GCA_011057875.1 Pterocles orientalis | reverse complement strand
TGGGGGGGATGCTCGGGCAGGAGAGGAATGTTCAGGCGTGGGGGTAGTACTCGGGCATGGAGGTGCTGCTCGGGCAGGGGGAGTTGCTCAGACATGGGGGGGCTGCTTGGGTGTGAGGGGGATGCTCAGGCATGGTGGGGAGATGCTTGAGCATGGGGGATGTTTGGGCATGGGAGAGATACTTGGGCAGGGTGGGGGGAGATGCTTGAGCACAGAGGGTGCTTGTGCGTGGAGGAGGATTCTTGTGCTGGGTGGCAGGGGTCGGTCATGCCCAGGAGTGGGTGCTTGGACCCATGGGATGATTGGGCCAGTGGGGTTTCTCATGCAGAGTGGGGACACTTTGGATGCCTGGCAGGTGCCCCCCAGCTGGGGGCAATATGCATGCCTGGGGAATTCCCATGCAGGGGCTGCAGGCACCCACAGCCCTCTGCCCCCCTGCGCTGGGTGCTCACAGTTGAGGCTGGGCACCAGGCCCGGATGCGGGTGCTGCAGTGGTGTGACACCTAGCCCACGCCGCGCTCGGCTCCTTGCAGGGGCTTCAGCTATGTGGACCTGGTGGAGGGGCTGCAGGACGGGCGCTTCTATGCCCTGAAGCGCATCCTGTGCCATGACAAGGAGGACCGCCAGGCCGCCCTGCACGAGGTGGAGATGCATGGCCTCTTCGACCACCCCAACATCCTGCGCCTGGTGGCCCATTGCATGGTGGAGAAGGGTGCCAAGCATGAGGCCTGGCTCCTCTTGCCCTACATGAAGGTGAGGGGGGGCTCCCCTGGCCGCCCCCACCCCCTTGCCACTGGGAGCAGCGGTGGTGACCAGCTGCTTGCATTTGCCAGGGTGGGACCCTCTGGAGTGAAGTGCAAGCACTGCGAGAGAAAGGGACCTTCATGCCAGAGCAGCGAATCCTCCTCATCCTCCATGGCATCTGCCGCGGGCTCCAGGCCATGCACAGCAAGGGCTATGCACACAGGTTGGGGACCGGCAGCCCCAGGTGGCAGAGAGGCTGGCAGGGGCCCTGCGGGTGCTCAGTGACATCCATCCGTACAGGGACCTCAAGCCCACCAATGTGCTGCTGGACGAGGATGACCGGCCCGTGCTGATGGACCTGGGCTCCATGAACCAAGCTCGTATCGAAGTCAACAGCTCTCGGGAGGCCATGGCCGTGCAGGTGGGTGCCATGGAGCATCAACCCAGCAGCCCGTCCCTCCCCAAAGCCCTTCATCCCCACCCTCACCCTCCTCTCCGCAGGACTGGGCTGCCCAGCGCTGCACCATCTCCTACCGTGCCCCCGAGCTCTTCACGGTGCCCAGCCAGTGTGTCATAGATGAGCGCACAGATATCTGGGTAAGGATGTGGCCCCCCAGCCCCCACCCCACCCCTGCAGGGCTGCCCTGACCCGTCCCGTGCTCCAGTCCCTAGGCTGTGTGCTGTACTGCATGATGTTTGGGGAGGGCCCCTACGATGCCATCTTCCAGAAGGGCAACAGCGTGGCTCTGGCCGTGCAGAACCCCATCGCCGTTCCCCCCACGACCAGGTGAGGAGCTGGGGAGGGTGACTCAGCTCCTGGGCAGCCCCCAGTGCTGTGCACCACTTGGACCACTCCCCCTGCCATCTTTCTTTCCCCAGGTACTCGGCGGCCTTGCAGCACCTGCTCTGCTCCATGATGACACTGAACCCTGAGGAGCGACCCAGCATCAATGAGGTCATCCACCAGCTGGAGGGGCTGCAGCCAGCACCAGCGGGACAGGACACCACGCAGATCTGAGTCTGTCCCACCCTGCAGTGGTGATACACTCCGCGGCTAAGCCAGGGAATAGCGGCTGCCCTCATCCCTGCTCCCCCATGGAGCCCTTGCAGAAGGGATCACTGCACCTGGGGGAGAGCTGCTGCTCTGTGCCGGAGGTGTGATGGATTTGGAGTGTTCTGTACCCTGGATGCTGCTGCCTGGGACTTGGTCCGAGCCCCAGAACTGCGGACGTGTGACCTGCTGTTAAACACGAGGCCCTTGCCGGCCGCTGCCTCCCTGGGGGGGTTGCAGAGGAAAGTGCTGTGGGACCCCCCAGGTGACAGCAGCCATGGCCCTGCAGCTCTGCGTCGCAGGAGGGTCACTCGTGCCCGGGGCAGAGCTGTGGTCTGGGTCCTGGTGTGGTGCTGCAGTGAAGTGTGGGGGGACCCAGCCCCAGCTCCGCTGCTGCTCTTGGCACCAACGTTGCCTTGTGTTTGGAGTAAAATATGTTCTTGCGGAGGTGTGGACATGTCCCTGTCTGCGGGGACGGGGTCCTGCTGGGGGCACCAGGAGAGCAGGGCACACTGTCTGGGTCGAGCAGCCAAGTGTCACTGGAGGGCAAGGGCAATGGAGGACAGCGCTGGCAGGGTGGCACGGCCAGAGCATTAGCAGTAAGAAGGGAAAGTTAATCCCTGGCCCCAGCGCACTCTGAACGGGAGTTAACACAAGTCTGCAGCTGGAGCCAAGTGCTGCTGTTCAGAGCCTCAGGCTGGGCACTGTGGGAAGGGCTCAGCGCAGGCAGGCAGGCAGGTGGTAGCAGGGGGACAGGCAGAGCTGTTAGGCTCCCCGACGAGAGGGAGGTGGGTGCCCAGGCTGGGCAGCTGCCAGAGCTTGGGGGGAAGGGGCAGCAGCCCTGTGCTGGCGGGGTGAGTAGAGCCCAGGGATGGCATGACCACCCTTGGCTGGAGAGGCTCCCGGCAACATTCAGCAGCTGAGCTGTGCACAGAGGGGGGTGAAAAAAAGAGATGCAGACAAGCGGTTTCACAGGGAGCATTCCCGACCTTTAATCCTCTCACCGCAACACAGCAGAAAAGCAGCCGTGGGGGTTCACGCTGCGCTGGATGCACTTGCCGGGTGCACCCATTGCACCGCAGAGGTGGGCAGGTCCCTTGTCCCACACTGTGGGCACAGGGATGGGGTGCCAGGCTGCTCCCACTGCTTCAACCACTCCTTCCAGACAAGCCCACCTACCCTCTGACTGCACATGAGAAGAAGCCTCAGCAGCTGCGGGTATTTCCTGCTCAGGCTAAATCTGTTCCCCGGGGCTCCAGGATACAACACAGCATCTACCATGGGGGCTACTACCATGGGGACATCTACCACATGAGAAAGCAGTACCCACCCCTGGCTGGAGCAGTGAGCTGGGTAGGATGTGTGCCATGGCCCTGGGGATTCTTACCTGCACAGGGAGCAAGCTGGAGCTGGAGCAGGGTACTGGGAGGTAGCATAGCAGCACTGGCAGCAGAGGTGAAGCACTCGCTACACACCTGACCTGGCAAGAAACCAATACAGCTGGGGGGTCAAGTGGGAGACACAGAGGCTCTGAAATGGTTTATTGCAAAGGGTTTCTGCAGGGAACACAGGGAAGGAGCACGGTCCTCTTGGGCAGGGGCTTCTCTACTCCTCGCCCTCTTCTTCATCCTCGTAGGAGTCCAGGCCCACCTCCTCGTAATCCTTCTCCAGAGCAGCCATGTCTTCCCGTGCCTCGGAGAACTCCCCTTCCTCCATGCCCTCGCCCACGTACCAGTGCACGAAGGCTCGCTTGGCGTACATCAGGTCGAACTTGTGGTCCAGGCGAGCCCAGGCTTCAGCGATGGCCGTGGTGTTGCTCAGCATGCAGACAGCGCGCTGCACCTTGGCCAGATCCCCCCCTGGCACCACTGTGGGCGGCTGGTAGTTGATGCCCACCTTGAAGCCCGTGGGGCACCAGTCCACAAACTGGATGCTGCGCTTGGTCTTGATGGTGGCGATGGCGGCGTTGACATCCTTGGGCACCACGTCCCCACGGTACAGCAGGCAGCAGGCCATGTACTTGCCATGGCGAGGGTCACACTTCACCATCTGGTTGGCTGGCTCAAAGCAGGAGTTGGTGATCTCAGCCACTGACAGCTGCTCATGGTAAGCTTTCTCTGCAGAGATGACAGGGGCGTAGGTGGCCAGGGGGAAGTGAATGCGAGGGTAGGGCACCAGGTTGGTCTGGAACTCAGTCAGGTCAACGTTCAGGGCCCCATCGAACCGCAGGGATGCTGTGATGGATGAGACAATCTGGCTGATGAGGCGGTTAAGGTTGGTGTAGGTTGGGCGCTCGATGTCGAGGTTCCTGCGGCAGATGTCGTAGATGGCCTCGTTGTCTACCATAAATGCACAGTCTGAGTGCTCCAGGGTGGTGTGAGTAGTGAGGATGGAGTTGTAGGGCTCCACCACAGCAGTGGAGACCTGTGGTGCAGGGTAGATGGAGAACTCCAGCTTGGACTTCTTCCCATAGTCAACGGAGAGTCGCTCCATCAACAGGGAGGTGAATCCAGAGCCAGTGCCACCTCCAAAGCTGTGAAACACAAGGAATCCCTGAAGGCCTGTGCACTGGTCAGCCTGTGGAGAGAGATGTGTGAGATTGCTCTGAGATGGATTTCTTTGATGAATATCTGAGTGGTCCTAGTCCTTCCCCATCATGGGCAGAGACCCCCTGAGCACAGCAGGGCTTGCAGTGTGCTCTGACCCCCAGCACAATGCCAGAGCCCAGCTCAGGGGGACACGTCCCCCCTCTGTGGTCACCTACCAGCTTCCGGATCCTGTCCAGCACTTGGTCGATGATCTCTTTGCCAATAGTGTAGTGCCCGCGGGCGTAGTTATTGGCAGCATCCTCCTTGCCGGTGATGAGCTGCTCAGGGTGGAAGAGCTGGCGGTAGATCCCAGCCCGAACCTCGTCTAGGGGAGAGCAGGAGAGGGCTGAGCCTGGTGCTGGCCGTGGGTTCGAGCCGGCCGCCAAGCAGCCGAGTGGGTGCGAGCACCCATCACCCATCGTTCACCCATCCTTCACGCTCCTCCCAGCTCTGCCTACCAGGAGCACGGCCAAGGACCCACATGTCAGCATGGCCACCACGGGCATCAGGTTTCTCTGGCAGATGGAGGTGGCTGTCCCCTCCCTGCGCAGGAGCAGGAGCACAGCTGCTCCCTCCCTTCAGGAGCTGCCTGTCCGCAGCTGCAGGCACAGCGGAGCTGCCGTGCCGGTTGGGCTGGTTTCTCTCCATTCACCTGTAGCAGCAGAGACTACCAGCACCGCTGCCTCTGGGACATGTCAGGAACAAAAGCTGGTGCTCAGGCTTGTGGCTTCTCCTGGGGAAAGGAGGGCCCTCGGGTTGGACCTAGTGCAGGATGCTGCCAGCAAAATAGGAGCACAGGCGCTCGCTCCGGTGCTGCTCCCCAGGCCATGCACACCCCACCACTCACCGATCACAGTGGGCTCCAGGTCCACAAAGATGGCCCGTGGAACGTGCTTCCCAGCCCCGGTCTCACAGAAGAAGGTGGTGAAGGAGTCATCCCCTCCGCCGATGGTTTTGTCGCTGGGCATCTGCCCGTCAGGCTGAATGCCGTGCTCCAGGCAGTACAGCTCCCAGCAGGTGTTACCCATCTGGACGCCAGCCTGGCCCACGTGGACAGAGATGCACTCGCGCTGGGAGAGGGAGGTAGGGTCAGACCCTGGCAAAGCTCTCTCCATCCTGCCGCAGGGAGAGCTCTGCCTAGTACCAGTGCACCAGTGCCACCTGCATGGAACCTGCCCCAGCTAGCAGCCCCAGGGAGTGCATTTTCTTTCATGTGACCTCCCTGAGGGTTCCCACATGGCTGTCATTGCCCTTGGCCATGCACCGGCACCATGCAGGGTCAGGAGCCATCCCTAGCATCGCTCCCACTCAGCCCACACTGGGATGCACCAGCCCCATGGTCTCTGGCTGGGGCTGTCCTCCAGCAGCGCAGAGCAGAGCCTGGCCCATCTCCTCTGCCCCAGCAGCTCTTCCAGGCTCCCCAGCAGCCTTCCCCATACCAGGGCAGCCTGGTGAGGTCCTGAGCTGACACAGGTACAACTTAACCAGTGAGGGGCAGCCAGTACCATGGGAACCCTCTCTGCTGCTCCAGAGCCAGGCAAACAGCTAGCTTCCAGGGGTGAGGGGCCTTTGGGAAGTGGGTACAGTGGGGGGCAGCCAGGAGAGGGCTGGTGGCGGAGCCCAGCACTCTCTGAAGCAGCAGAGACTCCCTGGGCAGTCCCAACCCTGTGCTGCAGAAGACACTAACCCCAAGACCCATGTGGGCAGAAGTGCTGGGGAGCAGGCTCTGAGCTGGAGATGTGGTTCCTGTGCTCCCATCCTGCAGGTGCAGGCCTGCTCTGCTACCCCTGGCATCCCTCCTCCTGTAGCCCCAGCGTCCTTGGTCCCCTATCCCTGACATCCCTCCTCTGCTACCCCGAACATCCCTGTTGCCCCAGGGGCAGGACACCACAACTCTGCCTAGGGGTCCTGGGGCTCCTCGTTCCCGCATTTCCCGACCATACAGTGCTCTGAGCCGCGATGGGGAACGTGCCCCGGTCCAGCACGGGGAGACAAGGACTCCTGCCTCCTCCGGGAGGGCTCGGGCAGCCTCAGCCCCCGCAGGAAGGGCTGCCCGGGGCAGAGTCCCGACAGAGCCCGGTCAGTGCTGGCGGGCGGGGCTCTGCGCTGTGCCTCCTGGCACGGCCCCGGCCCCCTCCTAGCCACTAAATATAGCCCTTGCCCCGAGGCGAGAGCGGCGGTGGCTGCCCGGTTTGGACAGCGGCTCCGGCCCGCTCCGCCGCTGCCAGACCCCCGCCGGACGGGATGGGACGGACGGGACTCCCGTGCCCGCTCCCCACCAGCAGCCCCGACGGGGTGCCCGCTGCCCCGGGGGGAGTCCCGCCGAGAGCCCAGCTCCGGCCCCCGGTGCTCAGCTGGCGCCTCCGCCCCCAGCAGCTGTCCCCGTCCGTCCGCGGCCACCGCTCTCGACCGGAGGGGTCACCCCCTCTCCATCCCCAGCTCCCCCCCCCCGCTGCGGCGGCGGGGGGGGCACACAGGGGCTCCGGGACGGGTGGTGGCTGGGGTGACCGGGCAGGAGCGGGGGACGAGCGCGGCTGTTCCCGAACAGGGGCCGGTGGCGCTGCCCAAGGTCACGGCAGGGAAAGAAGGGGCGCATCGCGGCAGCCTCGCTGTGCGCGGTGCTCCGGGGCGGCTGCCGGACGCCCTCCCCGCCGCCGTGCCCGCCCCCCGCCCGCACTCACCATGCTGCGGCGGGGGGTTCGGGCTGTCCCGGCGACTCGGTGCGGTAGGGCTCGGCGCGGAACGGCGGCTGCGGCAATCCCCTCCGCAGCGCTCTCTTATTGGTGGGAGGGGGTTGGCGTCGCCACGCCCCCCTCATTTGGGTATATTTGCATGCGGAGAGGGAGTACCCACTTCGGGGTCAGTGGGGGCCTGGCCGCCTACCCCGCCACGGCTGCGGAGGAGCCCCGAGGGGCCGGGGCTGCGCTTCCTCCTCTGCAGGGGGAGACGCAGGGAGCACCCGGCCAGGCTGCGGGCAGCAGGTCTGGGGTCCAGCTCCCGGGGGCTGTGGGCGGTGCTCAGCCCCCAGGACAGGGGCCCGGAGCAGGTACAGCTCCTGCCCTGCTCTGCCACCAGCTGCCCCGCACTGCGGGCTGCCTGGGATCTACGGTCACCCCGAGACCACCCGGGCCTCTAGTGCAGGAGAAACATCAGAGACACGGGTCAGGCTCTGGAGACCGGGGTACCTCTAAACCTCCCTTTGCCATCAGTACTTCGGGAACCGTCAAGGGCTGCCGGTCCCTCCACAGAGGGACGGGCAGGCAGTGCCATGCCTCCATGAGACCGCAGATCAGCGTGACAAATCAGGGCTGGGGGGGCTGTCCCAGTTTCAGAAAGAAGGGTCATTGCAGCCTCCTTTGCTGTTAATGACTTGAGACTACACCCAGGAAAGCCCCTCCATTCGAGCCCCAACCCGCACAGCCCCCTTTCCTGGGGACAGGGCTGGTCCTGCTGCTGTGGATCCGTGGAACACCAGCCTGGCTGCCGGTGGGGGGAAAAGCAGAGCCCAGCGCCCCAGCTTTGCACTCTGTGCGCAGCAGGGAAAGGGCTCTGTCTTTGCTGCCAGGGCACAGGCTCACGCAGCTGTCCCTGCCCATGGGGACGGGGGCTTTGCTGACGAGGAGCACTCCAGGAGACACTGCGGTGTTCCTCTGCAGCAAAGTCCAGATCAGAGATGTAGGATAGATACTCTTTAAGAAAAAGGGAATGGGATGGAATTCCAACTCCTATGTGCTTCTGGCAGCAGTGTCAGGTCTCTCTGAAGACATGGGGAGAAGGTATCTCTGCAGCAGGATCAGAGCAGTGCCCAGCATGAGGCGCAGCAACTCCTGCCCTGGTGCAGCAGCAGGCACCACTCAGTCTGAGCCCACGGCTCTGGTCACAGGCACAGGGAACTGCGCCAGGAGCCCTGTGCAGTGGGATGAGTGCTGGCCGTGTTCCAGGAATCAGTGCAGCCCGGGGCTAGCTCACACTTTCCCCTCCAGCTGCCATGGGTGCATGCTGGGAGATGAGGGCAGGGGAGGACAGCCCCTGTGGGTCAATATAGCTGGAGAATTAGTGTTAAGCAGCGAAAATTAATCTCTGGACCAGGCACACTGGATAATGGGTAACAGAAATCTCCTGTTCGCAGCTGGAGCCAGGAGCTGATGTTTGGACTCCTGACTGCTGAGCAGGGCAGGGAGGGAGCCCAGCACAGAGCCAACACAGAAGACAAGCTGGGGCAGGGAGCATGGGGCCACATGCCCCCATTGGGATGGCAGAGCCAGGCAGGGAGTGAGGACAGGGATTCCAGACAGAGAAACCCATGCCTGAGCTAGGGGCTTCTCCCATCACATCATCAGGACTCCTCTGGATCCCTTTGATAGACATGCTTGGGTACTTCCCAAGAACATGCCACATGTCCTGGCCACAGTCCCCTGGTATGAGGGTTCTTACCTATGTGGGGAGCAAGCTGGAGCTGGAGCAGGGTACTGGGAGGTAGCATAGCAGCACTGGCAGCAGAGGTGAAGCACTCGCTACACACCTGACCTGGCAAGAAACCAATACAGCTGGGGGGTTAAGTGGGAGACACAGAGGCTCTGAAACGGTTTATTGCAAAGGGTTTCTGCAGGGAACACAGGGAAGGAGCACGGTCCTCTTGGGCAGGGGCTTCTCTACTCCTCGCCCTCTTCTTCATCCTCGTAGGAGTCCAGGCCCACCTCCTCATAATCCTTCTCCAGAGCAGCCATGTCTTCCCGTGCCTCGGAGAACTCCCCTTCCTCCATGCCCTCACCCACGTACCAGTGCACGAAGGCTCGCTTTGCGTACATCAGGTCGAACTTGTGGTCCAGGCGAGCCCAGGCTTCAGCGATGGCCGTGGTGTTGCTCAGCATGCAGACAGCGCGCTGCACCTTGGCCAGATCCCCCCCTGGCACCACTGTGGGTGGCTGGTAGTTGATGCCCACCTTGAAGCCCGTGGGGCACCAGTCCACAAACTGGATGCTGCGCTTGGTCTTGATGGTGGCGATGGCGGCGTTGACGTCCTTGGGCACCACGTCCCCACGGTACAGCAGGCAGCAGGCCATGTACTTGCCATGGCGAGGGTCACACTTCACCATCTGGTTGGCTGGCTCAAAGCAGGAGTTGGTGATCTCAGCCACTGACAGCTGCTCGTGATAAGCTCTCTCGGCCGAAACCACAGGAGCATAGGTGGCCAGGGGGAAGTGGATGCGAGGGTAGGGCACCAGGTTGGTCTGGAACTCAGTCAGGTCAACGTTCAGGGCCCCATCGAACCGCAGGGATGCTGTGATGGATGAGACAACCTGGCTGATGAGGCGGTTGAGGTTGGTGTAGGTTGGGCGCTCGATGTCAAGGTTCCTGCGGCAGATGTCGTAGATGGCCTCATTGTCCACCATGAAAGCACAGTCTGAGTGCTCCAATGTGCTGTGTGTGGTGAGGATGGAGTTGTAGGGCTCCACCACAGCAGTGGAGACCTGTGGTGCAGGGTAGATGGAGAACTCCAGCTTGGACTTCTTCCCATAGTCAACGGAGAGTCGCTCCATCAACAGGGAGGTGAATCCAGAGCCAGTGCCACCTCCAAAACTACGAAACACAAGGAATCCCTGGAGTCCTGTGCACTGGTCAGCCTGCAGAGAGAGACAGGTAAGAGTCCTCCAAGCATTGACTTTGCTGAAGGGAAATTTCAAACTTCTTCTTGGGCACCTGCAGATCCCTCCTAGCCACAGCCAGGTTCACCCCATGGTCCCACCCCCAGCACAATGCCAGAGCCCAGCTCAGCAGGACATGTCCCTCCTCTGTGGTCACCTACCAGCTTCCGGATCCTGTCCAGCACTTGGTCGATGATCTCTTTGCCGATGGTGTAGTGCCCGCGGGCGTAGTTGTTGGCAGCATCCTCCTTGCCTGTGATCATCTGTTCAGGGTGGAAGAGCTGGCGGTAGACTCCTCCCCGAATCTCGTCTAAGAGAGGTTAGCACAATGTCGGAGATTTTCTAACTGGCACTGGGGAAAGGTGGCAGGAGCCACCCTAAGGACCGTGCCACAGTGGGTTGTTCCCAGAGATAGTGCCCACCATCAGTGCCCAGATGAGGTGCACTCACCGATCACGGTGGGCTCCAGGTCCACAAAGATGGCCCGTGGGACGTGCTTCCCAGCCCCGGTCTCACAGAAGAAGGTGGTGAAGGAGTCATCCCCTCCGCCGATGGTTTTGTCGCTGGGCATCTGCCCGTCAGGCTGAATGCCGTGCTCCAGGCAGTACAGCTCCCAGCAGGTGTTACCCATCTGGACGCCAGCCTGGCCGACGTGGACGGAGATGCACTCGCGCTGGGGAGGGGGAGGCAGGGTCAGATCCCAGCCGGGACCGTGAATGCAATGGCTGCAGGTAGTGAGGTGCACAGCCTAGGCCCCCGTCAGCTTGTACAGCTCCCACTGCCCGATAGCCTGGGTGCCTTGTGTTCATCCCAGTCTGCTGCCCTCTGACAGGTCTGGTGCTCTGCCCCCCATCACTGTGCTGCCTGCTTCAGGGGCCCAGGGAGATGGATATCCACCTGCTTGATCCAGGGACACCAGTCCAGCACGTTCCCTAGACTGTCCCCCACCCACAGCCCTGGGAAGCACCCAGTGAGCATCTTCTCCATTGCCCAAACACCCACTCGGCTTAAGGGCTGGAGCCCCACAGCAGCCACTACAGCCCCTGTTGCTACTCCCAGAACAGGGCTGCAGGCTGAGGTGACAGCATCACCTGGACACTGGGAGCTGACGGCACCGAGGATGGGTGCCAGCAAGGGGGAGATTTGCACCAGTGAATGGCTGCCACGCTCTGGGACTCAGCTTCCCTAAATTAGCTCCGGAGGAGGAGGAAGCGTGAGCTGCATTTCTTAATTGAATTGTAGGGCTGAGGCAGGAGGGCCCCCTAGCTCTGGGCTTCCAGGGCAGCCTCAGTCCCTCAGGGGAAGCGAGGCTGAGGTGGGCTCCACAGCCTCGCTCCCTCCAGGTAGGGCATTCCAGAGGCTGCAGCCCTTTCGACAAGAACCAAAATATTCACTGCCTCATCCCCACTGCTGCCAAGGACTTGGATGCATCATCAGACACAACCAAGGCAGAGAAGCACCCAAACCAAACCGGATTTCCAGAGCCATGGTGCCCCACTGTGAGTCAGCTGGCAGGAAGCCGGCAGAACCAGCCATTTTGCGCTCAGGAGCGCAGCAGTGATTGCCATCCAAGGAGGCTGTACAGGTTGCAGCAAGTCCAGGCTCTGTGCACCTAGTGCGCTTTCAGTGCTGTGTTTCAGAGGCAGCAGTGACCATGAGGGGTGACAGAAGAATAAGCTCTTGATGCCCATGGTGACAGCCAGAAGTCCACCTCCCTGCCTTTTCCAAAGCTGAGGTGCGAGGAGCAGCAAAGTGACATCCCTCCATTATCCCTCCCAGCAGGTCCATAAAGGTTTGGTAACACAAGGAGCCAACAGCAAGTCCTGAGCAAGCCCCAGAATACTCAGCAGAAGTGCACAGCAAATACTTCCGGACAGTGACAAGAAAGAAGGACTGATTCCTCCCTGGCCAGGGACCTTGCAAATCAGGGCAGGGGCAGAGGGTTATGCTGATCATAGTGGTTCATCCTAGCAACATGCAGCAGCCAGCACTGGCTTTGTGGGACCCAGTGCTGACAGCAGACTGGGAAGAGAGCCACAGTGCTAGGAATGCGTCAGCACTGGCCACCAGCCAGCACACTCTGCCACTTTCATGGCAAGGTCTGGCTCAGGAAGGGTGGGGACCAACAGCCCCACGGGGCAGCAGGCAGGGCACCCTAGGCTGGGATGCTCTCCACAGCAGCGGACCACGGCGGTGGGACAGCCCAGAGGCTCACCCATGGCGATGGCCACCCAAGGTGCAGGGCAGTGGATGAAGCCACAGCTTGTTCCTGGGGCTCAGCGGTGGGTCTACAGGCTGGGGGGCTAGCAGGCTGGGCACACTCCCCCCAGCCAGAAATGCTACCACGGGAGATAGGCCTCGACCGTGGCTATTAAAAGGGAGGAGGGGTGAGAGGGTCAGCCCAAACACCAGCCTCCGCACATGGCAGGGTTCGGCTGGTAGCCTCCTTGCCTCCGACACATCAGACGGGTGCAAGGGGATGCTCAGAGGTGGGAGGCTGCTGAGTGCCGGAGAAGGGGGGGAGCGGGAGCAGCTCGGAAAAGGCTGAAGCCAAGCAGCGGCAGGGCAAGCACAGCCGGCACTCCCGGAGGCAGCTGCCCGCACCTCTGGGCTCGCAGGGGAACCCCCCCCGGTAAGATATGGGGGTCACAGCCTACTCCAGGCAGGGTCCTCCCGGGGATTCCCCCACTCCTGGCAGGGCCCCGCGGACCGGAGGGAGGGGGCAGCCCGGGGCCAGCACTCACCATGATGCCGCCGCTGCTGCACGACTTCCCTCTCCCCAGGCTGCCGCAGCTCCGCACGCCGGGACGGCCCCCCCGCCGCCTCCTTATACCGGGGGCGGCACCGGTGCTCCCCGCCCCGCCCGCGGCAGTTCTGTGCGTTTGCATAAATCGGCGTGTATTGCGCAGATGCGCATGTATTTGGGTGGATGCGGCTGTGCTGCCCGGCAGCTGGCTGGGTGCATCGGTAGGGACACCCGGGAGCAGCACCCTCTGGCCCCCTGCTCCCTGCCTTGCAGGGGCCATGGCAGAGGGCGGGTCCCCTTGAGGGAAGGGCCGGGGGGGTCTTGCTGGGCTTGTTGGCCTTGGCAGAGGGGCTTCTGCTGAGGGGCAGAGAGGGCATCTTCTTGCGGGGTGTCCTGCTGGTGTGAGGCACCATCAAGGCATTAACCAGGACAGATTTTGGGAGCTGAGGAAGGAAAGTCAGCAGAGAACCTGGCTCAGGTCTTCCCTCCTGCTGGGTGAAGGTGCTGATGTGATCCCCAGGAGAGCTTGGAGCTGTGTCACTGCCAGCGAACCACGGCCCCCAGGGAACAGCCGGGAGAATTTCTGGAGAAAACACAGGTAGAGGAAACACTGCAGAGACAAGCACAAGCTTTCCTGGCCTCTCTGGAGATCAATGAGGTAAAAGCAGGAAAACACTGTCCTGTCCTTGCTGCAAACCCCTCAAGGACAGGTGTGCCCCGGGCTGTGTCTGAAAGCCCTGCCTGCTAATGAGCCCCTCTTTTCCAGCCTGGCCCTGCTTTACTCCCTGGTTTTGATCTGTTTTCACAAAGCTTTATGAAATGACTGGTGAGGGGATGGGGAGAGCCTGGAACACCTTGAATGGAGTCTCTTTGCAGTGACTTCACTGATGTCTGGTTTTGCTACAATAGATAACCTGTCCAGCCTTTCCTTCCCCCCCCCCCCCTCCAAAATGCTCACAGCATCCACCCCCATGCAGAACCAGCCCTGCCTCTGCCCAAGCCCTCTGACTTAATGAGCTTTCACTGAAAGGCACTGTCATCTCTCAGCTCCCTCTGAAAGTAGAAAGCTAAACATAAATTATCCACCCACAATGGCCTTTCTTTGTGCCCAAGTCACCTGGAAAGTGTCACTGATGAAGACGTGTAAAGTGATTGAAGGCAGTGGTACTGCTGTGAAGCCTGTGCTGATGTCTAAGCAATACATTTTGAGACCTGCAGAAATGGCTGAGTGAAACGATCAGTGTGGGTTTAATCAAGCTGGTGGGAAATGGGTTTTTTCCACAGAGATGCCCCAGGTTGGGAGTGCTGCTGAACCTGGACAGGATGCTGGTAGTGACTAGATAACTCTGGAAATGCCTAAACTCCTCCCCGTGCTATAAATGTCCCTTGAGTCACCTCAGAGATCAGTGGATAACACAGACTGTGCTGATGCAGACAGCTGATGAGAGTAGCTAATTGGTAGATAATTGGTAGCATTGAGACATCAAAATTTGAGCCCCAGAAGTTAATTGGTGTGAAAAGGACCGATGGGATCATCTTTCCCCATGAAAATCTTTGCCAAGGTGCTTGCTGAAATGCATGCTGGATGCAAAGGCATTATTTGTGACTGGATACCTTCTTGCATTTTCCATACTTCCCCGGTGCCAATTAATTGTGGGAAGTCTATAGCACGAATGCTTTGCAGAAGTGGTTAGAAGCACAAGCATCGGAGCTAAGCAGCGAGCAGCATTTCAGGTGGCCACACAAGGCTTGCATGGTTCACCCAGCTTTGGAAGATTTGTATGACAATCTGGTGGTACCTCAGGGTGTAAAATGATGTGATACTTCTCTAAGAGATGCCTGTATCTGTTTATGTACCATTCTGGTAGAGAGCTGAGGGTGAAATGGCACTGATTCGTCATTGCTGCAAATGCCTGCTCACAGTGAAAATAACCACTGACAAGAGAGCTGTGAGTCATTCTGAGCCACACAGCTCTGTGTCCTTCTGATCTGAAAAGCCCAAACAGATGCCTAAGCTTTTTTGAAATGCTTAAGAACAGCTGGCTAAATCCAGGGAGCACTAATGGGCTGTGTCTTGGCAATGCCTCGCTGCTCAGCAGCCTGCCAGATGTCAGTAGCAGCAGCCTGCAAGCACACGGCAGAGGCTGAGCTCACGCTGTCTGTAAGTAGATTCATCCCGAGGCAACCCCTCTCTCAGAGATGTTACCCACATGTCTGAAGACCCTGCAAATGTTTCAGTCTACGTGAGAAAACACTAGGTTGCAAGAATTGCTCAGGAGACATTTTCACCATCACTCAGAACAAAGTTGGACCCTGCACCAGTACACAGAGGCATAAAAAGAAAACAAGGCAAATTTTATACTAGTGAGCTGGAATTCAACCATCTCTTGATGGAAGAATAGTAAAAACAGATTGAATATACCCCAGGGGCAGAGCCCTGCACGCCGCAGGGGAGGCCCCTGCTGATGCTGCCCAGGGAGATCAGCCAGCACTCGGACACCCCTGTGTGAGGAGGGAAAGGTAGCACAATGCACTGTGGGTGTGCAATGCTTGCATCAAGGGAAGGCACTTGCACTAAAAAGCTTTTCATTACCAGTTATTATGAAAGTTTGAATTGTGTTTTTTTTTCTAGTGTCCAACACACTTCTCCCCAGAGGAGACGTATTGCTGCTGGTACAGGACACACCCAAGCAGCAGAGCTTTGCAGGTACCCAAACAAAGCTTCTCAAATAGCTGTCTTCCAGAAGTGTTAAAGTCTGCCACACCTGAAAGCACCCAGAGCTGAAACTGAGGAGAAGATGACCTGTTCAGAATCCAGCTTCATACATCCCATCCACACTCCAGTTCCCCGCTCTCTTTACTGCAGAAAGCCCAAATTGTTGTTCCCAGTTTGACCTCAGCTCCTCCCAGGCTGTTCCAGGCAGAGCAGTGTCATAGGGCACTCTGGGGACACGGCTCTCTTGGGAAGAAAGAACACACCACAGCCCAGCACCCCCCACTTTAAGCCTGGCTTGGAGGTGCACAGGGCAAGCACCAGATGATGAGGGAGCTTCAGGAACAGGGCTCCTGTCTGCATCTTTAACTGCAGCCAGGAGCTTCTCTAAGAGGTTGGGTCTGTGCCTGCCCTGCTTCCCCCTCACTCCATCCTTGCACAGTTGTTCTGCCCATAATTCTTTTAGCAGCGTGGTTCAGTGGGGAGGAGCCACTGCCCTGTGCAGTTTGCACTCCAGCAGTGACTGCACCAGAGGATATGGCAGCACCCTAAGCCCAGGAGCAAGCAGGCAGGAAGGAGCTCCTTTAGCTCCCATGGCTCCCAGAGCCCCATCTGTCTCCTGCTTGGCTGAGGACTCAGGCAGCAAACCCAGCTGCTGGCCTGGTGAAATCCAGAGATTCTCTGTTGTAGGGTGAGTCGTGATGACAACCTTCTCAAAGCAGAAAGGCAGCTCTGCGTTAACACAGGGCAGACAACATTGGCTGGTGAAACTAATGAGCCTGTTGAAAACATGGGGCTTGACTCCATCTTGCAGATGCTGTGAGTTCAAGCAAGTCCTGCGTGATGCTAACTGCTCCAGCAGTACCCCTGCGAGCCATTGTGCAGGGTCCCTAAAGCACCGCTTGCTCCTGATGATGGCCCAGCAACTGCTGCAGTTCTAGCTTGACAGCATTTGGGACATATTTTGCCACCCTGAAATGTTCTAGCACAGCATGGAGATGGGTAGAAAATGCTCCCTTGGCCATTCCTTAAGATATGCTTGTCTTGTTAAGGTCAGAAAGGGCTCTCTGAGCAGCTCATCCTTCGTCTGAAGCAGATAGGGATGATCCAGATATGAGAAACAAGGATGACTGGAAGGCTAGACACCATGGCTGCAATGAGAGGCTGAAAGAACAGGAGCTATCTAGAAGACAAAGCAGAAACTCAGTAAAGACCTTAAAATATATTTAAGGCAGATTGCAGACAGGAAGGGGATTAACTCTTCTGCATGCTCAGGGCAAGAACATACATGTTTAAGGCTTGCTAACAGTGAGGGTAGCGAAGCACAATTGTCTCAGGGTCAAGAGATCTCCATCAGTGGACACTTCCAATAACCCAAGTATGGCATTTACTCCTGAAGACCTGCTGGGATGAAGAGCACAGTAGTGATCTGACAGAAGTTCTCTCTGCTGGAGCTGAGCATCAGCAGCATAATTGCTGGTTCAGATAAAATGAAGTCAATTGTGCAATGCCTGCTGCACTGCCTGGAGCGTGTGCAGCGTTACAGGAACAATAAAGCTAATTCCAGATCTCGCTACAGTCCTGAGCCCTGAGTCATGGGGCAGTGGCAAGAACAGGGAGACACTCCCAGGGACGCAGGCAGCCCTGCACTCATGCCGAGACCCAACCTGCAAGGCTGAAAGGGACGGACGGACCAGTCGGGACTAGCTCTTTTTCAGGCGCAGCAGCCCTGGGTGAGCAGCCTCCCTGGCTCCGAGTCAGCCCCCCTGGCTGCCAGTGTCACCCCCCTTTCCTCATGTCCTGGGAAAGGCAGCTACACACCCACG
Source organism: Pterocles orientalis (assembly GCA_011057875.1). Lineage (NCBI taxonomy): Eukaryota > Metazoa > Chordata > Aves > Pterocliformes > Pteroclidae > Pterocles > Pterocles orientalis. The sequence goes on along the minus strand of WKFP01015519.1, from coordinate 3,484,276 downwards.
GGAGCAAAATGAGACCGCAGCTGTCTAATTGCAGTGACTTCATGCCAGGGCTCTGAGCATGCCTGGTTTGAGCAAGCTGCCTCCAGGCAGGCGACGGAGAGCTAAGCCTGATGAAGTGTCCCTGGGCTCGTAGGGGGTGCTGGTGTGCACTCTGGTGGGCTGCGTGGAGGGGCCGGCAATGCTCTTCCTCTCTTCCAGCAGCTCTCAGAGCTGGCAGTGGCACAAGCAATGTGGGAATATCAGGAAGCAGAAGTGTGTGAATGCTGCATGGCAGGGTGATGGAGGTCCTGGAGGGGCAAGGGTTACCCGGTCAGGCTTTGAAGGGGTCTGCGTGTCCCAGGCAGGATGTAGGCACGGTGATGAGTCAGTCTCCATCCCCAGCCCTTCAGGCCTTCCTGTCCTGCAAGTTCTCAGGAACTGCCACAAAGCTGTGGTCTGCTGTTGCAATGCCGCAGAGTGTGTTTGTGTGAGCTGGTAGCGATGGGGCAAGAAGCAGCGATCGCTCCCCTGCTCCCAGGAGCACACACCCCATCTGTGGGACTATGGCAGAGCCCCCAGCCCCCAGGCAGCAGGGCTGACATGGCAGAGTCACGCTGGGCAGCTCTGCAGATGCACCCACTCCTTCGAGGTAGATAAACCACTACCAGGTGAGCAAGTGCAGTACCCCTGGGAAAGGAAACAATTTCTGTCACAGGAGCATCTTGCCGGTGCCTCTTCTCTGCCCTGGTCTTTGGGGAGCAGTTGAGCCTCCTATGACTGGACAGGTGTGTGGCAATCATCTTGCCAGCCAGAAGGCATGCTGAGAGCAGAGCTGGGCCTGGAGAAACTACCCCAGAGTTGTGGGGATTACTGTAGAGCTGTTAAAAATGGAAAGAAGGTGGCCAAGCACTGGTGGATATCAGAAGGAAAAGGTTAACAAGATAAAAGATGCATTTAATAACGCAGCCAGGCAATGGCTCCCTGGGTGTTCCACCCCAGAGCTGTTTCAGTGCGGAGAGAGCACGGGTATGTGAAGAGGGCTGGGCTCCCTGCTGCGAATACATGCAGGGCTGTCCTCCCTGCTCCTCCCAGAGCCCCAGGCGCTGCAAGCCTCTGGCCTCAGGTCACTGGGCTGAGACCTTGTGTTTGATGGCCATCCTGAGGATGCCTGGCTTGAACACATCCCTGAGAGCTTCCTAGCAGAGTTAACTCGGATGTTGAGGGGCTGTGCGTGTCAGCAGCTATTTTGTGGGATTTCCCTGTTGTAAGGACTTGTGAACCTCATGTTGCTGAGCTCCCATGCATACTGTGGCCCTCATTAAAATGAGCCATCCCCAGAGGCCCTGTGCACAGTGGGGCTGCTGTGCCTCTCCCTGGGACAGCATGGCTCTCACACTGCCGTCTAACAGCCCTGCACCGGACACAGCCAGGAGGGCTCCACCGCCTTCCAGGCAAGAGGATGCAGAGCCTGGAAGGAGTTGGGTACCAAGGGCTCCCACATGTGTTGGGGGACCCTCAGCATCATTACCAGCTGTGGATTCGCCATGGAAAACCCACCTCACCAAACAAGCCTGGTTTCATTCCTTGAAATGACAGGGAAAGGAAGAGATGTAACCAGGTTGCCGTGCCCTGGGAGGGAGCAGCAGTGTTGGCACGTTGCCTGGTGAGACAGTCTGGGGTACCCAAGTGCTGGTAGGCAATGGTGAATCATCATCAAGGGCTGCTGGGCTTCTGTGATCCTTGCCAGGCACCGCCAGCTTCAGCGCTTTAATCAATGGTCGGTCTTGAAATAAATCCCAGATTACAGCTGATAATGTTTGAGGGTGTCAAGTGGCTTTGCAGAGTAATAAGTGACAAGACTACACCTTCCACCAAATTCCCAAATGAATTACTTTGCATTTCACTGTATTAAAGCAAATCTTGCTGCATTAAAGCAAATTTATCTGCAATGTAGCCTTTTCATTGGGCAATTCTAAGCCATCCCTACTACTTTATTGTCCCTTTCACTAGCTACTACCCCACCAAGCTTAGTGTTAGCTCTAAATTTTCTTATCAAACATTTCTTATCACTGTGGGCCTTGCACCCATTCCTGGAGTGGAAAGGCGCCCGGCAGTATAGCTTCTGGCTAACAAGCACACATTTGCTATTGATGCATCTGGTGTGTCCTTAGCAATGCAGGAATATAAACAGGCTGGCTTGGCTGGCTGAGATAAATATTCTAGGACAACACAAAAAGTAGGTCTGGAAAGATCTTTGGCAGCAGCTTTGAGCCTCCTTCTTCAGTGGACATGTAAAACAGATTATTCCATCCCTCTCTGAGGCAATATCGTGATTTATGCAAATACTGTTATCATTATCTCCTGCCAGCTCCCAAGTAAGGCTCTCATGCCAGCGGTGCTGATCCAAATCAGACACATAATCATGCTGAAAAGTGTTTACAAGTTTGCATAGCAATACCTGCCTTCCCTGAGACAAGGCTGATCAGTATTTGTTGTGGTTTGGGGGGGGGAGGTTGTCTGGTAGCAGGGAGGGGCCACAGTAATGGCTCCTGTAAGTAGCTGCTAAAGGTTTCCCTGGACTCCAGCTCTGCATGCAGGAAGGGAGGGGCTGCAGTGGGGCCCCTGCAAGTGACTGCTAAGGGTTCACCCCTACCCCCGGCTCCAAGGTTTCAGTAGCTGCCGGGGAGTGGGGAAAGGAGTACCACTAACCTAGCCCCCCGTGAGAGACTACTGGAAGTCTCCCTGGCTTCAGGCTGGGCCCACCCGAGGCCAGGGCTGAGCCAGTCAGCGCCTCTGCCAATAACAGATTGAAGAGGGGGCACGGAACAATGGGGTGGCGCGGCCCCGGGCAGGGCCCGGCTCGGGTGGGCCGGTCCAGCCGTCCAGCCGCCTGCCCGGCTTCTGCGAACTGACCTGCTGTATCCCAAGCCTCCACCACAGCTCGCCCGAGAGTCTGTTCTCCCAGGAGCCCGTGAAGACCTGCGGCGGAGAGAGAAGCAGGATTTCCTTGAGAAGGACTCTCCCGTGAGAAGGAACCCCATGCTGGAGCCCCGGACAGACTGTGAGGAGCCCTCCCCTGAGGAGGAAGGAGCGGCGGACTGACTGCATCCCCATTCCCTGCCCCCCTGCACCCCGCGCCGCCAGGAGGGGGGAAAGGTACAGAACAAAGCCTTTGGGCTGTGGGAAGAAGGAAGGGGTGGGGGAGAAGTGCCTTTCTGAAATGTAGTTCTCTCTCTCAGTATCTTGCTTCTTGTTGTAAATAGTTAATAAATTAAATTGGCTTTTTTGTTCCTCCCAAGTTGTGTAGGTTTCTTGCCCGGGACCCTAAGTGGTGAGTGAAACCCTGCGTGTCCCTGCCTCAGCCCACCAGGTGTTTAACAAAGTGTCCCTGTGTCCCTCTGGCCTTTCTAAACCATGACACTATTACATGCATTTTAAAGTAATTCTCTGCTGACAGAATAAAAATTAATTCTCCTGTTACTTTTTTTTTCTAGTATTATCAGTAATCTAGAGTTTTCTGGGTCGACTAGTTTATTTTCTTAATTATTGGGGTGATTTCTGTCTTTCAGTCTTTAGGAATTACCTTAGTTTTCCTAGCTCTGGTAAAAATTACTATTAGTGGCTCAGTAAGACCCTCAGTTAAGTCCATTAGTACTGTCAGCGTGGGCCTGACGAATTGAAATTGTCAGTTTTAGAAGGTGATGCTTTACACACTGGTTTGTTACAGATGGCATCCAAATTACAGCCTTCTCCATTGCATCCACAGCATTGCACTGGTATTTAGGCTTGAGAGCTATGGAAAACAGCAGACGGCAGGTTACCAGCATCCTTTTGTGCTTTTTCTTGTTTTCTTCTAATGCAAATGCATTTGCCCCATGTCCTTTTTTATTCCATCCTGCTTGACTTGTTTTTTGCCTTTGAGCCATGCGAAGGCAAGGGGCCAAGGCCAGGCACGTAGCTGGAGGGCATGGTGAGGATCAGGCAGCTGGCAGCCAGTGCCCCAAGTCCTACCTGGCATTGCGGGGAAATCCTGACAGAACCAGCTGAACGCAAGGGTCTGTGGGCATGAACATGTTGGTGTGCGTGGGTGAAGTCAGGTTTTGCTTCGCAATAAAATCTGTGTCAGCTGCAGCTTCTGCTCCCCTTCACAGCTGAAGGACTCCGCAGCATTTGGCAGGGGAGTGTGTGGTATTGGTCTTTTCATTGTTCCCATCTCCCTTCCCTTGGGGTCAGATCCAGACCATGCAGCCCCTAGCCTTACCCGCAGGTGGGTGTGGGGTGCATCACGGGATTATCCAGGCTCTGCAGCCCATCCTGTTCCCAGCTATGTGCCAGGGATGGGGTGAAGGCCCTGGACGCATGAAGCTCAGCCACTGCCTGGGCCAGTGCATGTGCTCATTGTGGACAATGTTTAGTCATGGGCTTCTGCCACCTCCATCAGCCTCTGACTCCGTTGATTTATAATCTGCAAGCACCTTGCTTTTGCCTGGGTTTTGGCTGGGGCAACAGCTCCGGTGTCAGCACAGGTGAGCCGTTCCGTGGGGCGGTGCCTGGGATGCGCAGCCGGTGCCTAGCACAGCACTGAATCTGGCCCAAAGTCGTTGCCCTGCTTGAACGGAAGTCACCCTGACTTTGCTGTTTCTCACTTCTCTGTCCTGCTGCACGAACTTCTGCTAAAAGCACCCAGATGACTTTGCCTCCCTGGACACTGCCCAGCTCCTAGAAGGTACAATTCTAGAAAAGCCAGCTGGGATGAGAACAGAGCGGATTAGGAAAGAAATGGGCAGGCAGCTGAGAGCATGGCTATAAAGACAAACACTGGGTACATCAAAAACTAGAGGGTCCGGAGAAATTTCTTGTGCAGGGAAGCCAGGGCAGCTGGGCAGGGTTGTTTGGATGAGACAGCAGGACTGGGGGTAAAAGAATGAATGGGAATTTTTAAAAGGGATGCTCCTCTCAAGTGATGTCCCCAGCTGTCACCAGCCCCCTGTGCTCAGGGTTCCCCATACTGGCATGGCCTTTCCAGGGGTGAGCAAACCCGCTGCTCCCACTGACCCCTTTTTCTGGGGGCTGCACCAACGCTGTGGCCATGCCCAGAGATGGGGAGCATGGCCATGGCTGCTGTTGTTGTCTCTTTTGGGAGCAGACGCTGCTGTCGTTGTCTCTTTTGGGAGCAGACAGGCAGAGGAAGGTGGCACAGGAATGGCACCCAGCAGCCTGCCTTGCTCTGCTCAACTTCTCATCCTGTGCCGCTGGCTCCGGCTCCTTCTCCACGCAGCTGCCCCAGAGCAGGGACCAGCACGCAGGGAAAAGGGGAGGTGAGGTGGCTGGGTGTGACAAGGGGAGCAGTGGGCGCACAACTCCCTGAGCATGTCACTCCACAGTTAAAAAATCACCAAGAATACGATTTTGCAGTATGTAATTGCCAGTTTTGAGGAGGCTGTGAAAGGGTTTGTGTTCTCCTGAGGAAATCAAAAGCTGAAATGTTGCGCAGCGTTTGAAAAAAATATCTCTCCTTAATATGTGGTTTGCATAATAATATAGCACGAGTTTGTGATGCAATTCACTTGGCTTCCTAAGAGATGGGGTAACCAGGATAAAAAAAAAGATGGTCCTTTGATGCCTTGCTCACCCAAAAGCTCTTTTCTCAGAAGGCTTTGAGAGTATTTAATGAGCACTTATGTGATCCCGGAAAGCTAAAAATAGGGTTGCAACACAGCAGTCCTCAGAATTTGTAAAGAAATAAGGGGCTTCTTGAGAAACACTGGAGATGCCTGTGCTGGGTTCAAAGCTGGTGTGAGCCAGGCTGGCAGGCAGGTGCACCGGGGCTTTGGGCAGACCTAGGAGGCAAGGCCAGGGAAAAGAGGGCAGAGTGATGGACTGCGTCTCTCCCACTGCTGTGAGGTCCTGGCTTTGCTGGTTTGAGCAGGGGAGTGATTGGGGCAGTTCTGGGGTGAGGTGTGGTTGGCACAGCATCCTCTCACCTGCCAGCGCCGTGGTGGCTCTGCCCAACTCCACATGGCCTCCCCTGAGGACATTAGGGAGGTGCAAGTCCTTCTCACTACATATCCTGATCTCATGGGTGAGGGACACACTTGCCATGAAGGTGGCAGCGATGTGTTCCCCACATGTGGCTCGAGTCCCAGCCAGCACACAAGTTCTTCTCCTTTCCTGGCACGGAGGCCTCCCGGTCTGGTGGGCACAGAGTGGGCTGAGACCTTGGCAGCTCTGGAGCCTCCTTGTCCCCACATCAGCTGGAAGAGCCAGGGAAGGGAAAATGAGGCGCCGAGACACAGCTAGGACCTGATGGCATCCCCTGGCTCCCCACTAGCAGGACGGGGTCCCTGTGTGACAGCCTGTGGCTCCATCTAGTGCCCGTGGAGCCGGTGCGGGCCAGCCCTGTGCCCGTGGCTGGGCAGATGGGCCAAAGCAGAGCCCTGGCATCCTGCGAGGGCACCCTGGCTCCCTGGCACCCCAGGGAGCCTACTCCCTGCACCTGGGCAGGCGGGTACAAGAGGGCAGCACTGCCTCCAGGAAAAAAAAACAACAACAGGGAATACTCCAAGCAGTTGCTCAAATAAATTGTCAGGTGCCAGCTGATGGCAGGGGCTGGGTCACCCATCACTTGGAGAGGGGATGCTCCTTGGCACAGGAGAAGCCCTTGGCATTTCACCTCTCCCAGTGCTCACTGAGCCCCTCTGCTCATGGCTGGGGAGCGATCTTCCCAGGGACACCTTTCCTGAAACTGATCCCCACGGAGCACTGGGAATGGCCTGTCTCAATGCCCGGCCCCCCAGCCTGCTGGATAAAGCAGCACTGGGAAAGCTTGCCAGGTCTCCCAGGTAGGGATTGGAGGCGGTGAGGAAGATATCCCAGCTGCAGTGCAGGGGTGGCGGGGGGGCCAAAAGGTTCCGGCCCTGCAGAGACCGGGCTCCCTTCTCCTCCCATCCGGACAGCAAGAGCGGATGGCACAATCTCGCCAGCTGGGACAGGTTCACGGGTGCAGGTGAGTGGCCTCGAGTCTGCTCGCGGCCCAGGAGGTGAAGGGGCTGCACCCCTTCCTGTCCGTCCCCCCCCGGCGGGACGGCCTGAGCAAAGCGCTGAGTCACTCCAGTTGTCCCCTCCCGCTGGCCTTCCCGGCAGGGACCGGCGGGGCAGCTAACTCGGCGAGGGGCCAGGGACAGGCGGAGCGCGGGGTCCCACCGCACAGCCCAGGGGACAGCTCCTATCGTGCCCTCCCGCCGCCGCCCGGTACCCGGTACCTCCCGCAGGGCCCGGGGGTCCCACACGGGCCGGCCCCGCTGCCCCGCCCCCGGAGGCTCGCCCAGGGGGTGTCAGGCCAGCAGATGGCATGGCTGGGGGTGGCGGGGCGCGGGGGGGCTGGAGCCCCCGGCCAGTTCCCCCCCGGGCCACGGGGACGGGGACAGGGACTGGGAAGAGGCCCGGGCGGTGAGGAAGCCCCTCTCGGCGCTCCAGCACGCCTCCCTATGACCTCACCCGCCTGAAAAGCGAGCGCGTGACGTCACGCGGGGGCAGTGCCGCGGTTGGCTGCCGCCGCCGCTCGTTGGGCAGCGGAGCCCGCCTCCAGGCCCTCGGCGGCCCGGGCGGGGGGACGCGCGACACCGGCCGCGGGCGGCCCGGGGCGGGCGGGGAGGGCTCGGTTGCGGCACCCAGGTGGGCACCGGGGCGGGGAAGGGCGTGCGAGGGGAGCGGGGCGCACAGGGGCACCGGGGAGCGGGGACACTGGGGAGCCGTGTCGCACGGGGGGAGCGGGGCCGATCCGGTGCCGTCCGTTCCCTTCCTGTGCTGCCGCCCCCGCCCTTCCCGGTGGCCTCGATCTGCTGGCCGCAGCC
>WKFP01015519.1:3442421-3473131 GCA_011057875.1 Pterocles orientalis | reverse complement strand
GCACCACCCCCCGAGCTCCTCGCCCGTCTGCCTCTACACGGACAGCGAGGACGAGGACGAGGACTTGCAGCTGGCCATGGCCTACAGCCTCTCCGAGATGGAGGCCGCGGGGCACCACCAAGCAGGTGGGCATGGCCCCAGTGCCCCACCAGCACCGGGGGGCAGCCCCGGCACCCCTTCCTCTGCCCACAGAGCCCGCAGTCCCCAAGGGGGGCTGGAGCGGGAGCCACCGGGGGCTAGCAGCCCCACCACAGTGGGGCGTGAAACTGCCCCCAAAGCAAAGCAGTGGCACTGCCCCCTGCTCTGAGCGTGGGGCTGGAGTTGTGCCCCCTCCTCGGGCAGGGGGAGGAAAGGGGGGCTGGGGTCTCGCAGCCTGGGGCTCAGCTCCTGCCTCCCTCAGCAAGGGACAGGGTCTCTCCTGCCCTGCCTCCTTGCTGCTGCTCAGGTGGGTGGGCGGCTGGGGGGCACCCTGGTGCGGGGGCTGCCAGGTTTGGGGGTTGTGGCTGGAAGAGGGGCCCTTGGTGGGGTCCTGGGAAGAGGAGATGCTCCCAGTCCTAGCTCCTGGGGGTCCGGGGTGCCCATGGGCTCTGCCCGTTCCTCTCTCCCTACCTGCTGTACAGACAGGCAGGGGTCTGGCTGGTGCCCCCCCAGCCGCTGCCTGCCCCTGCTCAGGCTGGGGGTCCTGGGTCAGGCTCTCCCTCCTTGCAAAGAGGGGGGGGGGAATGCATGGGATCTGCTTGGTGTCTTGTGTCTGTCTCTTCCCTTCTGGATGCTGTCCTTCCTCCCTGTATCCCTTCTCCATCCCCCCATCGCAGACCCTGCCTGGTCACCCCCTTCCCTACACCTTGGCCTGGGGACACTGTCCCTCCCTGCTTCCTGCAGCAGCAGTGATCCTCAGTGATGCTCACGGTCCTGCCTTGGCTCTCCTCCTCCTGGGGCCTTCCTCCTTCCCTGCCCCTCCCAGCCTTGGGCCAAGGAGGGTTTCATGGGTTCCGTTGTGTGTCCCCCCCTCCGCTTGTCTCCCCAGGTGTGTTCTGAGGCTGCTGCGCCCGGGGACCGCACACACCCACGGAGGCTGTCCCAGCCAGGACTCCGCTTTGTCCCTGCACGGCCACCCCCTGTCACCCCCTTTCCCCAGCACCCTCTGGCTCCGTGGGACCGGGGTGGGGGGGAGGCACAACAAGGCTTATGGCTGAGCAATACCTGGGGGGGCTCAGAGGGGGATGCCCCAGGTGCCATGAGGTAGTGGGGAGCAGGGTGAGGGGGGGCTGGAGGAGAAGTGGCTGAAGGGGGGTTGCTGTAGATTAGGCTGCTGGGGGTGATGGCAGCAGGCAGGGAGGGGCTGCAAGGCGGGACTCGGCCAGGGGGCCCGGCTCTTCCCCTTCCGCCCTGCAGCCCACCCCTCCCTGACCCCCTTCTGCTGACAGCTATAAATAAACCTGTTTGCAGTAGCTGCTGCTGTGGGTGTCTCTGGGGTGGGGGTGGCAGGGGAACCCCTTCTCTGCTTTTTGGGATGGGGAGGGTGGTCCCTGCTGCGGGGGTCCAGCAGTTGTGGAGTGCTGGCTGCCCTCCTGCAGGGAGGGGGTGGTTTGGGGGGGGAGTCTCTGTGCTAGTCTCCCAGCATCACTTCCAGGCCCTGGGGGCCAATATGTGCCCCCCCCCACCCCCAGCATACGCAGAGTCAGAGGCCAGGCCTGGCTGCAGCTGCACGAACGTGACACAAGAACTTTATTCACATCAAGATACAAAATTATATTTCTCTATAAATTTATCTTCTGCTCAAGTGATGAGGTGGGGAGCACACAGAGGGGACCAGGGGCTGGGCCAGGCTCCCCTCCACCCAGTACCCCCCAACTGTAGGGAGCCCCTGCCTGGTCCTGCCCCCAGCTCTGGTGCAGAGAGGGAGGGGGGTGATGCAGGACGGGGAGGTTGGGGTGCAGGCAAACAGCTTAGGGGCTCCACAGCCCTCTCCCAGCAGCAGCACCTGGTCCCCTCTTCTGCAGGGGACAGGGGACACAAGCCCAGTCCCCTCTGCAGTGAGAGGGGGGGAATGGGGTTCTGCCCCCTGGCAGAGAGAAGGGCTGAGCTATGTGTCCCTAGGGAGAGGCAGGGGGGGACAGAGCCAGCAGCACAGACAGCATTGTACAGGGACAGCAGCCCGACGGGCACGGCAAGGAGAGCGCGGGAAGCTAGGGGGCACGGGGAGACAGAGGGTGGGCTCCTGGCCATCACTGCGGCAGCGCCTTCAGGATGGCGTTCACTTCCTCGGCCACGGCTGTCAGTGCAAACTCAAACTGGTCCTGTGGGATCAGAGAAGGCGGCATGAGGGTCCCTGCGAATCTGGCCTTGGGGGCACTCAGGGAGGGAAGGGAGCCCCAGTCGGTGGTGGGGAGGGTACCTTGGTCTGCACCATGCCAGGTCGCTGGTCACGGATGTGCTCCAGGGTAGCAGCTATGTCTATCTCCTTCACCCCTGGGGCAGAGCAGGAGAAGGGTACAAGGAGGGGGTCCATGGGGCGAGCACACTGCCCCATGCCCCCCAGCCAGGGCAGAAGCAGTGCTGTCCTGCACCTACCTTTGGCCATTCGGTTCAGGACCATGTCGATGAGGATGTATGTCCCAGTCCTGCCAGCACCATCACTGCAAGACACAGAGGTGGAGCAGGGGGATGGGCTCCAGGGACTGGCCATGGGCAGCAGGTCCCAGCCTTGCTGCCCCCCACCCAGCCCCTCACCTGCCTTCATCCCTGGCCGTACCTGCAGTGCACGATAATAGGGCAGGAGCGACCACGGTAGCACTTGTTCACCTTCCTGCAAGGACAAGAGGGAGCAGGTCAGCACCCTGCCATGCTGGGAACGAGGCTGCATGGGGTACCCCTCGCGGTGCCGAGCCAGGGGGGCAGCAGGCACCCCATGGTGTGGCCCTGGGGGTTCAGCACATGGCTCCTCCTGCCTCCTCAGCTGTGCCAGGAATGAGACAGGGACCACGGGTGGAAAGGGGCCAGGGCAGGGAGAGAAGCCTGGCTCCTTCGGTGCCCAGCCTGGGGAGGGGAGCAGCAGCAGGACCCCCGGAGGGAGCAGCTCTGGTCCAGTGGGGCACGAAGCTGGGAGCCAGGCGCCGGCAGGGCTCCTGGCAAGCTCCATGCAGCAGGCACGGCTGCCAACGATCACTTTTGTGACTATGCAACTGGAGCCAGATTACTAGCTGCAAATCACAAAAATGACGCCGGCAGCTGCGAGAGAGAGAGAGAGACAGACAGACAGAGTGTGAGCAGGGCAGAGAAGAGCGCAACGTGCTCAGGGAGCCCTCACTGCCCTAAGCAGGGTCCCTGGCCCCACGTGGCCTGGGGACAGTGACCAGCCAGCCCCTGGCAGGAGCCCACCACCCCCCAGGGACTCCAGCAAGCAAGAAGGCACTGCCTGCAAACCTCCGGGAGCAGTCCCGGACCCACAGTCCTCTCCCTGGACTAGCTGGGGACCCTCTGCTGGCTGTAGGGCATGGGGAGCAATGGGCCACAGCTGGTCAAGGCTGGCTCCAGAAGTTTCTTCTTGCACCCATGACTGTGGGGAGCATGCCAGGCAGTGCTGTCCCCAATCCCAGCTCCTGGGAAGAGCACCTTCCCCCCATCCCCATGGAGGCTGGAGAGTCCTGGCAACCTCAGATGGAGGCTTCTTGCCCATCCAGCTCTGCTAAACCTCATCCCAAACTGGCCAGAGCCTGATGGTTCTGCTTGTCCCCATGCACAGCAGCCCTACGTCCTCCCCAGCGAGTCCATGCCACAGCCCTAACCCTCATCACACAAGCACTGATGTCCTCGCCCATCAGTCCCCTGGGGTTGGGCCACCACGGGCTCCCCAGGGGTTGGGATGGTGGCAGTGCCAGTGCCGGGTGAGCACTTGCCTGCGGAAGTCAAGGAGGGGCCGGGTGGTGGCAGGGATGCCCTCGGCTGGCCAGCTGAGGAAGTGGAACTGTGTCAGCGTGCGGGTCTCCTGCGACTGCACGTTCTTCAGGTAGAAGCTGCGCACCAGGAAATCCTCACACCAGATGTGCTCAGACACCAGGTTCACCTGCCCGAGAGAGGCAGCGGGGAGGCATCAGCGGCGGGCAGGGGGTCTGTGCTCAGGGGGACAGGGGCTGGAGGATGCTCCTTGCCCTGGGCTACCAGGCATGCTTGCCTCGTAGATGTGGTAGAGAGAGGAGCCTTCATCTGGCCAGTAGCGGTCACACTGCTTGACACTGTCCTCAGCCAGCGGGCTCAGCATGACGATGACAGTGCAGCCGTGCTCCCAAACCATCTGCAGGCAAGGCACAGCGGGTGTCACTGCTGGGTGACAGCCCAGGCAGGAGGGCAGCTGAGCTGCTGTGACCCCTCTGGTGAGCAACACCCAGAGGGACCCTGACATGCTGGCACAGCCAAGTGACACTCACCTGCCAGAAGTCAGCAATGGTGTGGGACAGCGGCCCCTGCGTGGCGATGTAGGCTGGCATCCGCGGGTCGTGCTCGATCTGTAGCGGGAAAGGGGATGTCAGACTGTGTGCTCTCAGGTCAGGGGTCGGTGACACCCAGAGGAGCAGGGGGATGCTCCAGGGGTGATGGGAGTGCTGAGGAAGGAGCTTTGGACACCACAGCCTGGAGGAAATGGGTTTTAACCACATCTGAGCAATGGGGCCAGCACACTGCTCACATCCATAGCCCTCAGGGATGTGAGCTTGGCCCGGCTCTATCCCAGAGCAGGATCCCAGAGTCCCCAGGGATCACTCACGATCGGGCTGGCGTTGATGAAGTCGCTGCGGGATGGGTTGCTCTCAGCTTTCAGCTTGATCCGCACATGGTCATCTGGGGAAATGGAGACCAGAGGAGACAGTGAGCACCCAGGGAAGCTGGGGGCAAAGCTGTGCCGCAGCCTGCCTTGGCCCCAAGCACCCCTGTGCTGCAGGGGCTGGAATGCTCACAGGGCACGTAGTTGGGGTTGCGGTTCTTCTTCAGGTTGGCTTCGCTCTGGGCGATGGAGCAGACACTGGGCTCAGCCTGGTAGGCGCAGAGAGCCTGCCACTCCTTGGCCAGGCGGTCCCGGTTGCGGAGGTGGTCCTCCATGTAGGCCTGGGGCAGAGGGGCGGAGGTCAGCCCGGCAGCCAGGGGGTATGCGGGGGGCTGGGGAGGGGGACTGTCCCCTTGCCAGGCTGGCTCACCAGGATCATGTGTCCAGTGGAGATGTCCATGTTGGACTGGACAGGCTCCTCGCACCAGGAGGGCGTGCTGCTGTGGGAGCTGGGGCTAGGCTGCGGGGCGTCGCTGAACTGGGACGAGACGCTGCTGACCCGCGAGGTCTCTGCCGGTGCTGCCGGTGCCTCGGCGCGGCCAAAGAGCGACTTGGAAGCCATGTGCTGGCGGCACAGTTCCTGGGGGACCCCAGCGAGAGCCCTGTCACTTGGCTGCAGCACTGCTGGGGGCAGCCCTGTGCGCCTCGAGCGATGCTGACACAGTGGTGCCACATCCCGCGGGGTCCCACCTGGTACTCAAAGGTGGTGTCAGCGGCACCCTCGGGCCCCAGGGCAGCCAGGCGCTCCTTCTCCCGCTGCTTGGCGTGGCGCCGGAGGCAGAAGGCTGCAGCGGCTGCGATGGCAACACCGGCCACGCAGGCCAGTGCGATGAAGGTCAGCAGCACCGAGTGGAAGCCATCCCCGAAGCGGGATGGGCGCGAGTAGGCAGCAGCCTCGTTTCGCTGGGGGCAGAGCCAAGCGAGGATTAGCGGTGGACATATGCATGGGGGTGGCAGGGCAGAGACCCCATTCAGCACCACATTTGTGTGGTTACAGGCTAAACCAGAGCAAGAGCACTTGTTGCTGCACCCTCAGCTGGGGCAGAGCTGGTGTCACTGGGGTGAGGTTTGGTGCACCCACTTATGTGTCGCAGGGGGCGTTGCTCACGCCCATGTCCCTGGGGCTGCAGGAGGGCGCAGAGCCTGTCTGAGCCCGGGCAGCAATGACTCACGGCTCCCCAGCTCCCTGGGGCAGCCCCAGCCTGGGCTGCCCTGTGCCAGGCAGGCAGAAGCCCCAGGGAGCATGGGTTCAATGAGCTCCTAGCCACCTGGAGGCCAATGAGCTGGATTCAGCCCAAGATGTTAATGGCAAAGGATGGGCTAATGCAGTGCTGGGTCCAAGGCAGCAATCTCTGCTTCCGAGGGACTTCCCCAAAGGGGGCTTGGCTCTCCTCTGTGGCCACTGCTCTATAGCAGGACACAGCAGGTGACATGCTGGCACTGCCAGAGGGCTGGTCCCATCCCTGCTGCGCTGGCTAGAGGACAGGTCCTCCCCCTTGCTGTCCGCAGCTGGACCACAGAGAAGCCCCTGCCATCTTGCAGCCAAATCCATCCTAGTCCCACACTTGGACAGGATGATGCTGTGCCCTTGCTGGATGAGACCCCCTGCAAGGCCGAGACCCGCCTGGGCCCTGTCCCAGAGCTGTTGGCCAGCAGGATGCTGCCCATCCCCCCCAGACAGGTCCTGGGTTAGCACAGGGATCCAGGGGCATCACTGCCACCAAATACCCTGTGCCCAATGATGCACCAGAGCCCAGAATTACCTCACTGCCACAGCCTCCCATTGGCCACGAGCTTGATGAGCTTACCAAGGGAACACTGCATCATCGTCACCTATGTCATCAGCATCATAGCCTGGGGATGCCCCCTCCCAGGGGTCCTCACTGCTGCCTGCCCCCAGCCCCCTCAGCCCCAGCGCCTGAGGACTGCTCTGGCAGTACCAGGGTTGTCTGCAGGGCCAGCAGCCCGCAACTCCCTGGGGCACCCACGCACGAGCAGCCCTGCAGCCCCTGGAGGTGTTGGAAGGTGTCAGCAGGGTTGGGGGGACAGAAGGGACCTCCCTCCCAAGGCCTGCCCAGGTCCTGCTGCCCCCCTGCCTCTCTGCATCCCTCCTTCCCCAAATATTGCACCAGTCTCAGTGAGTTCAGAGCCCAGGAGGGATGAAGGAGAATCACAAGCTGGTCTGGACTGGGGAGGTCTGTGCAGAAGAGGGCTCACAAAGCTGCTTCAGCCTCCCCTGAGCCCCATCTCCGTCATCTCTGCCATCTCTCCCAGCTCCTGCCACTTGCCACACCAAAAGGCATTGCCATAGCGACGCTCCACACGTTGCTGATGGAGACAGGTTGTCTCCGCAGCCAGGCCACCCCCTCCAAGGTCCCCCCTTCCTTCCTCCCTGCCCACAGCTCCGACCACGGAGCAGGAGGGTGGGAAACAGGGACCCCAGGTTGGGGATGTGCTGCACCACTTCCCGTCCCCAGGCTTGGATCCCCATCTCCAGCCGCTGCTCCCCTCCTAGGGAATTGTTCCTGAGGATCCCCAGAGGAGCACAGGGAGGGGGAGCCCCGCTCAAGCCTCCTGTTCCATCCCTGCCTTTAGTTGCTCTGCTTGTCCCTGGGGGCACAATGGCATTTTGCCTGCCTAGCCGTGGTCTTGGGGCACAGCCCAGTGCTGGGGTACCCAGGCCACAGCTAGGATGGGGTGCTCAGGCTGGGGGGAGGAGAGGGTAGGGATGAACCCTGCAGCACCCCTGGTCTTGGATGGAGGGGGGAAAGCCTCTGGGAGACCCTCTGAAACTGCCTTCAAACCCTGCAGAGCTTTTATTTTAGAAAGAGACGAATGCCCTGGGAGTGCAGGCATCTGGGCAGCAGCACGCTGCAGGGTGGAAGGGGATCATTGGAGCAGTTCTGCTCTGGCCCATCCCAGATAACCCAAGTCTGTCGTCAGCACAGCAGCCCAAACACTGCCCAGAGCCCTCTGCACCCCAGCTGCCCCATAGACCCACAGGGACTGCTCATGCACGAAGACACCCACGCTCTGGGCTTGGGCACAGCACGCTTGCACGTGGTGTCAGCCCCAGCCCCGAGGGACAGGCATGCCTTACTCCTACCTCTCCCACTCCTGTCTGCACAATTTTCAGGTCCAGCTCTGCCTCCAGCTCTGCTTTCACTTGCTCTGTGGATGGAGAGGAGATGATCAGAGGGGTGCATTCCCTCCACCCAATAAACCCCCCAGAGACAGGGCCAAGGGACATCCCCAACAGCCGCTCACCCCACGCCAGCTCTCTAGTTCAGCCAAGGGCACTGGGATGTATGGTGGGAGTTCCCTTCTCCCAGCCCCTGGGAAGGGCACCCCACAGCTGGCAGGGAAGGAAAGGGGGGCCGGACCGGGGGACCCCTGACCAACTTACCAGCCTGGTTGGCCACGTCCGCCAGCGAGAGGTTCAGGGGGTTCTGCCGGATGCGGAAAGTAAGTGCAGAGCCCACAACACTACCAGGGAGGGGGGGCACACAGTGTCAAACTGGTAAGCGCAGACCCAATCCCCAATGTAGCCCGGTCCCTCCTGACCCCCTACCTGGGGTGGCTGTGACAGCAGCACCCCACAGCCCCACAGCCCTCACCTGATGTTGATGAAGCTGGCTGTGGAGAGGTGCAGATGCTTGGCGAGGAGCTCCAGAAGCTGCACACCAGCAGCCAGCCCTAGGGGCCTGTGGGGACAGTGGCAGGGTAAGGACTGTGTGGTAGGGGCAAACCCACACTCCTCACAGCTGGGGAAGGGGGATGGACAAGCCTGGCAGTCCTGTGTGTGGAGCAAAGGCGGTGCTGGCTGCAGGGGTGTCAGCGTGGGCAGGAGGTAAGCACATGGGGACATGTGGTGATGGGAGTGAGCTGACCCCCCCTTGCACATGAGTTTGCCCTGAGGCAGTTGTGCAAACACTTGGCTGAGCCTGTCCCAGCCTCCTGTCCCGCAGCAGCAAGCTCTAGCCTTGGTATGGGCTGAGACGAAGGCTTTGGGGTGGGAATAGGGGCTGTGGGGTGGAGGAGATGGGGGAGATGACCCCACTGGAGACCCAAACAGGCTTCAGCCAAGCACATGAGAGCCGTGACAGCCAGCCACGAGTTTGGAGGGGTACACCCCATCCACACATGCACATTTCCCTGCCCGACCCCGGCTCTCACTTCTGGTCTGTGATGATGTAGCCATACTCATCCGGTGGCCGTGTGCTCCGCTGTGCCCCACTGTCCTTCGTCTCCATGTAGCTCTTCTTCTCCACTGTGATCTGCCTCCCCGAGCTGAGTGTGTTCCCCCCATGCCCCTGCTGCGGCTCAGCCTGGGGGGGTGGCAAGGATGCTGCCTTGTCCCTCAGCCCATCCCCTGGGGTGCTGCTGGCTAGGATTTTGGGGGGTGGCATTGTGGAAGAAGGGGGCACTGGCTCATTTGCACGCTGCATGTCCCCCTCTGTCACCTAGAGAGAGGGAAAGGGAGGAGCTGGAACCTCCAAGGAGAACTCTGGGGGACTGCCACCCCCTCAAGCACACACATCACACCTGCACTGTGGCACCTCCTCCAGCACCACCCTGCTGCAAGCCCACTCGTTTGGCTGTGGGCACTTCTGGGCCAGCAACACCTGGCAAGGAGAAAGTCAGAGCTCCTGCAGCACCCTCCCTGAGAGACAACACCCCCTACCCTGAAACAGGGCACGCTGGCACCCACTGCTGCAGGCTCCTGCCCGCCCTGTCCCCACAGCTGGCTCACCAGAGCTCTGGAGCAGCTGGAGGAGGGTGGAGAGGCTGCTCAGCTGCTGGGGGCTCAGCTCCGGCAGCCCCAGGCCGTAACTGGCCAGGAGGGAGGCCAGTCTCTTCAGGGCAGCATCTGCAAGAGGACACAGCATCAGGTCAGATGTCCTGCATCCGTGTGGGGACCAGGGGCAGGGACACAGCAGGGGCAGGTGGGGTCGGGGGATGTGCTGCCTGTGGGCATGAAGCCAAATAGAGGGACAGCCTGAGCCATGAGGGACACGGCTGTGGGGACAGGATGAGGGTGAGGACTAGTGCCTGTATGGAGGACATGGTACCTGTCTGTGCAGGGGGTGGCTGGGCGGCCAAGGGCGCTGGCTGCTCCCTCTCTTCCATGTCCCTGTAGTCACTGGAGAGCCGCAAGCTGTGCTGGAGCCTGGCGCTGGCAGGGTCTGGGCGGATGGCTTTCTCTCTGGGCAGTGAAAGCATGCCCAAATCCTGGAAGAGATGGCCCCCGTCCGTTCCTGGCTGCCCGCCATAGGAGGACACAGGGCCAGCCCCAAAAAGGGCCTGGGCAGGGACCCTGCCCAGCAGCGAGGGGGTCTCGGGGCTCTGCCGGGCTGAGCTGCTGGGGAGCTGGTAAGAGCCATCCTGGTAGCCGAACTGCAACCAAAGCACAGAA
Source organism: Pterocles orientalis (assembly GCA_011057875.1). Lineage (NCBI taxonomy): Eukaryota > Metazoa > Chordata > Aves > Pterocliformes > Pteroclidae > Pterocles > Pterocles orientalis. The sequence continues at coordinate 3,462,896 of WKFP01015519.1, read as the reverse complement.
CTGCCATGGTCAAACTTTGCAGGGCCCCTGCCACCCCATGGCAGAGCACCCCAGAGCTGGGGGGCACCCAGCACCATCAGAAGGAGGGTGCAGTTCGCTGCTGCCATGCAGCAGCCCCCTGCCCATCTCTACGTTTCCACCAGAGGGAAGAGGGCTCGCCCCCATGGCTTACCTTGTGGTAGGAGTAGGGGTTGAGCAGAGCCTCCTCGTAGCCCAGCTGGGGTGGGGGGGACAGCAGGAGGTGCTCCAGGTACCGCTGCAGCAGGGGGGAGGGCAGCAGGGGTGGGGGCTGGCCCAGATGCTGAGCCGCGGGCAGGCCAGGGTCCACGGGGAGCGGGGCTCGGCGGGGGGAGCTGCGGGGGGGCAGGAACCTTGGAAGGAAACAGTGCTGGGGTGACTCACCTGGGTCAGTGGGAGGTTCCCCCCCAGAACCCCATTTGCGAGGTGAAGCCCTGGCCACCCTGCTTGCTGGTGGCTGGTGCTGCCCTACCTGTCCCTGGCCACTGGCTCCAGTGAGGGCGGGGGGCGCAGGCGGGGGATGCGCTCCATCTCCTGCGAGATCACATACTGGGTGATGCCGTCCTGCCACGAGAGCCCTGCCACAGGAGGGGGCTGTGAGACACGGAGGAGGCCTGGGAACCACCGGGCAAGTGCACAGGAGGCCACCCTGTGTCTTGATCCTGTGTCCCACTGCCTGGGTTTGGCCCTGTTTCTCCCAGAATCAGCTTGACCCCTCCACAGCCCGCCCTGGCCCCTGGGCCGGCAGGGCCCCAGGCAGCCCCAGTGCTACTAGGCAGTGCTGCCCATCACCCCTGTCCCCACCGGGCTGCAGTGACTCCCCCCACGGTCCCCCCTTCACCTTGTGCCATGAGATGCCGCAAGACATCCTGCAGGCGCTGGAGCACGGGAGAGGTGACCTGGAAGTAGGGTCTGTCCTGCACGGAGCCCACCTGACACTGCCCAAAGAGCCCATCTGCAACAGAGGGGAGGTGGCAGGGGCGGAGAGATGAACACCCTGGGGTGAGGGTCTCCAGACACAGCCACACCTTTCGCCTGCCATGTCCCCCCACATTGCACCCCAAGTTTCCCTGAAAGGCAGCCCTGTGCCCTCCCCACTCCCTTGGGAAGGAAGAAGGGGTTCCTGCACCCCCACTAGCCACCTACCCTGCACACACACTTCCTGGGGGGAGCACAGCCTCCGGTCAAACAGGCAGCCTGGGACAGACAGACAGGCCAGTCAGCACAGCACCCAAGGGGGGTTGTTCATCACCAGCTGCTTGGGGACCCCCACTCTCCAGGAAAGTGACACAAAGGTGAAATGTGGTGATAGTGCAAAGGGGTGGGGGGGCACAGCCTAGTAGCCCAGGGCAGGGCCTTGGTGCCAGCCTTCCCCCCCACCCTCAAAGCCAAGATGGGGGCTGTGTACAGAGCCTGCCCTGGCTCTGGGGAGGGGGAGGAGGCCTGGAGGAGTTTTTTGGGGTGCCAGGAGTTAGGAAGGGAAAGCTGAGGAGGAAGAGACCTGCAAGACCATGTCTGTTGCCCTCCCACATGTGGCACTACGAGACAGGGACACAGCCCTGGACCCTGTGACATCGGGGACCCACTTTCCCTGTGAGGAGGACCCCAAAGCACACATACAGCAGGGCGTGGGGGATAACGTGTCTCTCCACTCCCTCCGGGGGGCAGCATTTGGACGGGGGGCGGCTTCCCCCTTCCTCCCCCCCCCCGTTTCGGTCCAAGACCGTCAGCAGCGAGACGGCAGCAGGCGATGACTCAGCCCCGGATGGCGAGGAAGGAACGAGAAAACAACCGGGGGGAGGGGAGGGAGGGGCCCGCTGAGCCCGCCACGGGGGAAGGGGCAAGAGGGGATGGGGGTCCCCGAAACCCGGCCACCCACGGGCCCGCTCCCCCGGGGAGGGGGCTAAGGCAGGTGCGGGGCACACGACCCACGCCGCCGAGGGGCGACCCCGGGGGGCGGCAGGAGCCGTGGGGGGGGGATGGCAGGGCTGGGCCGGCGGGCGCTGTCCGCGGTGCTGAAGCGGCGCAGCCTCCGCCCGCCGGGACGTCCCGCTCCGCCGGGAGGGGCGGTGGCACCAGCTCCGGGAGGCTCCCGCGGGCAGGACGGGGCTCGGCTGCAGCCGCTCCGGCACCGTCCCCCCCTACTCCCGGAGATGGCGGAACCTCCGCGGTGAGGCCGGACCCGTCCCGGCGCTCCCGGGCCCGCCAGAGGACGAGGGACGCAGCAGTCCCGGGCCACCGGTAGTGAGTCAGCGGCCGCTGGGGCCGTGCCGTGCGGGGGAGCTGCAGCTCTCCTACCGGCAGCGGCACCCAGGTCCCCGAGAGCCCCGGACGGAGGGGCACGGGCCGAGCTAGAGGAGAGCAGGTGCACCTGCCCGGCCTCGGGTCGCGGACCGGGCCGTGCTTACTGGCGGAGAGGGAACCACCGCTCGGGGCCACTGCCTCAGGCGCCCTACCCCTGCGGCAGCCCCAGGCATCGGCTTTGCCCCGGGCAGGGTCTCTGAGAGGCCATCGCACTGCTCCCGTCCCGTCCAACCGGCCCAGGAGCGGCAGCAACTCTCCCGCCCGCGGGGTGCCCAGGGGCCACTACCAGCCCGGCAGCCCCGGGAGAGAGCCGCCCCCTTATACCAGGGACACACCCGCGGTACCGGTACCAGACTGCCCTCTCCCGCTCTCTGTCGGGGGCCGGGCTTGCCGTTGCGCACCGTGACAGCATCCACGGCAGCGGTGACAGAACTAGCCGGTCCCCGGGAAGCGTTCCCCCAGCCCCCGCGCGGCCCGGGGATGCCGCCCTGCCCGGGGCCCCGGTCTCACCGTGCGCGGCGGTGGCGGTAGCGGAGGCGCCGCCGTCCCGCAGTAGTCCGCGGCCGGCCAGGAGGAGGAGGCAGAGAAGCGCCCGGAGCAGCCGCCGCCCCATGCTCCGCTCACGGCCGCACCATGGCGCACCCGCCAGCCGCGCCCCCGCCGCCGCCGCCAACCCGCGCCCCGCCGCGCCGCGCGCCCCGCCCACCACCGCCTCTCCGCCAATAGCGCACGTTCCACTGCTGCCGCGCCACGCCCCCCTGCACCGCAGCCAATCAGAGACCTGTGCTTCTTCCCCCCCCCACGTCGGGCTCACGCCCCCCTGTTATAGAGCGAGGCCAATTACGTTGCTCCCCAGGGGGAGACAGCCGAGCACCGCACCAATCGTAGCCTCCCTGGAGGCGAACCACGCCCCCCGGAGGTGTGCCACCGCGCCGACAGCACCTCCACCAATCACCACCTGCCCGATCCCAGCCCTGAGGCCTCACTGGCTCCCCCGCGGGCCACGCCCCTGAGAAGAGCCCAATAAACACCGAGCGCTGGGCCACACCCTCACAGCCCCGCCCCGCGGCACCACCCCGGGAAGGGCAGGAGAGGCGCGGGCAGCCCCGGACCCCAACTGGTGCCCGCAAGGAACACCCCTGCCCCGGGCAGGGCCCCGGCAGCAGGGAGCAGCTGCACCTGGAGGGCGGGCAGGGGACAGTGGCACCAGGACAGCACAGCCGTGGCAGGACAGCTCCCTCCTCCCTCCCCTGGGGCCGTGGCAGCACCAGAACTGCAGGAGGCAGGGGACATTCTCCCTGGCAGGGGCAGAGCCACTTTCTGCCTGGGACCCCTGGTACCCCCCACCCACCATGGCTGTGGGCAGGTGAACAGATCCCACTCCCATCCCCAGGGGAGAGCAGAGGTGAGAGCCATGGGAGTCCCCAGGGAACCCAGGTTCATCACCCCGCCCCACTCATGGACCACTCGCTGCTCAGACAGAGACGCTTTAATGCCCCAGGGCTGAATCCCCAGCCGCTCCCCCCATGCTGTGCTCAGTCGACCACCAGGTTGCTGCTGACTGCCGGCAGGAGCTCGAAGAAGCCCTGGAAGGAGACAGGCTGTCAGGGTAGGCTGGGTGGGGGGACAGGCAGGGGCAGGCACCAGCTCCCCCTAGAATTACGTGCATGGCGTCATAGCAGACAGCTGCACACAGAAAACAGGACTGCGTCGCCATAGTAACCCATCACTGACTCAAGGCTAGCGCCAGTTGCCATAGGAACCGTTTGGGGATGGCAGTCACCAGGGAAGGCTGGGATGCGAGGGGGCACCTCCAGAAACAGCCAGTACCTGTACTGCTCCAGTGGGGTGGGGAACCCGGCAGGATGGCCGGACTCATCCCCTAGGCAGGGGCTGGATGGGGACAGGGGGATGCGGGAGATCGGGAGCAGCAGGGAGGGGGCTTCAGCACAGAGTGGGGGACACAGGGCTCACCTTGAAGAGGGTAATGCTCTGGAGCACCCCTGAGGTGCAGCACATCTCCCGGATGGAGTGCATGGCCAGCTGTGGGCAGCCGATGTCCAGCACGCGCAGCCCCAGGCGGGAGGCCAGAATGGGTCCAATGGTGGTGCCACAGGGTGTGTCATTGCGCACCATGAACTCCTGCACAGGGACACAGCCTCAGCAGCTCCCCATGCTGCCCCTCAGCCTCCCACATAGGCCCCCAGGTCTGAAGGGAGGCAACCTGGGAGAGGGAAGCAGCACCAGCCCGGAGCCAAGGTGCAAAATCCCCCAGAGACAGGACACACCCATGCCAGGCCCTCCCCTCCTGTTCCCGAGCCTGTTCCCTGAGGCAGCCCCGGAACTGGAGCCCCAGAGTCGTGGGCAATGCACAATGGGGACAGACACAGTAACTGAGGGGTGGGGATCCGGCAGGGGCAGAGCCGTGGCCCAAGCTGGTAACATTAATGGAGGGCTTGTCCAACTCCCCTCACCTGCAGAGGGACACCCACGCGACCGGCAATGTCCCGGATGATGGCCTCGGTGACAGCTGTGGAGGCGTAGCGCTGGTTGCTGTTCACTTTGATGACGGGGCCCTGCACAAGGGAAGGTACTGTAGGCCCGCAATTGGCACTGGGGAGTCAGTGGCTCTGGAAACACCCGTGCCCAGGGAATGCTGTCCCGCCCCAGCCCACCAGACTGTTCTCCCCTTCCTGGGTGGTCTGTGGGGACAGGGTCAGCCCTGCCACGGGACAGCCCCAGCTCAGAGTAGGGAAGGGCTCCAGGGCCAAGGCTGCGGTCCCAAGTGTTCAACACCATACATGTGGCACAGCCCAACCATGCTGCGAGACAAACATCTCCCATCAGAGTGCCATTGGGTTGCACCCCAGGCCTGTGCTGCAGAGAGCAGCTGGGAGTTTCACAGTGCTGCAGGACAGACAGACGGCATCTGTCCCCAAAGCAGAGGGCTGCCCTCACCTTATGAAAGGCTGGTCGATGATTCTCCTCATGCTTGTCTCTGCAAAAGAGAAGCAGGAGTTCCATGTCACAGCCCTCCCTCCCTGCTGCAACAAGGACTGTCTGTCCTCTCTGGGGAATGACAGGGACACATCCTGGCAGCCGGCAGGGCAGGCTGTCCTGGCCTGCGGCACTGCTCAAACTACTCACACATAGTTCGGGTGCACAGCGTGGGCCATATCGGCGCTGATCATGTAGGACTTGGCCATGGCCTCCTCAAAGGCTGTCAGGTTCTGTGGTGATGCCGAGATCCGGCGCAGCACCAGCTCCGTCAGCAGAGACTCTGCGCCCTGAGCGCTCTCCGACCCTACCTGACAGGGACCGCCATCAGCATGACCCACGTGGTGCAACCCCATGGCACCCCAGGGGCCAGCTCCCCAAAGCCAGCAGAGCAGCTTCCAGCCACACCAGTGCTCCCTAGCCCCTGCCTGGGCCACGCTCCATGGTAGGTTCAGCAAACCCGCCCTGGGATCTACCCCCTGCTAGGCACAGCCAGGGGAGAGCAAAGAGCACAGAGCCCCTCCCCGTGCCAGCCACCCCACGTCTGTGCCCCTCGCTCACCTCCTCATTGTCATAGAGCGCGATGAGGCGCACGTTGGGCTCCTGGGAGAGGGAGGATGGTGCTGTGCACGAGTCAATCAAAGCCTGCAGGGTTACAGGAGAAAGGAAGGCAGCCTGACTGCCAACCCATCCTGGGAAGCTCAGTACTGGGCCTGCAGAAGCTTTCCCGGGAGAGCCCAAAGCACCAAGGAAGGGAACTGTGGGTACACACATTACCCAGTGAGAGCAGGAGTCACCCCTGTGAGCTGCTGGGAACCCCACACACCCAGCAAAGGAGGCAACCCCCACCCAACCCCAGTTCCTCCAACAAGCCAGACCCATCCCAGAGGAACACGGTGCTGCTAAAACGAGCTGGGGCTCACGGGGGCCATGCTGCGACCCCAGGCTCCTTTCCCCCTCCTGCTCACCTGCAGGGCGCAGTAGCAGCTGTGCAGGTTGTCGAGGCGTGGGGAGAAGATGAACTCATTGAAGGCACCACCCAACGTCTGCAGGCAGAGAGTCAGGAGGAGCAGGGCACAGGCTTTGGGTCACTAAAAAATACCTGTCCCCCTCCCAGTCCCTTCATCTCCATCCCTCAGGAGCTGCCTCCTCTCAGCGTGCTCAGCTCCTGGCCCTGGCATGCCCCAGGCAGCAGAAGTGTGCCAGGCAAAACCCGTTTAGTGTCAGCCCGCAGGCACGCTGTGTGCAGGCAGAGGGAGGCTCCTGCCTTTACTCACCGCTGGCTGTGTATCCGCCAGGCATAATTCCAGCTCCACAATCTGCTCCGGTTTCACCCCCAGCTGGGGGCAGAGCAGGGAAAGCAGGACAGGGCTGTGTCGTTCTGCCTGGGAAGAGCACGGCAGGCGGTGGATGGCATGGCTAAAACTCTCTGTTCCCCTTTGCAGAGCTGTCCCCCACTCACCTTGGCACGGTCCTCCCACCTACTAACACATCTCGTGTTCGAGCCCCCACCTCACACAGGACAGCAGGGCTGTTTGCAAGGTGCAGCGAGGGGCTCTCTACTCCCTGTACAATCCCCCTTCCCTGTCCTGCCTCCCCAGGGAGACTTGGAACAGCTTGACAGGGGCTGCACCCCTTTCTGTATGATTGCTGCAGACCAGGGTGGGAACAGAGGTGGCTGAGCAGATGTTGTTTACACAGCTTGGGGGCAGACTGAAAGGGTACCAGCAGTGAATGGGTAGGAGAAGGGTCCCCGAGGACTGGAGGTCAAAGGGGACAAGTGTGAGGTCCTAGATAGTCCTTGGCACCTGTCTCACCTGGGCTGCAGCATCGCAAGGAGTGGTCTCCATGAGCACCTCCTTTTCCAGCTCCTCCTGCACAGCAGTGGCCAGAATGGGAACCCTGTGGGGAGACGGTGCCGTTAGCTCCCAGGGCTTTGATCACCTCTTCTGCTTGGGTCATACACAACCAGCCCTTCCTGGGGTGCCTGCCCTGCTCCTCCAGGAGTAACTGCCATGACAAACGGAGCAAGGACACATAATATTATAAGCATAGATCTATTGTGCCACCTCAGGACACCCCGGTGTCCCTTCCCAAGTCCCAAGCTTGGAAGCACCTCCTGGGAGGACTCCATGGGTCCTGCAATGGCTAAGAAAAGCCATTGCAGACCTTCCCACCGTGATGAGTGTCTGTCAAAGGGAGAGAGCTGAGGCTGGGCACCGCTCCAGCTGGGTCCGAGCCCTCCTGAGGGCTGGCTAGGGGTCAGGGCTGAGCCAGGCCTTACAGGTGATGCTCAGTGTTGGGCCCAAAGTTCTCATTGATGCTGCGCTGCAGATGGATGGCGAGGTGGGGAATGCGGAGGATGGGCCGCTCCACATGTACCAGACGCTGCTCTAGGCGCCCTGTAGCTGTGTCCTGAAATGCAAGGAGGACTGCTTGGGCCAGGCCTGCAGGGCTGAGAGGCAGTACGTCCCACTCTGGGTGGAAGTCACAGACCTGGAGCTGGGGGCATATACCCAGCCCACTGTGCGCATCCCAAACCAGGCTCACCTTTATGATCACCCTCCCGGCTATGGCAAGGTCTCGGTCGAACCAGGTGTTCCAGATGCCCCCTCCATAGGTCTCCACACCAACCTGCACTGTGCCCACCTGCCCTCGCTTTGAGCGCCGCTTCACCTGGGTGAGATCAGAGGCATCACTGCCAGTGCCACAAAGCCCCAGGGACTGGGTAGAGTATGCCCAGAGTCTCATCGCTGATCCTGTCAGTGCAAGGTGCTGTGATGCGCTTTGTGGGACAGGGGACACAGAGGCAATAACACCAGCTAGAACAATGCAGGGGGCTGACATGGGCTGTCCTGGGCGGCAGATTTGGAAGGTGTAGGGACCCAGCAACGGTGCTGTGGAGCCCAGGGGAGTCAGAGTAGTTTTTGCTAGTGGAGTGAAACTGGAGGGCACCAGGGAACGCTCCAGCTCCGGGGGAAGTTACCCGCTGGCCAGCCTTACCCTGAGGCAGGGGCTGTCGGTGTGGGCCCCCAGCAGGCTGAACCCATTCCCGGGCTGGAACTGGCCGCCGACGGCGAAGGCAATGAGGGTGGAGTAGTTCCTGGTGAGGAAGTACTGCGGGCAGAGAGCCGGGGTGGGGGCAGAGGGCCGGGGTGAGGCCGAGTCCCGGCGTGAGGCCGAGGCCCGGGCCCGCCCCGCTCCCCCCGCCGCCGCCCTGCCCCGGCCGGGCCCACCTTGTGCGCCGGCCGCACCTCCCAGTGCTCCGTCTCCTTCAGCTCCTGGAAGCCGGCCTGCAGCAGCCGGCTGCGGCACTCGGCCACCACTGCGGGGGGGAAGAGCCGTCAGGGGCCGCGCCCCGGGGAGGGGAACGGGGCAGGGGGGTCCCGGGCGGGTCCTCACCGTGGTAGGGCGACGGGCTGCGGTTCACGAACTTCACCAGCTCCTGCGCCGCCGCCTGCGCCGCCTGCTTCGAGCCCTGCGCCGCCGCCTGCGGGCACCGCCGTCACTGAATGGCCCCGACACCACCCCCCGCCCCGGACCGGGACCCCCTCCCCGGGCCCGGGGCCTCCCCCAGCCCCGAGCGAGGCTCGGCCCGCGCCCGCCCGGTACCTGCATGGCCGCCGCCGCCTCGCTGCCCCGCCCCGCGCGCCCCCTGCTGGCGCGGAGGAGTGCGCCGGGGCGGCAGGGCAGCGCGCACCCCGGAGCCTGACCCCGCAGTTCACACCCTGTCCCCTGCAATCCACTGCACTGCACCCGGCATCCTGCACCGTGCACTCTGAAATCCACACTGCGCACCCTGCATCTTGCACCCCACATCCTGCACCATGCGCCCCGCAATCCACATCCACGCCCTGCACCCTGCACCCTGCTCTGGTGCCAGGCAAACCCCACGCCTGCCAAAGACAAAGCACAGATGGGGGCTGGGGGGGTGGAAGCTGGGCACAGCCGTGAGGGGCTGGGGTGGGAGGCAAGGGGCAGGGACGGTCTCCCCAGGAACAGTCACCCAGTGCTGCCCTGGGGTGCCTCGACTCCAAGCAGCAGGTGAGTAGGGGCCACCCCAAAACAGGGCTTGGCCCGCCTGCAGCTGTCCCTGCACTGCCCAGCGGAGCACAGGCTTCCTGGAGGCTAGGTGTCTTTGGAGTGAGTCACTGGTGTAACCCAACCTGCAGCCCCCCATCATGCTGATCCCCCACCTTGGCACTGCCCCTCACACTAAACAAGGCACAAAGCCTTGGTGCCATCTTGGGGACCAATGTCCACGAGTGACAGCAATGCACAGGGGTGCTGGGAGCTGGCACGGCGGCAGGGCAGCACCCCAGCTCCCTGCCAGCCCCAGTGGGGCACAGCCTGAGCACATCCAGGGCATGGGACCTCTGGGGCTGGCAGGGATCGGGGTGGCTCCTGCCCTTGGCAGTGTCCCCTGCATGGGCTGGGTGTGGCAGTGGGGTTTTGGGTTTCCATCAATGCTCACACATAATTTCCCAGCAGGATCCTGTGTCTTCCCAGCATGGGTGTGCAGTCTGAGGAGGAACAGGGCAGCCTGTGAGGAGCACACAGGGCCCAGGTGATTGGTGCCAGTCGGATTCCCAGCTCCTGAATCACCGGCGTGGGCACCCTGTTAGCTGGAGATGCCGTCCGTGTCCTGGGGACTGGAAACTGGCAGTCCTGTTGCCCCTGACCCTGGGACCTGCTATACCGAGAGCTCATGACAGTTCTGGATTTATGCTTCCAGCTCCCAGCACCTGCCTCTCCCCCCCCTCAAAAGGGAACGTGCACACTCACCGCCGGACACCCCGTGTGCAGACAGCTGGAGGGTCTCCATGTCAACCACAGCCACCACAGCAAAACACAGGGACAGTGCCTTGATGGGACGGGACCAGACTGGGAGCAGGCACCCAGCACCCCAGCCCAGAGCTGGGCCCCATGCACCCCCCGCCCTGCACCCAGGCGGCCGCCCCCCCGGCTCCTCCCACCAGCATCACCCCCCTGCTGCAGCCCCCCAGCTCAGGGCCAGGTGCTGCTGGGCAGTCCCCAGGCCATGCCCAGGGGACACCTGGGGATGTTTGCAGTGTGGGTACCTGGACCCCACAGCCCCCCACCCCCGGACAGTGGCTGCCTGGAGTGAGTGGGTGCCCAGAAGATGGGGGTGCCCGGGGCAGGTGGGTCCTGGGGAAAGGGGGTGTGGGAGTGGGAGGTGCCTGGATCTGGGGTGGCCGGAGCAGGAGCTGGGGGTGAGTGGCAGGGCCGGGTGTGGCCCTTGCCCAGCCCTGCAGGCGCGAGCAAAGGGCAGTGCCTTGGCATGCTGCAGCTATTCCTGGAGCAGCGGGGCTGCCAGAAAAAGCTCCTGCTGGCTATTTCCGGGTGGGCTCTGACTCACCCCTGGCTGGATGCCGGGGGCTTCATAGCACCTGCCACGGCCGCCCCCACCCCACTGCTCCTGTCCCTGTCCCTCTCTACTCCATGGACCCCCCATGCAGCAGGGAGCCCCATTGCATCCCGCCAGCTCCTCCTTGGGGTGCTTGCGCCCTGCCGCTGGGTAAATGCATGTACCCAGGGGTGTCTGGCAGGGGCAGGAACAGTGGGAACAGGGCACCAGGACCCTTTCCACATCCCCTGGCAGCCCAGGGTGGGGTGCCATGTGGGCTCTGCTCCAGGAACCATTCCCTGGGACGGCTGGTGGCTCTGTGGATGGGCAGCTGGATCTGAGCCCTGCTGGAAGGGGTTAACAGAGAGATGGCCGAGGACAGAGGCTGTAAACACAGCCAGAGCTTCAAGGAAGTGCCGTCCCCTCTCCTGCTGCCTGCCAGGCTGCCTGGACCCCTCCCTGCCCGCCCTACCAGGAGGAGCACAGGGATGGCACCCGTGCTACTGCACAGGGAGCAGAGAGGCAGCCCACCCCGGCCCACGTGTCTGAGCATGGGAAAGTGAAATCACTGCCTGGGCATTGCTGGGGGCTGAGCGAATGGCCACCATGCCTTACATGAGCCGCCAGTGATGCAGCGGGTAACCGCTACCTCATCTCACTGGCATGGGTGATGCTATTGAGGCCTGCAGGAGGGCATACAGACATCCCAGCATCATCATGGACCACGAGGGTGGCCACTCAACCCTAAATCCACATGGACTGTGAGGGCAGCTGGGCACCCCCAGCATCCCCATGGCCACTGGGGCAGGTGAAAGTCCCCACGGACCGCAATGCCAGGTGGACATCCCCAGCCTGCCCACAGGCTGCAGGGACAAGCAAACAGTCCCAGCATCCCCATGGATTGCAGGGCTAGCTGGAGATGAGCGATGGGGATCTTGAGAATCTACACAGAAGTGGAGGTAGCCGGTCTCCTCCAGCATCTACACAGCACTGGGGGCAACAGGAGAGCCCCAGCATCCTTGTGGGCCACGGGGGCAACAACTCACCCTGAGAACCTACATAGACCCAGGGGGCCAAGCAAACACATCCCAGCACCCATACAGGTTACAGGGGGTGGCTGGCCGCCCCCAGCATCTACACATGTCACAGGGCAGCCAGGCACCCCCACTGTCCCTGTGACCCTCAGAGACAGGCCATCGTCCCCAGCATCCTCATCACCTGGGGACACAGGGGTGGGGACCACAGGCAGCCAGATAGGCTGTGTGCCCACACTGCCAGCCCTGAGCCCTGGGGTGGGTGAAAGCATGGGGGCAGCTGGGGTGAGCAGTGGGCAGGGGGCTGCAGCCTTCAGGGCACCCACAAGCTCCTGGGACCCCAGCAGGCCGGGCTGGGCAGTGGTCCAGGCAGGGAAGGAGAACCATCTCCTATTTAGACAATAGCACGCGCCCTGGGTCTGTCAGCGCTGGGGAATGGGCCGCATGGTCCTTCCCTCTTAGGGTAAAGGCGCCGGGGAGGCTCATGGCTGTAAAAGGAGCGGGACGGAGGGAAACGGCCGGAGGCCAGGAGGGAGGGGGATGGACACCCTCGCTGCTTCATTCCCATCCCTCCACTCACCCCTGAGCCAGGGCCAGGCGTGAGGGGGGCACAGGGGCCTCAGTGGCAAGGTACAGGGCTGAGGAGGGACTGGCACCCCATCCCTGCATCCTGCCCGGCTCCAAGCCTTGAGATGCCCGCAGCCCAGGGAGGCTGTGCCTGGCTCCCTGGGCGGCTTAAATCCTGGGGGAGCCGCAGGGAGGGAGGGCCGGGAAGGAGGGGCGGCCGTGGGATGCAGCTGGCTTTGCTCACAGAGATGTCATGACCGGAGGGAGTTGTTTGACGTTCCAGTTCCCGACGCCTTCCCGGCAGCAGCCTTGTCCCAGGGCCAGGCCGGAGCTGGGGCCGGGCCAGCGCTGGGGCTCGGGGGCTGCTTCCCAGGCTCTGCTGGTCTGGGTCAGTGTGGCCTAGGATGGAGCCATGGCGAAGCTGAACGGGGCTGGGCAGGGTCAGAGGCAGCATCCCTCCGCTGTCTCCCTGCACTGCCCCCCTGCACCGCTGCTCTCCACTTTCGAAGCCCCCGGGGGTGCAGCTGGCACAGGGCTGTGTCCCTGGGATGGGTCCCAGCAGGGTCCCTGGGTCCTGCTCCTTGCCCCCTGCTTCCCCAGCTGTTGGGTCCTGCATGCAGATGGGGCTTTCCTAAAAGGCTGTGGAAAGTCCGAGGCATCCGTCCTCCCTCTGCCAGCCGTGGGGCCCCTGCCTGCACTGGGCCATTGCGGAAGGCTGTCACACTGCCCAGGAAAGACCACTTCAGTTTGTCCTAGAGCAGGGTCAGGAGGATGCTCCTGGTTAACCCCTCCGAGCCGCTTCCCTTCGCAGCAGCAGGGCTTAAGCATGCGTGTCCCCTCCCTGGGGCACCCCAGCCCTGCTCCCCCCTGCCCTGTGGCTCTGCAGCACTCCAGAAGTCACCGTGCAGCTCCCCTGCTGCTCCTGCTCACTGACCCGCTCACATGGGGTCCCATGGGGCAGTAGGTGCTGGGCAGCCCTGTCCCACTCCCCAGGGAACAGGGCAGGCTGCTGCCCCCTCCCAAACCCATGGGACAGGAATGGGGACCAGGGCTCTCTAGACCTTGGGACAGGGGGATGCATGGCTGCAGCCCTATCTAAAGCACCAGGGTGCTGAGCACCAGTGGACATGTCACCCCTGGGGGACCCATCCTTCCCCCACCCTAGCCCGAGGGGCAGCGGGATGGCGTCCCAGGAAGGGATGGCTAAGTGGTGCGGCTGCCACTGTGCCGGCCCAGACCCCTGGGGTCCCCCATGCTGGTGTGGGTACTGCCCTGCCCTCCCCACCCCAGCCAGGGGTTGGCATGCCTCCCTGCCAGCCCGCATGGGCCAGGCAGGGCACACGTGCGGGGCTCAGGGATGCGCAGGGCACGCTTGGTGCAGAGCCAGGAGGAGCAAGGATGCTGTCTGTTTTTCCATCTTCTCCCCCCCCACACTCCACAAGCCCCCCCGTCCTTTCATCCTCCCCCCTGCACCGGGATGAAACAACCTCATCTGGAAATACCTTCCCTTTTAAAGGCAGGCTCCGCCAGCAGCCTGCACCCTCCGGGAAGCATTACACTGCAACCAGGCAGCCGGGAGGGGCTCCGGGGATGCGGAGCTAGGAGGGGCAAGAATGGATGTGAGGCACTGAGCCTCTGCCCACCTGCATGGCCACAGGGCCCACAGGGAGCAGGCAGGGAGCAGGCAGGAGTGGTCCCAGAGTCAGCTGAGGATGCAGCTGAGCCTGAGTCTCTGCTGTGTCCATGCTGCCACGGGTGAGCCCTGGCACTGCTCGGCAGCTGTGTTGCAGCTGGGGTGGGGGCCAGGAGGTGGGGGGCCAGGCAGGGCTGAGTGCTGCTCCTGCTGCTGGGTCACCCTGTGCCCAATGGCATGGCGGTCCCCTCTGCCAGGGCCTCCGGGGACAGAGGCGCTGGGGCTGTGCCAGCTGATGTCAGGCGAAACAGGACAGCTTGGGCAGGGCTGGGGGTCACCGGCTGTGCTGGGGGGCCTGCGGAGGAGGGGATGCTGCCCCTCCAAAGGGGTCCCCCAGCATAGCCTCCCTCCCTCAGGGTGTCTTCTTTAGCTGGCATGGGTTTGTGCATGACCCCAGGGGTTCCTGCCCTGGCCCACCTGTCCAGGAGATGGGAAGCTGTGGTGGGGGTCCTGGGCTGAACTGGGGTATTCCCCATTCTGGGAAGGTCTGGGGAGCTGGGCTGAGTGTTCTCCTCCCCAAAGGACTGCCAAGCCAAGAGGGAGGCTTGGGATGACCTGGGGACCTCGTCCTACTCTTGGGGTGCTTGGGGCCCCAGGGAGGGGCTGGGGCTCCTCTGTGCAGGGTCGCTGTCCAGCTGTGCTCTCTGCATTCCTGGTGCAAGAAGGGTTAACAGAGTGCGTCCCCCAGCTATAAATACCACCTATGTCCCACGAGTATGAGCTCGGGAGTCTATTTTGGTTGGGTGCCTGCTGCTTCAGGAATGTGCCGGAGCCAGGACCCAGGGGTGACGTCACTGGGACCGCTCTGGACCCAGCACCTGCTCGGGGTCACTCAGCAGCACCCCGAAAATGCCCAGCCCCGGGCTGGTGCCCAGCCCCCTGTATCAAAAAGAGGGATTTTGGGTGGTGGGTCAGCACAAGCACACTCAGGGCAGGGGTCCCCCCATATCACCCCCTTCCCAGAGCCCACCCTTGTCCCCTCTCTGGGGGAGAGAACCCCTTGGGGGGGCTGGAGGCTGATGCTCTTGCTGTCGGGTGGGTCGAGGCACCATCAGGGGCATTTTGGGGTGCTTGAGGCCAATTTGGGGACCGTGGACATTGGGCATGGGGTCTGGCTCGAGGAGGGGCAAGTGACGGTGTACAGGGCTGAGCCCCCTTCTTCCACCCCCCCCCGCCCTGGTGCCAGCCCAGGCTGTCTGTCTGTCCACACCCCCTGTGGGTGCCCCAATGGGGGTCTGGGCAGTGCTGGGGGACTCACCAGCAGCTTGCCCCGCTTCCTCCCCCTGCAACCCCCTGCTCAGAGCAGTGTGGAAGGGACCCGGGGGGGGTCTGGGGGTGCCTGGGGGTCCACGGGCATCGTTGTTGTCTGCCCAGGGGTGGGTGTCCCAGCAGTGTGGGCAGGTGAGGGGTGGAGGGCGGGAATTGGCGGCCGTCCCGTCCCGTCCTGTCCCCCCCCCCCCCCCCCCGCAGCAGCATCCCTCAGCTGCCCGGCAGCAGGAGGGGCGGGTGATGTCAGCAGGATACAAATAGCAGCGGCGCGGGTCCCCTCCCGACGCCTCACCGAGCCGCCGGCCGCTCGCCAGCCCCGCCGCCTGCTCCCTGCTCCGGCCTCGCCGCCCCACGCCGCCACCATGAGCCAGTCCTACTCCTCCAGCCAGCGGGTCTCTTCTTACCGCCGCACCTTCGGCGGTGCCTCGCCCGTCTTCTCCCGCGCCTCCTTCGGGGGCAAGGGCAGCAGCGGCAGCTCCGTCACCTCCCGTGTCTACCAGGTGTCCCGCACCTCGGCCATCCCCAGCCTGTCCAGCTTCCGCGCCACCCGCGTGACGCCCCTGCGCTCCTACCAAAGCGCTTACCAAGGTGCCGGCGAGCTGCTGGACTTCAGCCTGGCCGATGCCATGAACCAGGAGTTCCTCCAGACCCGCACCAACGAGAAGGTGGAGCTGCAGGAGCTCAATGACCGCTTCGCCAACTACATCGAGAAAGTGCGCTTCTTGGAGCAGCAGAATGCCCTCATGGTGGCCGAGGTGAACCGCCTGCGGGGCAAGGAGCCCACCCGCGTGGCCGAGATGTATGAGGAGGAGCTGCGGGAGCTCCGGCGGCAGATAGATGTGCTCACCAGCCAGCGTGCCCGCGTCGAGGTCGAGCGTGACAACCTGCTCGATGACCTGCAGAAGCTCAAGCAGAGGTGAGGAGGGCCCCCTGCATGTCCCTGTGAGTGTCCGTCCCTGCATCTCCATCCTTAGGGATGGGCAGCGGCAGAGCTCTCCCCAGCAGCCCCTCAGGTGCTCACTGCTGTCCTTGCGCCCTGAGGCTCAGAGCCCATTGTGGCCCCGCTCCTCTGTCCCACTCACCCCGTCCCCCAGAACAGGAGACCACCCCATGCCTCTTGCTGGCTGTACCCACCTGTGGGGCACTTTGCAGGGTGCCTGGTCCTGGCATTGTGGCTACAAGTTTTGGGAGGCAGAAGGGCACCCATGACCTGCTCTGCCAGTGCTGGGTTCTCCCCAGTCGACAGCATGGGGCAGGCAGGGGGGAGATGGGCTGGCGGTGTGGGGCTGGGTGAGGGAGGTGCCCATAGCCTGGGCATCTCCGCAGGGCACTCCGGATGGCCGCTGCCAGCCCAGGGAGCAACATGTGGGAGGCAGGCTTCGGCAGACAGGGGTGTCCCCCTGCCCTCCCTTGCAGCAGAGCTGAGGCTGGGCTGTGATGCCATGGGACTCTCAGAGCTGGGGGATTGCAATGCACCCCCTCCCGGGGTCCCCATCCCTGCTCCCACCAAGGAGGGCTGGCAAGCCCATGTGTGAGTCGAGCTCTGTGGGACAGACAGACAGAGCCAGCCAGGCAGGCGGAAGCGAGGGGGAGGATGGCCCAGGGAGGGGTTCTCTGACAGCTCCGGACATGAAGGAGGGAGGGGAGGAAGCAGCCACACTTCCGTAGGCCAAAGATGCTCTGTGGGATGTCCATGGTACCCCAGGAGGGGCAGGGACCCCCCCTAGAATGTCATAGGCCTGGCTGGTGCTGGGGAGGGGGCTGAGATCAGGGGGAACAGCCACAGGGACAGCCAGGCTGAGTGATCCCCCAGGGACTAACCAGCGTGGGGGTACCTGGCAGCAGCAGCAGATGCTCAGGGTGAGCTGCTTGCTCTGACGCCATACTGTGCCTTCCCTTCCGGCCCCTGTGCCCCAGGGATGCTGAGTCCCCATCTCCTGGGGGTGACACTGGGGGTGACACAGCCTGCTGTCTCCCCGTGGCAGCCCCAGTGGGGTGCTGGTGGGGCTGCTGTGCGGCAGAGCCCCTGATGCTGGGAGGCTGGGGGTGGTGGCACAGAGGACCCCTGCATGTCAGAGGAGGAGCAGGGCCCAGAACAAAAGGGTGTCAGATTCCCACCGCCCTGTGTGCCGGCACTGCTCGGGCACCTCCGTCTCCTGCCTGCTGCTTTCCCCCTGACCAGCAGCCTGCGGCACTGTCCCCTGCCCAGCACAGCCTGACTCTCCAGCCCCAACCTTGGGCTCACACCCCAGCAGTGCCCCCTCCGTTCTCCCATCCCAGGACCCACCAGTCCTCCTGCCCTACCCAGGGTGTCTCAGCCTGTGGCCATCCCTTGGGCCCCCCATGCTGGACCCTGCGCCCCGTTCCCCCGGCTGCTGGCCACTCTCCCCTATAAGGGCCGGGGCAGCGCGCGTGGCACCGAGCTGACCTCATGCCTTTGTGCTCTCTCCGGCATTGACTATAATAGGGAATGGGAGGAAGAGCCCCTGGCCCCCCGCCAGCCCTCCTGCCGCCTGCCGGGAATGCAGGACAATCTGACATCTTTCCACTAGGACACACTGGGCTTGGGGACAGCTGGGAGGGACATCGCTGCTAGGGGACAGAGCTCCTTCGGGATACCTCTGACCTCCCCTCTCTGCCCACAGGCTGCAAGAGGAGATCCAGCTGAAGGAGGAGGCTGAGAACAACCTGGCTGCTTTCAGAGCTGTGAGTACCCCCCCTGCCCTGTGTGATGTGGGACCCCCACCTCCTCTCCCACCCCCATCTCCCCCCAGCAGCCCGGACCCAGCACTGGGGCATGACCTTG
Organism: Pterocles orientalis; assembly: GCA_011057875.1. Taxonomy (NCBI): domain Eukaryota; kingdom Metazoa; phylum Chordata; class Aves; order Pterocliformes; family Pteroclidae; genus Pterocles; species Pterocles orientalis. The sequence continues at coordinate 3,444,840 of WKFP01015519.1, read as the reverse complement.
GGCACAGCTTTGCACCTTCGAGCCCTGGTGCTCTCCCAGAACCCCCCCGTTACCCCTCACTCCGTGTCCCCCCAGGACGTGGACGCAGCCACATTGGCCCGCATTGACCTGGAGAGACGCATCGAGTCCCTGCAGGAGGAGATTGCTTTCCTCAAGAAGGTGCACGAAGAGGTAGGTCGGGGGTGGCCCCGTTTCCTGCAGGCACCCGTGTGAGGGAGTGGGTGTCCTGAGGCATCACCTTATCCCTCCAGGAAATCCGGGAGCTGCAAGCTCAGCTGCAGGAGCAGCACATCCAGGTGGAGATGGACATCTCCAAGCCCGACCTGACGGCTGCGCTGCGGGACATCCGTGCCCAGTATGAGAGCATCGCTGCCAAGAACATTGCCGAAGCCGAGGAGTGGTACAAGTCCAAGGTGTGGGAGGCTGCAGGCTCCGGGCTGGTCTTGGCGCAGTGGGTCACAGCCATCCCGGTGGCTATGCCCGCTAACCCTGGTCTCTCCCCAGGTGTCTGACCTGACACAGGCGGCCAACAAGAACAACGATGCACTGAGGCAGGCGAAACAGGAGATGCTGGAGTACCGGCACCAAATCCAGTCCTACACCTGCGAGATCGATGCCCTCAAGGGCACGGTGAGCCATGAGCAGCGCTGGGGAGACCCCCAGCTTCCCTGCAAGGACCTGCTGCTCTGGGGCTGCTTGGGAACCGCTGGGACATCTCTGGGGTGGGGAGCTCTCCCCAGTTTTCTGAGTTGCTGCCATGGGGGGACTCATCCCCCAGATTTGGGTGGCATCTCCCCCAGTGGCAGTCTGGCCCCCTGTGAGGTGTTTTGGCAGAGCCCCGGGGTCAAGGTGCAGATTGGAAAAGGTGCCCAGCCTGGGAGGCTCCAGGAAGGCGGGCTCAGGGCTCGGGGTGTCTGATTGCAGGCTGAGAAGGTGGTTGCAAACAAACAGGGCACAACAGTCCCGCTCTAGCATGGTCACGGTCACAGGAACCAGCCAGCAGCCACCAGTGTGGCGGTGCCTCCCCTGGGCAGCTGTCCAGTGCTCTTGCACCTCTCAGCTCCCTCCTGCCAGGGCAGGATGGCTTTGCTGGGGTGTCTGGGCACCCGGACAGAGGATGCTGGTGTTGCCCAGCATCTGCCTAGCTTGTCCCCCCCAGACCCAGCTGCCCAGCACTGGGCAGATGGAGGGTGACAGCCACCCCTCACAGTCCCATGTCAGCTGGACCCAGCCCAGGGCTGACCATGGCTCACCCCTGGTCCCTAGCTCTCCTCTAGGACCCCCCCAGCATCCCCAGCTCCCACCCTAGGTGACCCCTGGCACCTCTGGGCCCTACCCCTCACTGACCCCCCCTGTTCCCCTCAGAACGACTCACTGATGCGCCAGATGCGGGAGATGGAGGAACGCTTCGCGGGGGAGGCCGGTGGGTACCAGGACACCATCGCCCGGCTGGAGGAGGAGATCCGGCACCTGAAGGACGAGATGGCCCGGCACCTGCGCGAGTACCAGGACTTGCTCAACGTCAAGATGGCCTTGGATGTGGAGATTGCCACGTACCGCAAGCTTCTGGAGGGCGAGGAGAACCGGTGAGTGGCAGGAGGGCACCAGCCAGGTCAGCTGTTTTTTGGGGATACCACCCCACGAGCACCTGCCTGTGGGCTGGGTCTGGCTGGTGCTGAGCTCTCCCCTCTGTGTCCCCGCAGGATCAGCATTCCCATGCACCAGACCTTCGCCTCCGCACTCAACTTCCGAGGTGAGCATCACTCTGTGAGGAGGGGGACCTGGGATGAGTCCCCAGGGTCCCCAGTGGGGGGACAAATCTCCCTCCTGGGGGGCTGCAGCCATTCTGGCAGGTTGGGGACCCACGGGTGCCACACATCCTGCTGGTAGGGGGGCACCCGGTTAGGGGTTGCCATGAGCTGAGGGGGGGTTAAACCAGGTCTTCTGAAGCCCCCCAAGGGCCCCGGCCCCACTGCTGTGTCCCCATGACACATGTCCCCTGTGTCCTTCCACCTGCAGAGACCAGCCCAGACCAGCGTGGCTCCGAGGTGCACACCAAAAAGACCGTGATGATCAAAACCATTGAAACCCGTGACGGGGAGGTGAGCGCAGGGTGGCACCGGGGGGTGGTGGGGATGTGGCGGGTGCCGAGCACAGTGCCTGTCCCCCCGCTTGGGCTCAGTGCTGGCACAGCATGGCGTCTGACGGTGCCTCTCTCCCGCAGGTGGTGAGCGAGGCGACCCAGCAGCAGCATGAAGTGCTGTAGAGGAGGCTGCTCCGGCAGCCCACTGGCACCTTCCGTCCCCGCCTCCATCCCGCCGCCAAGCCCCCTCCTGCCCCCCACCTCACCCCCCGGAGCTCCCCCGGCACTGCCCGAGGAGTCCCCCCTGTGCAGCCGCCTCTGGGCCCCCACATACCC